>VZSZ01002970.1:1554856-1597987 GCA_013398815.1 Ibidorhyncha struthersii | reverse complement strand
TGGTCATCCTGTTGTCCACCAGGACTCCCAGGTCCCTTTCCACAGAGCTGCTCTCCAGGAGGTCAGCCCCCAACCCGTACTGATGCATGGGGTTATTCCTCCCCAGATGCAGTACCCTACGCTTGCCCTTGTTGAACTTCATTAGGTTCCTCTCTGCCCAACTCTCCAGCCTGTCCAGGTCACGCTGAATGGCAGCACAGCCTTCTGGTATGTCAACCACCCCTCCCAGTTTTGTGTCATCAGCAAACTTGCTGATGGTACACTCTATCCCTTCATCCAGGTCATTGATGAATATACTGAACAGGACTGGACCCAGTACTGACCCCTGGGGAGCACCACTTGTTACTGACCTCCAACTACACTCTGCGCCACTAACCACAACCCCCTGAGCTCTATCTACCAGCCAGTTTTCAACCTTCCCCACTGTCCATTCATCTAACCCACACTTCCTAAGCTCGCCTGTGAGGATGATGTGGGAGACAGTGTCAAAAGCCTTGCTGACGTCAAGGTAGAAAACATCCACTGCCCTCCCCTGACACACTCATCCAGTCATGCCATCATGGAAGGCTATCAGATTAGTCAGACATGATTTCCCCTTGGTGAATCCATGTTGACTACTTCTGATAATGTTCTTTTCCTCCAGATGCTTGGAGATGACACCCAGAACGAGTTGTTCCATCATCTTTCCAGGCATGGAGGTGAGGCTGACCGACCTGTAGTTTCTCGGGTCATCCCTCTTGCCCTTTTTGAACACCCGAGTGACATTGGCTTTCCTCCAGTCCTCAGGCACCTCAACTGTTCTCCAGGACCTTTCAAAGGTGATAGAGAGCGGCCCAGCAATGACTTCTCCCAGCTCCCTCAGCACCCACAGGTGCATCCCGTCAGGGCCCATGGACTTGTGGGTATCCAGTTTACTTAATTGTTCTCTAACTTGTTCCTCTTCAACCAAGGCAAAGTCTTCCTTCCTCCAGACTTTCTCTGATACCTGCAAAGTCTGGGACTCCCAACGTCTGGCCTGAGCAGTGAAGACGGAAGCAAAGAAGGCATTCAGCAACTCCGCCTTCTCTGCATCATCTGTCACCACAGCACCTGTCTCATTCAGCAGCGGGCCTACATTTTCCCTAGTTTTCCTTTTGCCTCCTATGTACTTAAAGAAACCCTTCCTGTTGACCTTGACATGCTTCGCCAGGTTCAATTCCAAGGCTGCCTTGGCTTTCCTCGTTTCATCCCTGCGTACTCTGACAGCATTCTTGTACTCTTCCCAAGTGGTCAGACCCTTCTTCCATATACTATAAACTTCCTTCTTCCACCTGAGCCTTTTCAGAAGGTCCCTGCTCAACCATGCATGCCTCCTGCTTCCCTTCCCTGATTTCTTTCTCTTTGGGATGCACTGATCCTGAGCTTGGAGGAAGTGATACTTAAATACCAACCAGCTCTCTTGAGCCCCCCTGCCCTCTAGAGACTTCACCCATGGGATTTCTCCAAGCAATTTCTTGAAGAGACCAAAGTTAGCCCTCCTGAAGTCCAAGGTTTCAATCCTACTTGTCGTTTTGTGCATTCTGCACTTAATCCTGAACTCCATCTTCTCATGATTGCTGCAGCCAAGGCTGCCCACAACCTTAACGTCCTCCACCAGTCCCTCTTTGTCAGTACTGGGTCCAGTAGTACACCTCTTCTTGTGGGCTCCTCCACCACCTGAGTCAAAAAGTTGTCATCAACGCACTGGAGGAACCTCCTGGACTGTACGTGCCTAGCTGTGTGGCCTTCCCAGCAGATATCAGGGTAGTTGAAGTCCCCCATGAGAACCAAGGCCTGGGATTGTGAGGTGATTCTCACCTGTCTGTAGAAGGCCTCATCAACTACCCGATCCTGATCAGGTGGCCTGAAATAAACACCCACAACAGTGTCTCTCATATTACCCTGCCCCTTNCAGATATCAGGGTAGTTGAAGTCCCCCATGAGAACCAAGGCCTGGGATTGTGAGGTGATTCTCACCTGTCTGTAGAAGGCCTCATCAACTACCCGATCCTGATCAGGTGGCCTGAATAGACACCCACAACAGTGTCTCTCATATTACCCTGCCCCTTAATCCTTACCTACAAGCTCTCAACTCGCTCATCATGCACCCTCAGGGAGAGCTTGATACATTTCAGTTGCTCTCTCACATAAAGAGCCACCATGTCGCCTTGCTGGCCTGTCTTTCCTAAAGAGAATATAGCACTCCATGACAGTGTTCCAGTCATGCAAGCTATCCCACCATGTCTCAGTAATTGCAATGAGATCATGGCCCTGTGACCGCACACAGATCTCTAATTCTTCTTGTTTGTTCCCCATGCTGCGCTCATTAGTGTAGAGGCATTTCAGAGAGGCTGTTGTGTGTGTAGTTTTTGCCCTAGAGGGGTGGTAGGCCTTCCGATTCTCAAAAATACTAGCACTCCGACCCACAAGTGCTGAGCTACTACAGCTGGGCACCTCTCTAGCGAGCCCAGTTACATCCCCATCCCCCTTCCAATCTAGTTTAAATGAGCCCTGTGAACTCGAGTCCTAGAACCCTTTTCCCCTGTGAGACAGGCTTTTCCCATCTGCTACCAGCAGGCCTATGTCCTGTAAATCAGGCCATGGTTGAAGAACCCAAAGTCCTGCTGGTAGCATCAGGTTCGGAGCCAGTCATTGACCTGTTGGCTCTTCTTGTTCACACCCTCATCATTCCCTGCAACTGGAGGGATAGAGGAGAACAAGACTTGTGCTCCCGATCCCTTGACCAGTCATCCCAAGGCCCTGAAATCTCTCTTCATTGCCCCCAGACGTCTTCTCACTACTTTGTTGCTGCCTACCTGAAAGACCAAAAGAGGATAATAATCTGATTGCTGTACCAGGGAAGGAAGCTTCTTCTTGTCATTGTTAACCCAGGCCCCAAGGAGGCAGCAAACTTCCCTATATAGTGTGTTCAGTCCACATATTGGGCCTTCCATTCCCTTCAGAAGTGAGTCACCTATGACAATGACCCATCTTTTATTTTTAACTGAGGAGTTTTTGATTCAGGGGGTAGTCCGACTAGNTGACCAGTCATCCCAAGGCCCTGAAATCTCTCTTCATTGCCCCCAGACGTCTTCTCACTACTTTGTTGCTGCCTACCTGAAAGACCAAAAGAGGATAATAATCTGATTGCTGTACCAGGGAAGGAAGCTTCTTCTTGTCATTGTTAACCCAGGCCCCAAGGAGGCAGCAAACTTCCCTATATAGTGTGTTCAGTCCACATATTGGGCCTTCCATTCCCTTCAGAAGTGAGTCACCTATGACAATGACCCATCTTTTATTTTTAACTGAGGAGTTTTTGATTCAGGGGGTAGTCCGACTAGACCTCAATGACACCTCCAAGCTGGGAGGATTATCATCCTCACCGTTGTCCAGTTCCCCCTGCAGAGCACTGTACCTGTGCTGCAATGGCACCTGGGAAGGTGCGGTAGTCAGCAGGCAGATGCACCCACAGTGCCTGTTGCGTCGAGCAGGAACATCTCGCCATTGTCCCCTGTCCTCCGAGTTACCCCATTCAGTCAGTTGGGGAGAGGAAAGGGAGTTCTCCGTAGCAGGGGCTCTGTCTGCCTGCTGGGTTTCTGTCATGGGAGGCAGGGTCTGACTCCAGGCATCTGTCTCCCTCTCCCGTTCCCTGATAACCCTCAACCTACTTACCTCCTCTCTGAGCTCCATCAGTAAGCGTAGCAGCTCCTCTACCTGGGCACACCTGCCACAGGTGTGCTCACCGCTGCCATCTGACACAGGCGTGAGAGCAGGGCACACCCCACAGCCCGATGCCTGGGTGGCAGCATGTTCGCACGACAGCTCTGTCTGCGATGCAGCATCAGAGCTGGTGTGCGCACAGCTCATCGGGGCCATGGTCTTCTGCCAAGTAGATACCATGGCTACCTGACCAAGTTGGTAGATTTTCAGCACCCTTCTGTGTGACCTGTCATGCCCTGTTGGCCCGGTTGGTTCTCCCACCCAGGGGGACCGCCCCTGCCGTGGTGCTCCCAGGTGATGCCTTGGGTGACGGCCACTCGCCGCTTGATTGCTCAGTGTGCAGTGACTCATGTAAAGTTTCTTAGAACTTTTCTGGTGTACGCATAGGCAGTGACACTATGTGTGTGGACATACACACAGAATCACACACAGAATCTCCTAGATTGGAAAAGACCTGTAAGATCATCCAGTCTAATCATTAACCTAACACTGACGAGTAAGGCCCCATATTTTGGTGACAGCTAAGAGCAGACAGATTTCCATTGATAGCCAGCTGCTGTCTTGGGTATGGAAATTTGTAAGAATTAAGACAGTGTAGAATCTGCAGATTGTCATATTTTCTTCCACTACAGCAGCAGGAGATATCAGACTGCATTGTTTGGTGCTTGAGAGTACTTTTTCTTCCCTGCTCAGCTGGGTTTGCTATGTTGGTCTGGCTGTGAGCACAAACTCCTGCTATCATCAACTTTCCATGGCTTGTTGAAAGAACTGATTAGGAAGGCAGCCTCTAGGAAGCCACAAAACATGCTGGGCTTTGGGGTCACAAGTACCCCTACCGTACAACATGAAGCAAACACTTGTTTGCAGGATCAGGACCCGAACTCTGGAATACATCCGTAAGGGACAGATCTCTTGCTTTAACTGCATCAACATACCGACTTTTGCTGCAGAAAGCTGCAAGCTGGAGATGAGCAGAAATTATTATTTTTCAAGATGCTCCAAGTGCTTTTCTCACTCTGTGGAGTGTATTTTGATGTCTTCCACTTTTACTTCAAAAGGCTATTTGACCACATTCCAGTTTGACATCCTTATAAAAATATTTGAACTGTTGCAGCAATATGAGAGTGCTTTGCAAAGCACACAGCTATTTTAAATTATTGTAGCACTTCATGCTTTTACAAGTACTTGAATTTGGACAGTTTTGTATCATGTAGAACAATTTCATAACATTAGAGATCACCAGATTTGATGAGTTGGAATTTAGAAATGATGCTTGTGGACATGCACAGTGTAATTTTTGAAATTATTAAACTTCTGAAAACCTCTAACAGCACCACTGACAGGCTTTACCCACCGTCCTCCTCTGTTCCTGGGCTAAGTTAGTAGCTGTAGATGCTATCAGACCGCTATACAGTGGAAGCGTAGGCTACCATAAGACAGCAAAGAGGGGAAAAATTGTAAAGGTTAAACTACCAAGATTCAAGTCTGTTGAAACGGGACTTAGGTGCTTCTCTAGACTTACAGTATCTGTTTGGCTTCTCTACACTGCAAAAATGCTTTAAAAGTCAGTTTTGCTTATTTGATGGTGTAATCACTTGTCTATGGTGACTTGCTATATTGACCCTTTAGGTTCAGAGACAAGATTGAATTGCAGCCCTTAAACAATGTATTACATGTCTGTTGAGCTCGTCAGGAGTTCCAGGAGGGCTCTCAGCCTGCCCTCCACGTAATGGGATGCAATGAAAAGGATGCTTGCGCTACAAGGGAAAGGTTTGTGTTCAGTCATGTTGCTTCACTATTGGGAGACTAAAATGACAGGCAATTAGTGGGGGCTCAGCTGGTGTCCGCTGAATTGTCAGAGGTGACTGAAACGTGTCTCTAAGCTCTCCTTTGTACTATGAATCCTTTTCTCATTTAAATTAATCCAGATAAAACCTGCTAAAACTGGTAGTCCATCCAGAATAAGTATCAATATGAGGAGTTACATAGAACAGCTGTTGACAGACTAACCTTCTAGCTGTGCTCCTAGGTACTTGCTATTGCAGACAGTCCCCAACACAAGCTTTAGTTCTTTGTGACTACTCCCTCTACCTCTTTCTTCTAGTCTGGTTTAGAGTAATTCTTCAAGCATTGATGTTAAGATTCAAGCACTGTGCTCAAATCTACTCCTAAATCATCACAGAGAACTTCTGCACCATCATATCCCAACAACCTATGTAATTGTTTCATAGTTTCACCGTTGAAAGATGAGACACACACATAGCCCAATGGCCCATGATACCCATCACAACTTACAAATCTAAGGTTTTGTATTTGAATAAAAGTCATTTTTATAATCTTTGTAGTCCAGACTGTACACTAATGGTTACCATAACAAGGGGTTGTGTAACCTACAGGGGTAAGAGAAGGCAGGTATAACTAACCATGGAACATGACAACGACTGGGTTAGACCTCATTGTACCTGTAGGGGAAAAAAAAAGCCCAAAGGTTACCTGTATTATCTGTCAGCACTGATGTTAAACTAAACCAAAGCATGGCCAGTGATTTGCACATCTTCTGCAGTGCGGCCCTGTGCAAGTGTCTCCATAAGATGTTCATGTAGCAACAAACAGCAAAGAACTTGGAAGATGCAGTAATAATCCATTCATTTTAAAGCCACTCACCTTTTAACTATATATGACATGGTAAAAGCTTGGGTTACAGTACAGATCACTTCTGCTGATTTTATACAACTTTTTTTTCAGCCATTTTAAGTAATTTACCTCTTGCAGTGCTTGTGCTTTATTTACAAGCAGAGGAACACCTGGTTCATGTTTCTGAGTTATGGCTTTGAGGTGAAATGACTGCTGTTTGAGAGTAATCATCTGCCTTCCTTTAGTCCTTTAGGCTTTTAAGTAGAAACATTTGGGTTGTTTTGAATTCATTTGTAGAAGAATCAAGATGAAATTTATCAACTCTTAAATTGCAGATTACAGGATCTAGAAGGTTCTTTTCTATGCCGAACAGATGAAATACACAAGCTTATTTCATCCAGGCTGTTCTGCAGTTTCAGACCTTCAGAAATTCAACCTTTTGAAACGTCTTCAGGCTTTTATGCCTCAAGACAGACATCTCAAGACATATTTGCACAAGATGCCACAGAAGTTGAAAGCGTTTGTCTGCAGTGAGCCTCAATGTCATGGTCCCATCCCTCAGGTCCTGTTCCACCTAAACCTATAAACAGAATCCCCACAGAGATGACTTGTCCATTTCTTTACTTGGAAGAGAAGGGGAAGGGCATGTTACCCCTTTTATCCCAGGAATTCTAATCTCAAACCCAGACTAGCACCTCTAGTTATAAACAGTCTGCTATAACAGTGCACTGCCTCTAAGGTCTTCTGTGCAGACTGGTGGGTGGAGGGAGCAGAAACAAGAAGAAATGACCACCACCATTGATTTTTGTAAAGTAACAGTTAATTGATTCTTTCCATCAGTGGTATCTAACACTATACAAGATTCTGCATTAAAAACCTAGGAAATTTTGGGACCCCCTATCAAAAACCCCATTTCTTTTAATTTGAGATGAGCTGACAGATATTTAGATGGTAGGGAAGTTATCAATCAGTAATGTCTTAAGAAACGAGCAGAAAAAATCCTGAGATTTAACATACGAGCAATACTGGAATTTGCTGAAGTCAATGAGGGTGCTCACATTTATGCAGCCAAGAGCTCGATATTGGAGTATAATTGTTATTGTGAAATCATACTGAATCATCAAGCTATTAAGGCGTACTTAACTGACAATATGTTACACTGGAATTAAAAAAAAGGAGAAAATAGATAACTTCACTATTAGAAATGCTTTGTTAGCATAGCTTTACCTTTCAAACCTCCAAATACAGTAGCCAAGCCAGTGCTCTGCAGTCCTCCCTAAACTTCAGCCAATTTTCTGCTGTGACAGAAAAGAAGCAGCTCCCCCAAATCACAGAATCACAGAATCACAGAATAGTCAGGGTTGGAAGGGACCTTTGGAGATCATCTACTCCAACCCCCCCGCCAGAGCAGGGTCACCTACAACAGGTTGCACAGGACAGCGTCCAGGCGGGTTTTGAATGTCTCCAGAGTGGGAGACTCTGGACCAAGCTAGAAAAAGAAGTATCGTATCTGTTGTAACATCATGTGAAGATGTGCATCTGTACATCTGCTTTATGCCATCCTTTGACTGACTGCTTTCCATTTTCTGACAATTGCTCTTCTCCCCAGAGGTGGCAGTGTGCCAGGAATTGAGGGGACACATCTTCTCAAGTGCTTGGGGCATCCTTCGAAGGAAAGAAAAAGAATTTAAATGTAAAGTTGCAATTCATAGGCATCACTAAGATCTCACTCATGTGCCCTGGCTCCAGAATTACTGCAATTGCGTTAGCCTCTGCCTAGCTATGAGCAGGATGAAAACTCACTTCCCAGCGTTTAGTCTTCATTATTTCACTCTGGGAACTTAATCCAGATTTCTCCTGTGCAGGATATTAATTTGCCAGGCGACTTTAGGAAGTTGTGCTTTAACTCTATATCACTTTGAAAAAGTTCTAAAATGTGAAATTAATAATGGGAACCCTTCCCCACATTTTAATTATCGCAGCGTCTGCATAGCAATCTCCCTAGAACTTGGAGCTATACACCAGCCCGTAGGATCTTCTCCCTCCAGCCTCTTCATCCTAACTGAGCAGAACACTGCTCTTCATAGATGTTTAATTTGCAGACTAGTGGTTTATAGTGTCTTGCCTGACAGTAAAGCCGTTTGTCATTGTGATCAAGTTTAAAGTTATTATTACCTAAATATGCTCTAGTCATTTTGTGTTGATACATGGTATTAACCAGTTTCGATAGCTACAGCACGCAGAACAATTCAAGACCTTAGGGGCTCCTGAGAGTTCAGCCTCAAGAGAAACCTACTCTTGAAAAGGCAATGGGATAGATAGGAAGAGATTGTGAAGTACAGTATTAGATGTGCAGAGACAGTCAAGTGTATTTCACAGCTTTCGGAAAGCACGTTATCTGTTTGAAGTTCCATCTTCAAAAGCCCAAGCAATATTTACCTCGTTTTCCCTTGTTCATTAAAGTGTTCTATTCCCTGTCAAAAGTGATTTATGGACTCTGTTGTATCACTAAATCTCATTACTGACTAACACTTGCTAGTAAGGGGGATGAGACGTCTTATCAGTAAAACACTGTACGGTAGCTACGCACCAAAGGAGGAATACAGTATAGGAGTATGTCTACACTGCGGTCTCAATGTGCCTGCAGTTTCTGTAGCCTAGACCTAAGACTGCTGGCTGGATGCTGACGACATGTACTGTCACCTGCTCTGGAGCGGCAGAGCCAGCCAAGGACCGTCCATACCAACCTGCGCTGTAGTTCGTCCAGCTCAGGACAGACTACAGAAAATGCAGGCACAGCTCAGCTGAGCACAGACGTTCCTTCCACTAAAGGACATCCATTAATGTTACGTACATCTTTTGAATTTACTCACTGTAGGAGAATGTCCTGATAAAGGAAGCATGTTTAAAAAAGATAATAAAAATACATATAAGGGAGTATATTTCATTAATCAAAGAATGGAAAGAAAAGTAAGCTTTCATCCTTCAGGGTATGAAGTAGCCACTTAAACTTCCTCGTTCTTTCTGTTCTGATCATTCCTCAACAGACTAGGTTATTTTACCTCCTTTTTCAAGCATTACTACAGCCACTGGCAGAATAAAGGTAGTGGGATGGATTGTAATTAATTCCCAATTCAGTACTTGTAGAAGTGTGATGTTTTTCATCCTTCTTTATGATCTTTTAAATCCAACAGACTGTAGGTTAGAGATTACTAGTCATGTAGTAAGGCTCATTTGAAAACCACTGTAAGTGGATTCAATTACTATGTAACTAGTTTTTGACAACTATTCTTTACACTGGCTTACCCATCTACGCTGTGAATGCTGTAATGGAAAAATTAATTCTGAGATGGAAAGGCCTATTAACCAGATTGTGTACATGGCATGAAAAAACAGCCAACAGCCACATCATATTAACTGCCACTGGGCAATCTTGACTGAAAGAACTGTTCATTGCTATTCTGAACTTCTGAACTACCTGCAGCAAAGTGTCTGTTTACATACTTATAATTTTAACAGCTTCTGACCTTAATTCTTTTCTCTATGCTTTCACTGCAGTTACATCCTTGCCCTGGGGCCAGCAGGTACCACGATCTCAGGTCGGTGAGTGTTGGTCTGCAAATTCTCTGCTTCCTCCCAAATGAATTTGCATCTCAAACTATTGACTGTTCAGATGGAAAGCGCTGCAATCTGTTTCCCCAGAGGGCTTGTCTGCACTAACATAACTTGCCCTGCATATAAACAAAATCACTAGGATAACATTTTTCAAAAAGCAATTTCAAACACAAAAAAATGTTAAGAACTCCATGCATCTTTTAATACAGGTTTATTGTTAAGCTGAAACTTTGTCTGACAAGTGTCAGCCCTGAGCAAGTTTTGTTAAAAAAAAACCAAAACCACCCAAACAAAACAAAAACTCACAGAGTTGACTACAGACTTTTAAGGGAAATACTGATGGATGCCTCAGCTACTGTAATTAAACTCACTCTGGAGGTTTGTGTAAGCAGAATAAATGAAAAAAAGGCTCCCCTTTTCTGAGGAGGGATATTCAGAATGGACTGTGGCCACATAGGCACGAGAAAGCAGGTCTTGCCGTACCCTTAAAGATCCACAGTTATATGAGCACCTTACAATCTCAAATGGAACACAAGGTCTCAGGCAGCTATTCTGCATATGTGTTTAGATTACAGCTTGCACAGGCGTTATAAGGTACACCCTTATTCTTTTCATAGTTCTTTACGAGTAAAAGTACTGAACTTCAATCAGATAGATACCTCATGTTGAACAAATACTTACTTTTTAATGTTGTGCTTTGAATTAAAGACACCTGGAAAGTCAGAGCCTTAGAAACATCCACTGAGGTGACTCCTGTCAGATCTTCCTATTGCACTGGAACAATCTAAGAAGTGAATGTAACTAAATTCAGACAGTACACTTCAAGGTATTTCATTAATGAGGTGCAGTGCTCAGTCACAAAGTTAATTGATTAGTCTTATTCCTGTGACTGGAGTGGAAACACTAAAAGATAAGACTGGGAGGAAGAATCAGCTATGCCTTTGAGTCACAAAAAAGCCTTATCCCTTTGATGAGAAGTGTCAGATTAATCTTCGTAAATGGTCATAATTACTTGTGCCTGGAGCTCAGCCAAGTCATTCCAAATAAAAATTAAATTATGCAAGAGATTACATGTTCAGACTCATCTCCAGAGCGTTAGAAGCACCACAGCCCTAAAGAAACATGTAGACATTTACTGTATGCTTCTAACTGGGTAAAAGACATTTGCCTAAATATTGAGCATGCTAACCTAGTATTTATTGATTATATTTTTCCTTAAATAACAGTTTCACTAAATTTTGCCTACACAGCCTGTCACAGTTACTGTTAGACACCTAGATTCTTTGGTATCTGCAGATTACTGTCCATGCTTCATTAAACTCAGTTTTAACTATAATCAGCAGACCCATATCAGATGGGAAATTTATGAATGCTGTTGAAAAATTTTANTGACATCTAACACCAGGATGAACACGCCTTTTGGGGGTTCTGAGAATAGTACTAGTCCTTCAGAAGGAGGAACACTTCTAAAAGCAAAATCTTCATAAATCTAGTAGAATACTACCTAGCAGGCATAACCCATCTCTCTCCTGTCATTATATATACTTTGGAAATTAATGAAATAAGCATGAAACACTACAGATTCATCCCCATATCAGCAGTGCATGACTGAAACAGCATACATTCAAGAAAGAAATTATTTGGTCCCTGTATGTTCCTTATGCAGATTGTACCATCTAAATATTAGGCTTTTTTAGCTGGTTATAAATGGGATATTCCAGAAATATAGCATATGGAGCTTTTAAAACAAAGTTAGAAAAGGAAACAAGCTTTTCCTCATCTGAGATTTTGCTTAATTATTTTCTTTAGTTATTCCAATTTTAAATCATACTAAGTAATGCAATAGCTGAAGCATCTCAACTGATTTATCTTGGCAAAGACAGGCCAGCTTGCATACTGCTATATTATCTGACAAAACTAATAGGATGCCAGTGTACATTTAGAAATTTAACAGGATTCTACTGTATATTTAGGAAATAAAGGCTAAAGAACAAAATATTTGTAGTATCATTTTATTCACCTAGAAACAAAGGGTCAAAAGTCACAGCATGGAAGTTCATTTTATTTTGTAAACTCATTAAAAAGATGTCCATGTACAAAACAAGGACATTTTAACAATGTAAATGCAGACAAAGGAAACTATCAAAATTCAACACATTAATAAAAAGTTGAGGTTTTATTTTCTTTCTGCATAATTCCTTGCATCTTCCATACCAGCCTGCACACAATCTTAAGTACAATTGTTAGAATCATTAAAATTCAAGAGGCTGAATACAAAACCATTTGCTCTGCTATAGGAATGTGTTGCTGAAAGATACAAACCCTGTAGCATGTTAGCTAGAAGTAAGACACAAGACTGAAGGAACTGGCTGAAAGGCTTCTAAATTGTTATTGCGCATTCATCTTCTGAGAATTCAATCTCAGTTTTCTGCAGATATATAGAATATTCCTTAGGGAAGTAACAGCATTAGACTGAACAGTCCTTTGTCAAAAGATGTGTTTCCATATTGTCCTAATACATCTAATGAAGAGTCAAAAATAAAAACATTTCGAAGTAAAACCATTTCAGTCCCAACAAGTGTTCACTGTGCACCAAAACTTACAGCAGCTATATGGCAAGCTACTGTGACACATAATTCAGTCTTCAGTATTGGATACTCTTGGCTGCAAGTTTGGACTTAAATCCTTGAGATGCTGCCAGTGAAAGGTCAATTATAAAACTACATTTCTTTTTAATCTGACCTAATCTGCAGTTTAATTTGTCCCTGTTTCTCCCCCCAAAAATGACTCTCAGGATTGAAAATTTATTCTTGTAACCACTACTTGAGGTTTCTGCAAAATATTTTCTTTCCTGTGTCCTCAATGTAGGTTTGAGACTGTTGAGTGTTTCTCTTGATCCGCTGTTCTTCACTAAGCAGAGTTTTTCACTTCAGAATAATCCATGCCACATGTGACTCATTATACTCAATTTCCAAGTATAAGTGTCCCAACTTTCAAGAGTTAAGTAAACACCTCACTATTAACAAAGAGCAACTTGAATGCCTAGAGTTAATACACTTCCAAGATTTGTGTTTGTCCTCCACCAGGACGTAGTGCAAGAAATGAGCCCCGCCAACATAAGGCACTTACCTACATTACACGAGAAGGGGCAGGGGCGAGAACTCTTGTAACATGCAAGTCTAGTAAGAGTCTCACTGGAGAAAACATAAGATCTCACAGGCTCAGGGTGCACTGCCACTTCATTGTGTGCTGCTGTAATAAACTCTGCCCTGTAATAGATATCAGATCCTCCCATTGGCAGCCACTTCATTAATCTTCGATTTTTGATGATCATATTTCACAGAAACAATAAGGAAAAGCAAGAGGGTTGCTCCTTGGATAGCAGCCAGCAAAAAAAAATAATAGTTTAATTGGCAGCCATTAATATTACCTAGAAAGAATTGGGGAGAAAAAAAAACATTAATAAAGATTATACAAATAAAAATGTTGATCCCTTCAAGCTTAAGTAGTGAAGAGTTTTCTGCAAAACATAGACAAAATCAAACCAAATCACATTTACATCCAACAGCATAGTTGCAAAATTTTTATTACCCAGAGCAAAAGATGGAACTTCTGAGGAAGATGCACACAGTACAAGGATTGCTTTTTTTGTGCTTCAGTGCCTTAAACCAAGTAATGTCCCTGAAGAAGCTGCTATGCGGTTACTGCGTGATTTCTTACTTACGAAAAATTGCTGGAAGCTCCTCCTACCGCTGTAAGAATTTTGTGCAAAGACTACACACATATAGCGGTAGGCATGCTTCATGAGAGTCAAAACAATTTTAAAAGGCTGATAGGCTAATAATCTTCCTTTCTTCCCCCTCGCCACCCCCCTTTTTTTAAGTCCACTTTCTTAGACTGCAAAATTGCAATGCTTTGCTGACTTCAGATGAAACAGCCAAAAACCTCAATGTGTATATATTTCATATATGATTTACTCTCTTTGCAACGTTAGTAATAGAGATCACTTATCAATTTTTGAGGAGACAACTCATTTCAAAAGCAAAAAAAGAAAACATCCCTGTGCTATGGCCACTAAATGGGCTTGAAAAAGAAATTTCTGCAAATAAAGCCCTGGACTATAAACTGTTCAGAGAGAGCTCCCGGTGAAACGCAGCATTCAAGATCGAAGCAAAGCTACGCTCACACAGGCTAGTAACTTAAAGCCTTTACCAGCTTTACTAGATATGCTTTTAAGGAGCCTGGGGAATACAGTGAAGTGATAAGGCTTTAGTCAAGGAAAAAAAAAAGAAAGTCTCATGTTTTACAGCTTAATTGAAACAGGTAAAAGTATCATTTTTTTGTACTGTATATATTAGTCTTCTCCAGAGGCCTTTTCATCCCTACTTAATGCTATATGCTCTCCCTGCATCTGGAGGCCTGTACCTCCCTTCTCTGCTAAGTCAAAGATAAAATAAAAAGAATCAAAAAAATGAATGCTGTTAATGAAAAGTTTGGCAACTCTGCAGATATAAAGAAAGCAACTACTGAGATTTTCTCTCAGCCTTCTTTTGGAACAAAGCTTAGAATTCATGAAACCATACGTGGTTTCTTTTTGGTTCAATTCACCTTCGACACTCCCTGAAAGTTGTTACAAATTAGTGACTTGTAAAACATTAAATAATGTTAAATTAAGACAGCTCATTGCTAAAACATTATTCCTCTATTAAGAAATGTGCACTAACTATTGCTGCACTTCCAAGAACAATATATTGTGGCTCATTTCCAACATGCCACATGAGCCACAGCCAATTGGACCATTATGATTATCGAAAAGGTTAGAGAGTAAAAATAGTCAAGTATACATCGATCCTAACAAGCTGTTCATGCAGCATGCCTATAAATGTTCAGATTAAATTACTTTAATTACTGAAACTTAAGATTCAATTAAATGAACTTATAATAAAATGCAGTAAAATTAAACTGAGTCTTTCCTTGACATTTAAAATACAATATACATGCGAATCTCCATTTCAAGAGTAGACGTATTTAAAGAGTAGTAATTATCCTTTATGAGATGGGATATTAAACCCATGAAATCTCAGTTTTTGTCAGGGAAATAACAGTCATTTCAATGGCAGCAATCAACACTGCAGTGCCAGCAGAGAGTGAACTTTCTCAGTAGATTTTGGGGTCAGTCCGTTACCTCAAATGATATAATGAGTTAGCATAAACAGCAGAAACTTAGTGCATGCATGTGCTTATAGTTATTATACAGCATCTAATGAAAAATTCAGAAGTTATTAATTCACAAAGGCTCCTTCTTACAATTCCTACCCTGGAAGACCTAAGTAAATTTTAGATATGAGTTTGTTAACTTTCAATAATGTTATACCAAATTAAAATTAAGTTATAAGTAGTTACTCATATAAACAGTTAAAACAGTAGCTACTATGGATGCTACAAATCTAAATCACCCACTGAGCGCTTCAACCTTGAGCAGGACATATAGCTGCTGAGAAGGCTCGATTGTGTATCAAGCCTTTGGACTAAGAAAGGTAGAAATACCTAGTTCTGACAGCTGTCCAAAGGACAATCCACTGAGCCGAGGAGCCTATTCAAAACAGATGACCAATGAGTCATGAAAGGTAACATCTTCCAGTTCTAGGCAACTCTGGATATATTTAGCACAACCTAAATATTTTACAGAGAGAATATTAGGCACTGTCTTCTCTTAGGCTCCTTCACAAAACAAAGGCAAGAGGCTAAAAAACCCCACCATCAAATATCACGTATTTGTATGAAATTATTATCCTCTTATTGAGCCCTTATCAACTGAATTATCTCTACATAGAACTGCAGAAAAAGATGCTGTTCTAATTTTGAAATTGACTGGGGGAAAAAGTCTCTAGTTGATTAAATTTTCATTTGGTGAGGATACTTCCATTAAGTTAAGACTACTTGTCATCTTTTGCAGTTTTTTAAAGAACAATTTAAAAACCAAAGATGACAACTTGTGGCACGTGTACTGTTCCAGACAACATTACTTTTTGGTAGCATGCAACTCAAGCTTAAATGGCAAATTCTCTCATACCAGATTTAAAGTAAGTTTAGACTGCACTTTTAAGCCTTGGGTACACAGTAGGTCTAGCATACATTTTAAGAACTTTTCACACTCCTTCTGTTGGAACCAATTAGCCCATTGATGATGGTATGATTTCCTGAAATTCCCAAAGTGCCACCTACTGGTGCCAATAATTATTTTTAACTTCTACTGGCAATACAAAGCAGACGATATGTTAGACTTTTTTAAGGGTATAAATAGCTAGCAGACAGAAATGCAAAATGAACTCATGGTAATTTCCATGAAGTCTCCCGAAACTAGGAAGCTGAATAATCACTAAGAGAGAGATGGGTACATTTTACTCCCCATAACCACAGAAAGTAATTTCAATACTTTATACCAAATATATTCTTCTTCCACACATAATTCAAATATTTCTTACTAAAATACAAAAATTTGTAAGTAATTTCTAGTGATGAAATGGAGTAACAGCTTAGCAGGTAATTGACAGGCCTTACAGAGGCAAAATACTACGTGCACGTTTCCCATACTTTCAGGAGGACCATGTTTCATTTTGCATAGTCCAATTACTTCATACTTAAATGCAAGATGAAACTTTGTCTTTAACAAAACAGTAGACAAATTTTATTTTTAAAATAATAACCGTGCAAAGATTCAACAGTGCCACATGCTTGATATTTAACTGCTTCTGAAGGACGCCTTCTCCTTTATAGACTATGAATACTCTGAAAATAACTTACCAAAATCCGTGTGATTACTCATCCAGCCAATTTCTTTAATAGACACCAGTGCCAACAATCCAGAGCCAACAAATGATCCAATCCCCGAAAAGAAAAAAAACAGCCCCATAATCGCACTCTGCATAGATTTGGGAGCAGCTGAATATGCAAATTCTAGACCTGTATTAAAAGATTAAAAAAAAAATGCTATTGGAAGATCTAAGAAACAGTAGTTCATTTTAGTTTAGTGTTATAGAAGTTACAGAAGTTTACTACTTCTGGTATGCTAAAGACCTAAAACTAGCCGTGGATTTCAGGAGACTGGGAATTGAGGTAGCCAATCCCTATCAGTTCCCAGTTCCCTCTAATTGCTTTATGAACCCTGTTAAAGGTCATCAATATATCAACCCATTAAATGGACAACATTTGAGATACGCACTTCGATCTTATTAATATTACATATGTAAAATCAAGAAATCTTCTGAGGCAGCATATTCATTTTTCTATCTAAAATTATCCTCAAAGAAATTTATTAAATTAACTCTAACCTGGCAAGTTCCATGTTCCCCATTTCACTTGTTTCTATATTGCTTATCTGTTGTGCAGTATTTCCAAAGCACATGGCATTCCCTGCTGAGAACTAAGTACTCAAGAACTGAAGGTCACTCTTGCATTGACCATGAACATCTACTTCACACAGACTCAGCGTCTGTATCTCTGAATGTGCAGATGGAGAAATTAATTATAGCTGGAAAGGCAGTAATTAGTTTTAATTTAATTTTGATGTAGAATTCTCCAAGCTCATTGGTTGCTGGCCTGTTCTTTTTAAGGCTTGTAGAATGCAACTTTAAACTATCCTCACTCAAATTTCAACCAATAAAACCAAGAAAAACATACCAGTGACATCATTTGAAAATCTGTTACTGCCACAGAACACACTGGGTTAGGCTCTGCCTTGCAGAGACTAATGCCCATGATTAACTCTCCTTTTTAGAATAATACTCCTGACAAAAATCAAATGGGATTAATCACAAGGGACAGTCAAATACATTCTTTGCAGAGCTTTTCTGTGACAGGTGAAATGCTTGTTTCAAAACAGTCTGCTTCATGCTGAAAATTAATACTACCTCACCTAACATTTTTCTTGGCAAAGACAGCATTGTAGACCTGTAAATGGCACAAGTCTTATGTCTTGCATAATAAAAGTATGCGTTATTTTCACCATTACTGGTACTTGACTTCTGCTACTCTAGACAGAGTTTAATAGAACTATTCTGGCATTTCTTTTCAAGAAAAGGCTTAACACTTCAAGCCAGATAGGTCAATTTGCCTGTTGTGAGGGAGGAACTTTATTCTTGTAAAAGAAACAGAACTGTATGTTCTGACTGATCTAACAGTATTCTGCACTGCCACCTGAGAAATCTCTGATAACCAACCCACTACTGCTCTTTTCCTCTGCAAAACACATTAGAATGGGCCAACAGCAACCTGTCTGTGATTCTAGAAGGGAACTGAAACATTCTTCAGCTGTGTGGGTTCCTGTAAATTCAAACCGTAACAAGACAACAGCTACAGAGATGGAGAGACATCTGCAAACGGGGTGGGTGGGCAAAATTATATTTATTTTGAGAATTAAACCCAATTTTTTTTCCTAGGCTGTGCCACTAATATAACAATTCAGATTTTTCAAGGAGTATTTACCTGGCCAACCTAACTTAAAGAAAAAAAAACAAAAACACACTACACTCAGGATACAGTAGCTTGTTTTTTAACCTCTTGCGAAGTTATCATAGCTACCACAAGTCTCCAGAGTATCAGTCACATTTTGGTCACCAGGCTTTTGTACATTCTGTACAAGTTAAGCTCAAGTATATAACACGAAAGCATCTGGTCCATTTCTTCTCTTGTTCATTTTACAGATATACTGGATGCAAGTGTTACTGCTGGAAAAAGATCTTAAGACTCAAAAAAAACCCGAAATGGGTACAACACTTTGCACTTTTTGCAACAAATTAAAGCACGTTTCTAAACCTGAATGTTTCCAGCAACCCTAATATTTAAACTGTCATAAAGAATATAAAATCTTTTCTTTGCCTTCAGAGATAGTTTTGCCTGCTGGCAGCCATTGATAAAAATTTCATGATACCTCAAACAAGCAGTTTTGAAATTAAACCCTCTAGTTGGTGTTGTCATGTGAGATTACAATTCTGGGTTAAATAAGGGTGCTTTAAAAGGATTGACAGAATAATACAAAAGATAAATGCAATATGTGTCATCTTTTTAAAGTTACCTCAGGTGTAACTAATGTGGCTTAGTAAGAATATGCTCAGTTTTACAGTAAACAAAAAAACAAATGTATATTTCTGCTCTTATATTTAGTCCCTTTTTGTTCATAATAAACATTTCCAAATCGCTATAGTTTTATAACACTAACACTTTGCTTATTTTAAAGCTGAATTTCATAGCACAACAGATGCCTTTATCAACTTTTAATATCACATTGGTAATGTATACTTTATATAAAGTTTTGAGAGGCCTTCTTAAAGATACTATGAATTCAGTTTAGATAACAAATCAGAGGCAGGGAAAAACGCTTTGTAAAACAAATGAAATGAAAGAGTAATACACAAAGCAATTAAGATCTGCATAGAATTTCTGGTTCAAAGAAAGAGAAACTTCTGCATTCTTCCTAACATTGACCAACAGTTTTGGAAGTTATAAAGCTGTTGGTACAGACTCAGCAAGTGCAGAACAGCAATGTATTGACATAAGAATAGCATAAGCCTTAAAGACTTTACTTCTCAAGTCCACTAAAGCAGTAGAAAAAAAACAGCCCTCAGATTGGTGTTCAACAAAGAGAGAATGCATCAAGTCCTTGACCTTTCCACAAGCTGCAGACAGGTTTGTTATTTTCTCCTTGCAAACACCTACAAACTAGTAACAGTGCCTGACAGAGAAACAGGAATGTGTAAGAGGGAAAAAATTTCTTTATTTTTGCATGAACACTTGCATTTCTGATAAGTCAACACTAAAACTGTAACTACAGGTAAGTAACTCATTCTACTCTTTTGATAAAAATGCTAAATACAGCCTTAGTTTTAATAAGTAACTCAATTAAGGAAGACTTCCATCTTCAGATTTTTACATGTTAGGATTTGTGATGGCTACTGTTCACACATAATGAAACATACTGTAATATAAGACAGCCAGTGACTATGCAGATACGTCCTCTAGCAAAGGATACATACTGATTGCACCACTAAGGCATGCTTTCCATTTTAGAATCATAAAGATTTAGCATCTTGGGTCTTAGTGTGCTTTAAAGATAATGAACTCTCCCCACATCTTACTAGCTGTTATTGAAGCAAACTAATTCAAGGACTTGCCTATACATCACTGGGGGTGGGGGGGTGCAGAAACCACAAGATGAACCAGGCATGGGACCCTTATCAGGCATCAGACAACAACCTCAGACCTCCAGCCATTCAATGCTTACAGGTTCATCTATGATACTGACTGCTGCAGTACAAAAAGCGAAGAACTAGGATTTCAACTCGTGCAATCCAGCAGGACCTTATGTCCAAATTTTGTGTTTACTGTCACAATACTTTGTGCCAGGTGCTGGTTTCCAGGTACATGCCACGTGCATGCACAGGGCTAACTGTCTGTTGGAGAACCCTGCATTCACCTTGCAGATGGAACACTCACAACAACAACCTGGTGTGAGACATCAGCCTACCGTCCACCAGGGATGAAAGAGTAAACCGATGGTGCATTTGAATGCATACTGCGAAACTACACAAGACAAAGCCATATCTAAAAAGAATTTCTCCAACATACTAAATAACTAAGGTAGAGTTTAATACGTGATGGTTATGCCTAATTCTTCCAGCCACATGAAATCCCAGGCCAGACAGCTGGAAGAAGAGCTGAGAGGAAATGAGCAGATAGAAAAAAAACCCAACGCCCAAACCAACATTTTCTTCTACTTGCCAAGCAATCCAGCCACCGTGTTTTATTTCCTAACTGTGATGACAGTAGAACACATGTAACCAGGAACCTGATGGAGCAGAAGTTCTCTGTTCCACTAAGAGGGGAACAAATGGGCCACGTGACAGCTGGGGCTACCGCCAGCAAGATCTTACAGAATCAGAGAATCTCATTTTAACCCACTGTGCTTGCCCAGCATGAGGAATGAAAGTAACCTCCTACAGGGGAAATGAAAGCAGAAAATTCTGTCATAAGGAATCGAAGAAAAATAGCTATATGCAATGCTTGAATGGATGATCTTCAAAGTTCAATATTCTGAAACAGTATTTCAACAGATTAATAAGTAACTACAGTTAAGCAAATACTAAATTATTTTTAAATCAAGTCACTGGAGGAGTTCCAATATATTACATCAGGTAGCTCTGCAATTCTATTTAAGTAGTATCAAAATAGCTATTTCTATGATCGTAAAGTTTCTGTT
Source organism: Ibidorhyncha struthersii (assembly GCA_013398815.1). Lineage (NCBI taxonomy): Eukaryota > Metazoa > Chordata > Aves > Charadriiformes > Charadriidae > Ibidorhyncha > Ibidorhyncha struthersii. The sequence goes on along the minus strand of VZSZ01002970.1, from coordinate 1,576,746 downwards.
ACTGGTAACCAAGCATTGCTACCAAGCACTAGATACATAAACACTGTGCTAAGAGATTCACAATAGCATTTCACTTGTTTAATCATAACAAAAGTGTTATGCGTACAGATAAATTGCCTGTGCTTTCTTCCTGCTAATGAGCCCTGCATGTATACAAAACAGACCAGAAAATAAGATTTTATAGTCCTACTCACCCTCTCCTCCCACTTCTCTTTCAGCTTAAAAATCAGTATGATCACACAGCTGTCCACTACATCACACAGAACAGTATTAAGAAATTTAAGATCTCATGCATTTGTTCAAGAAAGGCAAGATTTGAACAGTGTTTCAGTTTGCCTAGTATCACGTTGAAGTACAAAAACTATAGAAAAACTGATCTATAAATAAAGCAGATAAAACTGTAGAAAAAATAGCTACTTCATTATTAATATTCACAAAAACGTAGCTTAGACTGTCACATAACTTTTCTTGTTTCAGAGCTGTAAAAACTCAAGTAACATGAATTGAAACTGGTGATAAATCTTTCTAAAGATGGCTTATTTCTTCCTTTTTCCCCTTAGAAAGGTGTTTCCACTTACTAATTGACTTTCTAAACTGTGAGTTCAGTTTTTAAGCCAAAAAATTACAAAGCACCAGTTTTATTTGCAACACAGAGGAAGATTCAGAGGAAACAACACTGCATTAAAACTATTCTTTAAAATACAATATTGAAAGAGTATATTGTTTTCCATTAGGGCTTGCAAATACCCAATGCTAGCTGGATGACACACACATATTTAAATGTTGCTCTGCTTGAAATTCAGTCCTGAAAACATATTCTTATATAGCCAATTTTCAAATGTGAAAGACAATTGTGTGCTTTGCCACTTATATTAAGTTATATTAGATGATATTGTATCTAGGAACACTAGAGCTTATTTATAATGATTTGAGAAGTAAATATTTTCTAAGAATCCATCATTTATGATAGATACCAAAGCAGATTTAAAACACACAAAGACTCTTACCTGCTATACTTGCAAATATTTCACTGAATCCAATCAGCACGTATTGAGGAATCTGCCACCATATTGGCAAATCTGCAGCATGGTATGTAACATTTCCAATTGTCTGATTAATTGTTCTAACCTTTACAATTTTCAGTCTGTTGCTTTCCAGAATTCCTATATGGAGGGGAGGGAAAAAAAAGATTGACCTAAGATGCAAACACTGTTTCTTTGTATTAAGAACTAAATTAGGATTCAATCCTGCATTGCAATTACAAATTATAAAATAGGAATATGTATTTCTTATTTCCTAACATAAAACACTTCAGACTACTTTTGCTATTGTTATTTCAAGACATACAGTTCTTCTGCCATAGAATTACTAATTATATTCTTATTCAGTAGCAATAATTATACAAATACTTAACCCTTTTCCAGATGGATTAGTGGAGAGCTTTCTCATACGATTTTTTTTTACAATCTCATTTTCACAAAGTACTACTTTGCAGTGTTGAACCATTGCACCTGCCACCATAGCGTTACTAAATTAGAAACCATTCTGCTTATCAAAATGGCTACACTAGTCCTGTGGAACTATGAAAACCCTCTATGAATATGATCATGACATTTATATGACACTTATCATCCCAAGAGATCCAAAAGCTCATTAGAGCTTGATTTACAAGCAGTACACTGCATAGAAAGCACCTCATGTAGAATGAAAAACAGACATGATAGTGCAAAATATAACATTTTTAGCTTGCTTAACACAACAGTTTAGAGCAGAAAGTGAATAGCAAATAAAGCTGTCAGGTTTTTGTTGAAGTTGTCCAGATTAAAGGATTTGCTTCACTGTTACATAAAACGCACAGAATAGCGCATAGTTAATAAAACTCCCTGCTTCACCCAGAAAGGACCTCTATAGAAGAGCTCTCAATATCCTTGGAAATAAGGTGGATTTATTCATCACCAATTCAGAGGACCAAGGCTGAGGCAATGACACTACTCCCTATAACACGTGTTAAAAACGCATGGCCTCCCATTTAGTGCCTGTCAGTTTCAGTCTCTTTCTACTTATTGAGCCAAGATCTGACCTAATCTTGGGACACAAAATATCACTCCTGTTGCAAAAAAAAAATAAAAAATTGTACAAGGCTTAGATGACAGATACAATGCTTCATGGATATCATACCACGTACAAGTCATTATATCTGCTTCCTCACTTCTAGCTTTTTCTTTCCTAGAGGCAGCCAAAGAATGACATGGACATTTAATATGATGTTGACTGAAGTTATTGACAGCACTTTGCATATAAACAAGCACAAGCAATTTCTAATGCACAATTTAATATCTGTTCTCATGTTTCTTCCCAAATCTGAGACATACAAACCTCGAGGGGCCTACCAAATCACCATCTCTCTGCTAAGTGACAGTGTTCCAAGGGAAGGACTGATGTTCGCCAAAACCACCTCATACCGCGACATAAAGTTTCTTATTGGTCCTGGTCACAGCAAGAGACCCAAACTGGGAAGAAAGCATGAGGAAAGATCCCTGTAGTCCCTATGTATAATCTGTAGTTGAGGCCATAACTAATCAAGAAGTTCTAGAAGAATAATGCTTAAGAATAACACTGTATTTCATCATTGTAGGGAGTTAGAGCCAGAGTTCTGAAAACCAGACTGACAGAGCGCACATTAACAAGTGACTTACAAAGTACTGTGAAAAGGATGGAAAGCTGCATTTGCGTAACCCATGTCTATTCATTCACAGCAGTTCAGAATCTACTCAAGTACAAAATCTTGCAACAGCTCTACAGTCTAATCTTCTGAGACACAAGAGTTGTGGAGGGAAAACAGGTTAGAATTACTCAAGTTTTAAATGCTACCCCGAGGCCCCAAAACGTTTCTTAAAAAGTGTTTTCCTTAATAACACCTGGTTTTGAAGTAAAGACTGCTCTGAACTTAGTACTTCTTAGTGCCAGGCCACCACATTTTCTCTACCTCCCTCACTTCTTCTTAGGTGACCACTTACCCATCTTATTTTTAAGTATTTTTCTTTAGCTCTTCAACCACCTCAGTGCCCTCTGAACTATGAAGAGCTGATGTAATTAAAATAAGCTGGATTTCTTGATGTTTTGGTTTTAATATAGCTGACAAACATTTGAGAGTGGAACTTAATTAAAATGTAAACAAAGCAGTACAGTCAGCTAAGAACTCAGACATAATTTCATTCAGATACATTCAAAACAAAGTTATTGCACCTCAAAACACCTAGTGATCCTTAATGGGTTTGATACCCTTCCCAACATAAGCAGATACAGGAGGCACTTAGCCACACAGGAGCATAACTACCATACACCAAACTTTCCCATAATTTTATCTTCAAAGCCGAGTACTTCAGAATCCAGAATCTACTGGTTCTTTCTTAGACTTGATAGACAAACTTCAAGTTTATTCTTACAGTTTTAGTAGTTAAAAGAATCTTAAATTATTGCTATAATTGTTTAAACTCTATAAATGAAGTAGATTTTCCAGTTGAATAACCTTAAATACTGCTGCTCAGAATTTACAATAAAATGCATGAAGCACAGCAGATGTTCATTAAATGTAATCAGTTGTATTCTCACACAGTTTATAAGATATTTAAAATAATCTAAACAGTCTAATAGGTAGCCTAAGTACTGTCCAGAACTAATGCCAGTTAGATAAGTAAGTTAAAATGGACATTTGGCAAAAACAAATCATTAAGATACTTCTAAGATTGCAAGTTAAGATATTAACATCTTCATACATTTAAGATTTTAATCAGTATCTCTAAGGCAGAAATGATTGGAAGTAATGTTGTATTTTAAGAATATTAAAATATGGCTTCTATAAACATCATTTAATAAGAAAATAAAAATTTTATGAAACATACAAACCAACAGAAGCTTTCCCCCCGCTAGGAATGAACAGTTTCCTATGCCCCAAATTTGTCCTAACTGAAGCTCCTGAATTCATGCTAAGACAAAGGGATGTTAAGTTATTCCAAAAGGTTAAACTTTCCAACCAGATTGCAGGTAACCACCCAAAAACTTCACCTTCTCATTTCTACTGCAGAAGAGTTAGGGGAGGATCAAACCAACAAAATCATGCATTACATTTGTAGGTGAATAGAAAACAGGAAGGCATTTGAAATTTTTAAGAATTCTGCTACATGAAACCCTTCACCAACTCAGCTATCATAGCTCAATATGCCTTTTTTCCCCAGTACTAATAAAGACAAATATTGCTGATTTTGAATTCACTTATCTGTGAGCCAGCAGGTTCTATTTAAAGAGCTGACATTTAACTGTTTTACATCATCTTCTTTTGCTGGTAGCAGTGCCCTAAGTAACACGGAATAAGAGAAACATTCCTCTTTTAAGTTTAAATGACTTTGCTTTAAGAACTTTACTTGCCCACATACAAAGTGACCTTGGCCTAATAAGGTAATTATCTCTCTCATTGAGAGAAATCTTAATAGCCGTATAAAGTGTCCCTTTCTCTAAAATATAGGAGATTACAAGTGCTGAATTAATTTATTTAATGCTATAATGCTTTATCAATATGTTCATTACAGTGATACTAGGTGAAGGCTATAGGTTCTATGAAGCATTGCTCAGAGCTGTTCAGTTCCACATCAGCAGTGCTTAACAACTTTAAATCATCTCAAAAGCAGCTGATTTATAGTTTGAGCAGAGTTGCCATCTTTTTCCTTTCATGCTATGGCTAAGCTATTTTACACTACAGTAATTCCCAAACATTAGGGAACATTAAGGTAGGGAAGAAAAAACCCAAACGGGGAGGAAATTCTTGTTCAGCCATAATCTAACTTTATTATTTCAGATACAGGGAAAGCATTTTAGGTAAAATTTCACTTTTTTGATACTTGCAAGTTAGGCTATATGAGGGAACATACTTATTTCTGAACTAATTTGTTTTTCAGGATAAATATTCAACTTCCAAGATAAATGGTTAATAAATCAGACAACATGGACTTCCACAATATCATAAAGTTTATTTTAGGAGCGCTAACAGCCTTGTATCCAAATGGTGGACACTTGGTTCGGGCAACCCAAACCCTGATCATGAAGCTAAGGCATTTGAGAAAATATGGTGAGAAAACAAATAGTTCTCCTCTATCAAGCACACTAGAAAGTAACATTGTATGTGAAAACCTTACCTAAGAAGTTGGTTTTAAAAGGTATACTTGAGGTCTGTTTCAGGAAGGAAAAACGGTCCAATTTTATTGCAACCATTCAAAACTGCTTAGTAAGTTTTTGGATAAAATCTCTTTCATTGTGGGAAATGCATCCATGCAGTTGCATTCTAACTATCCCTTGAAAAACACTTCTGAATAATCTTGAATTAAAGATTCACAAAGGTTTTTTCAAAAATGCTGTTGTCAGTAGCTGAATAAATAGTTATGTCAGTAGATCACACAGTTGTTTTTCTTACCTGCAGCAAATGCAGAACACATTACAAAGAACATTCCAACAGCAATCCTCTTCAGTGAGGACGGGAGCAGGCCATTCCTTTTTAAAATGGGGTCCACCAATTTATCTTTTAAGGGTATTAGGATCAGAATAAGCACTGCATCAAACATAGTCAACCAGGCTGCTGGAAACTGAAAGAATAGATGACTTAAGTTAGCAATTTCATACTTAAGGGTTGATTTATACTATTATTTAGCAAAGGAAAAAGCATTTTCCATGAAACACCAAGATCCAAAACAAACCACAGTGCACTGACAGACACTGGGAGAGGAAAAATAAGAGTGTGTAAAAGCTGAGGAAAACAAACACTCAGCTATTCAGGTCTTCATTTAATTTAGCAGTTCATAATTCTGTTAGCTCAGAAGCACAAACGATTCCTCACCATAGTAACTCCAACAGTATGGCATACTCTCACTTTCAAGATGCGTGAGAAAACAAAATGTAGAACTCAGCAAAGATGCTTTGCAAAGGATTTTTTTTTTAAAGATTTTTAAGTCTCAGAGGGCTCATATTTTAGGTCCTTACTCTGAATTAATTTTTGTTAAAGCAAAAGTTAACTATCTAACTAAAACTATATAAATTCCTTTTGAAAGATGAGATAGCTATTAGCATTATCACAGCATCCGAGTTTTTCTGCATACATCCTGAAATATGTATAATGGAAAAAATCACTGTCTTTAGGGAGCTTTTCTGCCATTAAGATTTTTTTAGTCATAAAACACCTGTCTGAGGAATGATTGATTGTGCCACCCAAATCTAGTAAACAAAACTGTGCAGACTATTTAAATGAATACATCCCAAGATACATTTTAAAAAGCATTATTTTAAAAGTCTAATATTAATAGTACCCAGGTCAGGAAGTGATTTAATGCAATTAAATAGTCCCTACTGTTGTGCTTCCAGTGATCTACTTCAGTCTGACAGAATTAAACTTTTTTCCTGCTTCAGTCATGAAAAATATTTAATACCCAGGTTCTGTAGTTCTTCTATTATTAAGCATAGAACTTTCAGAAACATGCCATAGAACAGCAGAAACAGAGTTTTACTAATGTAATACCAAATTCAATTAAAATTAAATTACGCTTGTCAGATGAACAGATTATTGTGCAAAACACACATCCTTCCTCATTTGCAAGATTCAGTAATTGACAATAAGATTCCCGTCTGTATGAATGAGACAATTTCTACCAAGCTTAATAATATTTAGCATCTGTTCTGAGCTAACAAACCAAGACAGTACAGGAAGCTTTACAAAAATGTTCTCGTTTGGGGATATTTTTTAAAATTGCAATTAGAACAGTGTGATACTGTACTATGCATCGCACTGACTACCAGGTTGGAAGGGACCTCAAGGATCCTCTGGTCCAACCTTTCTTGGCAAAAGCACAGTCTAGACAAGATGGCCCAGCACCCTGTCAAGCTGAAGCTTGAAAATGTCCAATGCTGGGGAATCCACCACTTCCTGGGGAGGTAATTCCAATGGCTGATTGTTCTCATTGTGAAAATTTTTCCTTTTGTGTCCAATTGGAATGTTCCCAGAAGTAACCGGTACTCATTACTCCCCTGTCTTTTCCATGTGACTCCTTGTAAAAAGGGAGTGTCCGTCTTCTTTGTAGCCACCCTTTAAATACTGGAACATGGTGATAAGGTCTACCCTAAAAGCCTTCTTTTCTCAAGGCTGAACAAAGCCACTGCTCTCAGCCTTTCCACATGGCAGGCTTCCCAGTCCTTTGATCATCTTGGTGGCCCTTCTCTGGACCCTCTTCAGCCCGTCCACATCTTTTTTGCATAGCAGGGACAAAAACTGAACACAGGATTCCAGGTGTGGCCCGGCAAGTGCTAAGTAGAGCCGGATAATGACTTCTTTATCTCTGCTGGTGATGCCCTTGTTGATGCAACCCAGCATCCCGTTGGCTTTCTTTGCCGCAGCAGCGCACTGCTCATTCATATCAGGCTTGCTGTCCACCAGGACCCCCGGGTCCCTTTCCTCAGAGCTGCTCCCAGCCAGGTAGATCCCGGCCTGTGTTGCACTCCTGGATTATGTTTGCCCAGGTGCAAGACGTTATGCTTGTCCTTGTTGAACTTCATAAGGTTCTTATTAGCCCACTCTTCCAGCCTATCCAGGTCTTCCTGCAGGGCTGCTCTCCTTTCCGAAGTGTCCACTTCCCCACACAGTTTAGTGTCATCAGCAAACTTCGTCAGGGTACACCTGATCCCATCATCTAGATCACTTATGAAGATATTAAAACAGTGTTGGGCCCAGTATCAATCCCTGGGGGGACCCCACTTGTGACAGGTTGCCAGTTTGAAAAGGAGCTATTGACCACCACCCTCTGGGTGGGGCCTGTCAGCCAGTTCCCCACCCACCGCACAGACCACTTGGCTAGACCCTAACACATCAGTTTCTCTAGGAGGAGACTGTGGGGAACCATATCGACAGGCTCAGAGAAATCCAGGCAGGCGATGTCCACCACTCGCCCCACATTAACCAAGCAGATTACTTTGTCATAGAAGGCGTTAAGGTTTGTCAAGCACAATTTGCCCTTGGTGAAGCAAATATCAAAGCAGCAGTTGGCACGTTCACAGGAGTTTGCACCGAGTCTTTGACTGACATCAAGCCATGTCCATATTAGGCTCTGTCAAAATCTCCAACTAGCATTAGCATATGTATGTGGCACATTTTTAGCACTCTGCATGCAGACATGTTGTAACAAGAGTCATGAAAAATACTATTGCTTTCTTGCTCTACTTTACAGTTGTCATTGCCGTTCTCCAAAGAACACAGGCAAATGCTTTCTCGTTCATACTTCGCCAGCCCCAAGAAGTTATGATGATGGTGCTAAAACTGAATTCATCCTAACCTCTCCTTAACGTTTCCGAGGCATTTCAAGATCATGGATTTGAAAATGGGATAATAAGCTGGTTTGGCCATATGAAAACATTCAGCAGTTTGATACATAAGGTTACATACATTGCTTAGCAATCTTCACATACTTTGAAAAATGCACAGTGAATTTTGCTGAGCTAGTGAAATTCTTGCTTATTTTGAAATATTTAGCAAAACTTTAAAACTGTCAATTTCCCTCCCTCTCCCATTCATCTTTTCATTGGCTTCAAATATCATACCAGCATTAACCTCTGTAACAGTTTGTACAAAGACTGATTTGCATAATTACCGTCAAGGATGTAGGAATTTTTTGTCGTTGCTGAATTTGATAAGAAAGAAGAGAAATACCAAATGCCTCTGGCACTGCTGTATTTCATACAATCAATCACTTGGCATTTTTTTTATTTAAAATGTATGCATTTCCACTTTCTACTCTATCAGGAGCCTGCAAATTAAAAGGGCATACACATATTTCACTCTCTTCATATCAAGGGAAAATATGTCTTTATTAGTACTGGGCAGAGGTGCCAGGACGAGCTTAAGGAAAACCTAGACCTGATGAGGTACAATGCTGCTCGTGTAAAATGTTATATTATCGCCCCTTTTCTAAATTAACTCAAATCACTTCAAATTGAAGAAACCAAAGTAGTCAGAATTGCTTTCAAAGATACTACCTACATAACATAGATTGCAGGTCAGCACTCTTCAGGTAGAAGAAAGATAGCAAAAATCAAATTGACTTATTTCATTTATGCTGTTAGATCACAGCACAGTATTTCAAAAAAAAAACAGGAAGAACAACACAATTGATACACTGCAGAAAAAGAAGCCAGTCACTGTTATGCAAGACATAAAATCATTATTTAGAAGTATCAAGACAGACTAGTATCATTGTTCCATTATCCTTGCCTCAAATTCTGCATACTTTAAGTAAACACTAAAAACAGGTAAGTAACTTTTAAAGCCACACTTTTAAGTTAGAAAAAGTGGCTGCATGGCAGGAGTTGTATTTTAAAGTCTTTTCAGCAAAAACAAACAATGAAATTTTTTTTTGAACTAATTTAATTAAGCATAACACTCTACTTGGACAATAATTCTAACACCCAAAAAGGCAGTGAAGAAAGCTCAGTTTGATAACCAAAGCTCCATTTTCCTTTCTACACAGTAAATATTCAGACTGACAATGGGACTCTGAAGTCCTGTGTGCACGGTTAAAAGAAAGGTAGTTCACTTCTCTAGTCCAACAATGACAATGTTCTAACAACACATTCATGCTGTTCCTAATAACAGAAAAAACAAGAGTCCCTTTTCATATGTGAGCAACAAAGATGTGAAAAGCTCGATGAAAAGAGCAAGACGGGTTACATACCAAAATTTAAATATACTAACCCATATTAAAGTAGAATTAGGTATATGCTGAAAAAACCCAACCACCATTAATATAGTCCACAATTAAAACTGACACAGCTAAAACAGAAGCCTCAGACTAATTAGAACTTTTGAATAAGAAAATATCTTTTTTTTAAATGAACATGTAACCCAAACACCACAAAACTGAACCTTGAAGCGAAAGCGGCAATGGGGTTCCGTGCCCAAAAGTTATGCAAAAAAAATAATACACAAACTGAGAACTGGGTTGAGGAAATTTGCTTTGGATCCTTTTATTTATGGCATGCATTTAACTGAAGAAATCTCAGTCTACTGTTTCTTTACTTTTTTTAACTGCATAAAAGTAAGTAACTAGCATTTGGTTGGTTTAGAGGCCTGTCTTAGCCAGTATCACTAACCTCCATTAAGCCTTCACCTGTGATTCAGAAGCAGCTCAGTTTTCAAACAAGTTCAAAGAAAAATTAACTATAAGCATTTTTATTTTTGATTTGTAAGAAAAAGACTGAAGCCATTCTGTCTTATTGACATTAATTTTTAATAAAACAGAAGAAACTTAATTTTAAAAGAACATTTAGTAAGCCTGTTAATAACTTACATTCATTTTTGTTTTTGTTTCTCAGTACCGTTCCTGCAATTACGTGGTGCAGCCTTTCTTGAAAAATACTGATGAACAATTTCCTTCGATATGTCAAAATTATTCAAGGTAAAGTGAATATTGATTAAGCAGTGTGAAGTTACAAATGTATCTCAGATTCCAAATTTGCAAATACTAATATTTCAGTTAAGTATCGGTATTCCTACTGAGTTTGTAGGAATGCTTCTGTACTACTTACAACTTTGAAAATTTAAGGCATATAAATTTATAAGCTTTCTTCAAATATCATATTTTGTCTGCTGAAGGATAAAGACAATTAAAGCAGTGAAAATTATCTGAATACATTCAAAACAGGATGGTGTGAATTCCATATGCAGCTAGATACGCCAAAATCTCTGTATTATGCATCATGCTTCTAAATGCCTAATGTCTGCAGCCATCAATTCCCTTTAGCCACTACCTTAACTTTCTGGAATTTTTGTACAATACTTACTTATTTTATATCTCAACTAAAGAAAAGATATTTTTCACTTGTTTTGCCCTACTTACCGTATGAATAGAGTTGGTGTCATTTGATATTTCAGGAATTTTCAGATGGAGACTTTGTAATACATACGTTGTCTGCATCTAGCATTAGGAAAGACAAGTTGAGATTACTTGGACAAGGAGTACTGAGAGCAAGATATTTTTACATTTTTAATAGTTAACAAAGATTATACTAGAGGTAAAGTGCTGATACCGCAAAACAAAACGAATTCTTGTTAAGAAAAGCTTGCAAAGTTCTAACCCCTACATTCAATTTTACTAAAAGCAGAAAGAACCATTCATGTGACTTTAAAAACAATTTCTGCTTTTCTTTCCCCCAAACATATTTGCTATCCTAATTCATCTAAGACAGAAGAACCAGAAAGATACTAATTAAAATGAAACCTAGACCACTTACCCTGACCTATCTGAATCAACTGCATGATGAAACAGAGTGCAATATTTAAGATATCTTAATTTGTACAACTATTAGTTTTAACTATCATTTTAATGATTGTATTTTCTTTTTTATTATTAAGTGAAAATATGATTTGAAAGTATTCTTAGTGGCCATCTTTCATCTCTCAACTTCAGGATAAGTTTAATATTTATGAAAGAGCCCACAGAAAAATGTGAAATTAGATACTTTGGCATATTGGTAAGCTAATACAGCATTCCACAACAATTTCATCTAGCAAATAAAAAAATGCAGAAGAAGCTACCACCACACATTACTATTTTTGCTAACATAATATTACTAACATGATTTTTAACCACAGGTGTTTGAAAGAAAAGTAGTTAATGTTATTGAACACACTGGTATTAGACAAGTCAAACAGTCAATACCAGAGTTCTGAAAAATCCTTTTCAATATTCATCTTCTCTGGAATCACAGCTACTGAATGCTAATGTAAGTAAACCTTATAGAACAGTTTCCCCCAAAAAGCTTTTGTATGTTTCCTCCACATAACTGCTCTGGGGGGTGATACTCAGAGAGGAGTTAGATTCATAACACAGCCTCAGAACTGCAACTTGAAGCTAGTGCCCCAAGATCTTTCAAATGCAGCTGGGAGAAGAGGAAGTTAGGGTCCTACATCAGAAATTATGTTTTTTAGACATGTAAAATAAATTATATGGAACTACTCACTTGAAAATACACTGTCCAGTAAGGTATTAAAGCCAAAAAGACAGGGATAATCTTGACAAGAGCTTTCACATCTTCTACTTTGTCTTCTCTGAATGGGCCCCCATGAGACAGCTTGGCCATCTCAAACAGGCTTTGTTTGTGAGGTTGATGAAGTACTCCCTGGCCTTCGCTTTTGAAAAGAATTTGAAACATTTAGTTAAACAACGACAAAAACTGACTGAAATGGCTATCTTGTGGTACTTCTTTTCATTATAAAAAGCTCATGCATTTTCGAAACAAGTTACTCTTAACAGCAAAACAACTAGGCCAGAATGGATCATTGGCAGGTGAAAGCAAAAGCTGAAAACTTCCACTATAAAGATTTCCTTATTTTCCATCCTCCCCCACCATGCATAAATGACTGGCACTGCAATACGAAGAACTTCAGAAACAGTATCACAAAATATAGGTTATTCCAATTCATTGAACTGTTTTGCAATCTGAATACATGAAAGCCTGTTGCAGAGGAGGCACCTGACATCTCTTATCATCAGTGACTAAATTCAGCCACCAGTATTCCATGGGCATCTCTTGAGAGTGGAGTAACCACTTAGAAAGCAAAAAGCCAGTACACATTTTGGCTGCTCATCAAGCCCCTTACAACATTAAATGCAGATGATAGCATTTTTCCAATCAGAAGGCATCTAAGCAGAGAAGAAAGTTAACTAATGCTTAAAAGCAGCATACTTAGGTTACATCACTGTTCCAGAAACTCTGGACTGGCAAGACATAGCATTCAAGTGAAAACAGCAGACTTGATCTTGCAGCATGGAGATCCAGTGATCTCAAAATGTGCCTCTCTCATCCCAGGACTCCCAGAAAATATCTCCAGGACTCCAGTTTTCCAGTTCCAGTTCTCAAAGCAAAACAGCATATTCTAGTGTATTCTCTAGTGTGACTTACTGCCAGCTAGACTGAAGTAACTAATTCCAACTCTTAGGCTGATCCACTGAATTCAGACTATACAAAAGAGCTCATTACAAACCTATTAGTTGAACGTTCCATGTGTCTCTTTCTTGAGCAACAAGAATATGCGAGAATTTTAAACATGTCTGTGAAGGCACTACCATCAGGCGGTTTTGTGATGAAGAAACTCTGACCACATAAGAAAACCATGAATGAAATCCCAATGCAAACTGTTGGGATACTATATCCAATAACGAAGCTCACATTCTGTTGAATGTATGCAATGCCTCCCAGAGAGAGAATAGCTCCCAAATTAATGCTCCAATAAAACCAATTAAAAAATCTTCTTGTGGCTTCTGGACCCCGATCTTTGACCTGGAAAAGATTAAAAACAAGTCATTCAATTTCTGAAGAAAATGAAGCCTGTTTATTAGAATTCAATCAAGTTCAATGCACTGAAGAGTTTAGGTTTAATTTAGAGTCATACTGAAATGATTTGAGTGTTTTGGGCTTAGCATGGTGTTTGACGAAATGACACCTTACCAAGCTACCCCATTATATCAGTGACCTTCTAGAAGTTCATCATAGGGGTAAAAAAAGTCATACAATACTAAACTACATAGCTTTCTGATAGAGGCTCTTATTATTTCTGCAGCATTTCTCTAGACAAAGCTCACTCAGATTAGTGTCCCATAGTCCACACAGAAGTTGGAATAATGAATTTTTTAGCAAAAAAAAAAAAGTTAAGTTACCTAAAAATTCACGTATTAATAGTATCGCAACAATTGCTTCTTCCAACTGTATACATGTAACAGTTACGCGTATTCCATTTTCTAAGCCTCAGATGAGTACTTGGTAATTAAAGCACAAATTTAAATTTTAACACAGTCCTAATGCCTCTCATCAGAACATAAATTGAAGAACTGCCATTCTAACCCTTAAAAAAAAATAAAATTAAATTTGGGTTGCCTGAGGTGTCACAAGGCCCCAGTAAACATTCATCCCTCTATTAAGGCAGCACTGTTCATAGCACTATTTTTCTGCTTTAAGCTCTCAGTGTCTCTCCAGTGAAAGTAAAGACATCCTTGGTTTATAGAATTATCCTGTACAGTTTTCACCATCACTCTTTATTGCCTACCATAAGTCACCCCATGTTTTGTAATTAAGTCACAGGAACCCAGCATCATTCATAAGATGTGACGTAAGAGAAATTAAGCAAGTTAAAACTTGAAATATATTAAAAAGATCGACTAGTCTGTAGAAGAATCCATAATACCGGATTTGTCACTGTTTTGTGACTGAAAGGCCATTAACAGTGACTAGCGAGTCAGTGCCATGCACCAGTCTTGCCGAGTCAGTTGTTTTTGATTTCTAATTGCAAGTTTCCCTTCCTCATTTGCCAGGTCTTCAAAATATCTGTGTTTAGTTTGCAATATGAAAAGTAAGCTGTGTCTTGAAATAAGTTTTTAACATTGTCAGTTGTGGTTTACAGCTTCAAGTTTCTCAGTGGTGTACAAACCTATCTGTATTATTTAACTAAGCCTAACAAAAGAAATTAACTATTCTTATGCATAGTTAATAGCATTTTTAGGCATTCAGGTAGGTCTGTTAGCATGTCATATACAATCTCTGAGCCTAAACGCAATAAATTCTCCCTTTCCAGTTTCAACTTGGTAGTCATTTCCTAATTTTAACAGTCATCAGCGGCAGTAGTGTATCAAGCTAGGAATTCCTTCTAAACCCCAAATGGTAGCAGGATATTAGCAAACAATTACATTATAAACACAGTAAACTTTTAAAGTTAAGAACAGAGCAAGAACAGCGTGATGCTTCTATCAAGTATTATCCAGGCCTTCAACCATTACCTCCTGAGAAACTTCTTGAATCAAGGATGGCTTCTATCTACTTAATAAATGCAGCAGATCTCCTCTCCATTAACTTGTCCAACACGCCTCTTAACCCTGGTCAGCTTTTAGAATCCATAATATCCTGTGGCAAAGAGTTCCCCAGCTAATTACACTGTAGGAAGAACCACCTCCATTTGTCTGTTTTGAACCTGCCCTGTTACTAGCCTTGCTCATTTTACCTAGTTCCAGGAAACAACAGAAGACAGCTGAGCTTTAACCCATCCCTGGTCCATTTCTGCCTCTGTCCTCCTGCCCATTATTTCCACAAACCACTGTCACATCTTCCTTCTAGCTGCTTTTTCTGAGATAGGAAGTTGTAGACTGTTTTATGATTCCTTGCATGGAAACTACATCTGTAGAAAGAATCTATTTTCTGCTTCCTTATCAAAGTATATATACACACTAAAAATCACATCACAGCCACATCTGAAATGTCATTTTATTGACAAACATTAATAACTTAATAAAAATCACACTGAACTAGCTGGTAGAATATCTTGCCAAAGTGGAAGAACTATGAAGATCTCTTACTAAAACCAGAAAACACAGTAGAGTTAAAAGGCAATCCTTGTAGTTCCCTTCAAAAATCACATCAGCTGCCCAAAATATTAGCTATATTACATTTAGACTACACAAAGTTTCCCCCTGCTAGCTATTACCTGAGCTGTGTGACAGCACAAAATAGATTGGTTTATTCTCTTCATAAGTAGACGCTACGTTTTAATCAGGGACCAAGAAGAAGAAAACGATGTTAGAATTTTATTATTTTATTTTTATCAAGAACAAGTATTTTTCACAAAACTGCAGGAATTCTCCTTTTCCCTCTTATGCTTGCATTATTTTCAATCACCCAAGCAGAAAGAAAAATCTATCACTCCCTCTGCTCAATTTCATCTGTGCTCATGCATAGCAGCACTCTCCTTGTGGTACCAGCACCACCAACTTCATTATATTCTTAACATCCTACCAGCAACTGCAGCAGGAAAATGATGCATGCAAATGGCACAAGTATGGTGTGGGTCCTGGATTGAATCTGTCCTGTGGTCTAAGGGTTCCACATCCCTGCACTGGAAGTCAAAATAGGTACGTTTAAAAGATTTTGTCCCAGTCACAACAAAACAGCTTAAAAACAGTGGGAGTGCCTATAAGGTATGAAAAATGTCACCTTCTTAGATTTACCGTGCTTTAGTCAAACACCTTACCCGAGGAAAATGCAAACAATATCAGCAAAATGCCATGGCTACAGTGCAAGGCTTACTACAGTGTTTTTTGTTCAGTGATAGGAAAACTGTTTCAAAGGCGCCCTGACTCAAATGAACATTAGCAAGTATCTAATACACACAATTTATTTGCTCTAGGTAACACGCTGTTTTGCAAATGAGCTCAAATTCAGGCATTTTCCACAGAATTTACCACTGCTGGACAGCTGTCACTTACTTAGATCAACTCCCACTGCATAGTATCCAGTCCTGAGTCTCCAGTTCACTGTTGTGCATTCTTCAAACCTCACACAGCTTTTTTTCCCACTAAATGGGATAGCACATCATTCTCCAAGAGCACGAAGGAAAAATCCAGTAGTGTTTCTACTTCAATAAAAATACAGAATGACCTACTGTACTGTATAAGGAGCATCCCAATTGCCCTAAATTTTCCTCTTTAAACCATCAGGAAAATTTTAACTAAAAGAAAGAAAACCGCCCCTCCCCCCTGCCAAAAAAAAACTAAACAAAAAACCCACACCAGAAAACCCCACCAAAGAAATGAAGGAAATGAGCAACTCTAAGCGTTCTGGCCCCAGCTGCTATGTTGGTCATTGGCCACATGTCAATGCTGCCTACGTTCAGGTGGGTCTCTAAAGAGGAAATAAAATAATCTCGCTACTTTCGAGACATCTAACATAACTTTTGCAAAAGAAAATCTAACCTAACACTTGATTTTTCTACAGTCCAAAAGGTGTTTTTCTTGATATATCTTATAACTATCCTTTACATATAGTTAATCCAAATGCAGAAAGAAAAGCACTGTGACATTCTGGGTTTTATAACTGGAACCTGCATAGCACTAGATTTCAAAATAGTAAAGGAATGGTTCTCAAAATCAAAATTTCTAACACAAAACCCATATCAGAGTGATTATGATGAGATGCAGTTATGACCACAGTTTTCATGAGAAAGAATCCCGAGTGCCTGGAACACTATGTGATGGGAATTGTGTAATCACTAGGTTATTTACAGCCTCTTTCAGCAGAGGGCACATCAGCTGTGTAACTCTGCACTGCAATTCTCCAAACTCATTTAGGATATGAGGTTAATATCTCAGAATCAGAACAAAATTTTAAATGCAAGTAAAACAAAGAAAGAAAGAAAGAGTTAACTAGGTCTTTAGTTACAATACCTGATGAAAAAATCATTACAAATATCTGAGTGACAGCAACTTCCACAGCACAGCTGTCCCTAAGGTTAACACCTAGACCTCATTCTGACTCAGAAGAAAGATGATCACTTGCAGAATTATCCCTCCCCTGGATTTTTCAACACCAACATCTTTCTTAGGACACG
Organism: Ibidorhyncha struthersii; assembly: GCA_013398815.1. Lineage (NCBI taxonomy): Eukaryota > Metazoa > Chordata > Aves > Charadriiformes > Charadriidae > Ibidorhyncha > Ibidorhyncha struthersii. The sequence continues at coordinate 1,559,291 of VZSZ01002970.1, read as the reverse complement.
ATCCAGGTAGTAACCAAAGCAGTTTGTACAGCTTGAAACCAAATATATTACACAGCTCAAATATTAAGATTCTATTAGATTCTCTTGATTTTTATGTAAAGAGACAGGAATCTATACAAGCATCATTGCTTCTCCATAGTTCCTGTGTTTAGATGCTTTGCTTTGTCACTAAATAATTTCCTAGACCTGTACAGCTAGGTCAGTTTCAAAGAAATGGTTATTGACAGGATTTCTTATTTTTTGCCACAGCTGGTGCCACTGTGACATCTGATTTCTGACATCATCTACTAACGATCTCAAGTATTTCCTAAACCCCAACATTTCACAGTTCCAGTATGTCATAATCTTCCTGTCTTGCTCTTCACATCATGACTGACCGAAAGCTATGACCTCCTATTTGACTCACATAAAAGGAAAAAGATTATTTAAGTTACTGACGTTAGCAGTCTTCATTTGTTCCTGCAATCAACTGACAATCACAAGTGACAAATCTAACAAAAAAACCCAAACTTAAACCAGCCAAATACGTGAGCAGCCACACAACAGAGCAAGGGTGAAAATGTAGAAGCTTGCCCTTCTCCTTAGCCTACAAAAGAAAGTGCAATGACAACAGTTTTCCACGATTTCCATAAATTTTCCAAATTTACTCTTACAGAATTCTGACCTTCTAATCCATCACTACAGACACCAGTTATTCTTTGAGAACATCTGGAGAGAGCTCAATAACAGAGCTATACAGTAGTACTCAGTTGCTACAGAATTTCAAATTTTTATAGTAAAATTTGGCCAATCCACATTTCAAGCCTGCTTCCTCTCACTGGTGTCATATCTATTCTGTTTCTGTGTGAAACAAATTAGTACTACTGATGTGAATGCCACAACTTTAGTTTTCAAACTGTTATCTGCAGAGTCTTAGACATCCACAGTCTCCTAAGGAGTTCAACAGCAACAAAAAAGTAACCTGCTGTTAGTGAACTTCAATTCTTTATACACCACCCCCCATCCTTCCCCAGAGGCTGGAAAAGCTAAGTTCTACAAATAAATAAATAAAAGAGGTTGAAAATCACTCTGAAGCCATCTTTACACCAGCAATTTCCAATAGTGTCCTGCCTCTGGCAATGCTACTTTAACAATGGTTTTAACAAAGCTAGAAGACTTTTGGTAGGTTATGGACTAATACATTTAATGACTATGATGGCAATTCCGAAAGAAGACATACCGTGGGTTAAAACCAGCATCTTTAACTACCCAAAACACATTCATCTATAATTAGAACAATGATTATAGCTGATACTAGATCAGTAGTCTACTACTAACTTTGGCTTCAATGTTGAAGCTAAACCAGCTTTCACAATAATGAGGGATAGGCATATTGTTCCCTAACTATAGAAAGTCACAAACTACTATGTAGAACAGGAAGTGACTGCAGAACACTCACAGTTAAAAGGGGAACTGGAAAGTGCCAGGTTATACTTATCACATGATTGTAAACACTATTCTGAGAACCATCAGTTCAGATTTAGACCTCTATGATGGATCAATCTGCAACTTCTAGAAAAACGTCTCTTATTTATAAACAGTTAAGTAAAGCTGGTCTATACCTAGTTCACAGTAACTTTTTTTTGCTAGGTTGACTGGCAAAAATCACTCTATACTAAGCCTACTTAGTCACTTGTAACAGCACTTCTAAAAGCATCCGTTTAACAGAAATTAAGAAACTATTTTTTTTTCACTTCAGAGGAAAGTAAGTATTAGAATTTAGTTTCCAATTTTCCACAAAGTTATTCTTTTCTTCTAAATAAAAAAAAACCCTCGTTATAATTGGGTTCTCCACCCAAATTGTAGATCATCTGTTAAAACTGAAAAATTTACATGGAAATTTTTCGACATCTGCAATGAAATGTAATTAACAATATATGAAAGGTGGTTCATGTCAGCTAAAGTACACGATATACAATTCATATTTTCCTTTGTTTGGTATTCAAGGGAAAGAGGACAAATCTTATCAGCACACGTCCAGCCAAAACATGTTCGCATTGTATTCTGGCCTCCCAAGAATGTGACTCTGGGAGACAGACTTTATTCTCAGCAATATATACCCATCTACCCAGCAGTTTGCTACATTCCTGCACAGGGAGAAGGCACCCGTGAGGGCCCAAAACTGCACAACAAGGTAAGTGGTATGCCGTAATATATTTAACAATAGATAAGCCAGAAAACAGAGAAAGGGAAAAATTCAGTCCTCAGCAGAGCTCTACTGATCATTATGAACCAGAAAGGAGTATTTCTTTTGCTGCACCCTACATAAATCACTGTGAATTATCTGCAAGTCCAGCCAAAAACTGCTTTCCATGAAATCCTGGGGGAGAAGCCTTTAAAAAATCCAGCTACAACAGGTACACTTCCATTGGCAATGGTTATTCTTTTGCTCTGTTCCTGCCATTATTTATCTCTTACATTTAACGTTCATAAAGTGTTCTGGGGATAAGCAGTCACTTTTGAAAAACACCTTACAAGATAAAGTCATATTAAAGCTATTTCACCTGATGGGCTCATGCTGGCTTAAACAGAACCAATACACTGGGGACACACAAACCTCGGCTATAATAATGTTTTACATTTATATACTGCCTTTCACCCAGAACTCCAGAATTTATAATACATGAAATGCCAAAGAATGACAAATGTAAGCTGCACAACAGAGGTACGTTTGCCAAAGATGTTGTGGTAGATCCTACCTCTCACAAAAAAATTCATGGCATTTCTGATATCTGCACTAACCAGAACTCAATGGGCCACTAAACAGACGTGCAACTGGATTAGAGGTATTTTACTTGCTTTGTCATTAAGAATGGTTTGTTTAGAAAAGCTGCTCAGTATCTAATCATCTGAAATTCTCAATTTTAAAAGCAGAAATTATACTCCAATTCAACACCCACAATCAGCATACTATCTTAGGGCAAAATTGTAAAATAATACATGCAACAGTGCATTCCAGTTGATATTGAACTATGAGCTGTCTCTCTGCAAAGCCACTTGGTTCTGCGGTGATGATCCAATGAATGATATCACTGAAGTGGATCTGAGTAAGGTCGTTTGACAGGACATGTCCTTATGAGAACAGCCCAGGTAATGTTTGCCATGTTGAGAGCACCTTCCCACCCATCATGCAACACAACATTGGCCTGCACAAAAATATCACTCAAGGGCACAGTGCAGAACACAGAGAATACCTAAAGCATAAAAAAAAAATTGTTCTCTATCCTTCATTTATCACAGGATTATAAAGGCTTCTGATCACTGTCCTAGAAGGACCATGCTATCTTTGTCAAAGCTAAAATGTGTATCAGGTATTTCACCTGATGACCTCTGAGGTCAAATTAACTGTGTACAAACTCCACAATGGAGGATAATTAGCAATCCACTTAGTGGCCATTAAGTATTCAACCCAACTCCTCAAGATGGTGATGGCTTAGCCAAATCAAGTACAAGGCAGGGCTATGAGGAAACCAAGGGCTGTAAGAGATCAGACACCACACAGACACCAAAATTACATCAAACAGGGTACAACTTAACAGCTTGCATTACACAGGGAACAAAGCTGGATGACCTGATTCGCTCTGAGACGTAACACGTACAGAGATGTGAATCAGAAGGCGCACTGTCCATCCCACCAAAGCAAACCCCTCTGCATGACTGACAGCCATCCCCTGGTTCAGATCGGCACCCACAAATGATTCAGCAGCTGCCAAATAATACTTGACCTGGTCTGCCCCAAAAGGGGTGATGTTAGCCTTGACTGACCCGACGCCCAGCCCCACGAGGACCAGTCCGATGAAGGTGGCGGTGGCACAGTAGCGGGTGGCTCCCACCTGGGAGCAAGGCGCCACGGTGGTGTTGCCTGCTGGAGAGGAGCAGTTCTCTATGGGGAACAAGGGGATGTCCCCGCAGAGGCCCTGGCGGGTGTGCGGTGCGGCGATGACAGGGAAGGCCAGCATGCCTAGCAGGTAGAGCGCCATGCTGAGCAGGATGGTGCCAAACTTGCCCAGGAGGGCGTCAGCCAACCAGCCGCCGAAAGGTGACACCAGGTAGGTGATGCCCATAAAGAGCAGCAGGGCCTGGCTGGCCTGGGCACCCTCCCAGCCATAGGGAGGCCCGTTGAGGAAGAGCACCAGGTTGGAGGTGATGCCGTAGAAGGCCACTCGCTCCAGCAGCTCGGCCAGCAGCACGGCGGCGCAGGCCAGCCGCCGCCCGTGGAAAGCACTGCTCGCTGCCCGCCCGCGCTCCCCGCTGCTCAGCAAGGGGCTGCGCTCGCTCGGCTCAGCCTCCTCCATGACGGCGCCTCCTTCCCGGCCCACCCTGAGGAAACTTCGCCGCGGTCGCGCGGCGGGGCCCGGCCCAGCCCGGCCCGCCCACGCGGGGGACGGCGGGCCGC
>VZSZ01002970.1:1300266-1550143 GCA_013398815.1 Ibidorhyncha struthersii | reverse complement strand
CCAAAACAACCAAACACCCCAAAACCAAAGAAAAGGCGTTTCTGCTGAGGGCAGTTCGCTGGCCGGGCCCCCTCGCCAGCCGTCCCGCTGAGCCCCTGCACAACCCGCGGTAGTCGGGGTGCAGCGGTTGCCGAAGGGCTGCCCGCCTCGGGAGGTGCCCGGCGCCTGGAGGGGAGCCCACGCGGGGAGCGATAGGCTCTGGGAGCTCCGAAATAAGGAGCCCTTGTGGAGCAGCTGTTGCTCCAGTTAGCGCCCTTGCCGCGGGGACCCAAGATGCAGCTCTCCTCGGGGTTGTGGGCATGAGCCGGTAGGGCTGTGAAATTGTTTGGGCTAACAGAACTGCATAAATACGTAATATTCTTAATGTCCCCGTTTAACTTTTTCGATGAAATGTGGGAAAAGGATGTGGCTGACAGTATTTCTGAGGGCTTTGGTGCGCATGTGAGCTTTGTTGGGGAAAAAAAAAGTCACCGTAAAAGTGAAATAAGTTCTCAACGGTTTTGTCCTGTTGAGGCCCAGAATAAGGACTTGGTTGCTTCTTACCTGTCAGAGAGTCACCCACAGTTTAGTTATTTTTCTTAAGGATTAATCTCTTCTGCTATTAAATGTTTTCCCTGACTTTGATCTGCATATTATATGTTCTACGTAGAAATAGTCCTCTGACGTTAAGTTTTCACGCTAGTCATGTTGTACCAAGTTCAGCCTTAGATTTGTGCAGGGCTACTGTATTGTATTAGACAACGGTGGAATGTACCTGCTGCCTCATGTCAGTCACCCAGGCATTGAAGATACAAAGCAAATGGAGCGTAAAGACCAGAGAAAGCTGAAGTTTTCTGTATTTTTAAAGAATAATTATTGATAAAATGTTGACGTAAACAAATATGTTCTTATGTTTGTCATACACGTTTTTTACCGGCACATGTCGGCACGGAGTTCATGTGTGGTGGTTTCTGTGGCATTCTGCATTTCCTTTCATTTTTAATCTTTTGCTCTCACTGGGTAATACAAAACTAGTTATTCTTGGGGATGTCTATGGTCATTCTTCCTCCATAAAATTATTTCTTCTGCCTTTACAAATTGCATATTCTCTTACCTTCATCTTCCACATCAAAATGAGGAAAGTCAGACAAACATTTAGACTGTGGAGCTGTTCAGAGGTAATCCAGTGTAAAGTTGGTTCTGCATTATTTCTAGTTAAGCTAAGCCTGAATAAGTCAGACAAACAAATGTTCGCATACTATTTTAAATTGTCTTTTAACTACACTGAGATTGAATGTGATCATGTGAGCATACTGCATCGAGACACAGTGGTTTAGCAAGGTGCCTTTATATGAGTTATGGTAACCAGCAATTTTGGTTAGTGTTCTCCAGCTCTGACTCATGCACGGTGGCCTGAGCTAATGTGTTTTAGTATGAAAGAGGGCATCGACTTGGTGATATGCAACAGCTCAGTTGACAGATGGTTTAATGTATTACCATGTTAACGCAATCATTTGCAGCTACGTGAACACATCTGCAGCGATCTGTGTAGAGTACACCAACTTGCTTTAGCATCCTGTTGCTTTATAGGCATACCTTGTACAAAGTGAATGCTGCTTTCTCATGCACATAGACCTTCAAACAGAAAGGAAATAATTAGTGAAAGGTCAATTTAATTCACGTTTACACTGAAGGTGGATAAAGGATTCTGTCAGAAATAGTGTTTGAGAGTCAGTAACTTATGTCATGTTCAGTTGGTATCTTATCACCTACTATAAATATGATTTATACTAATGATATAAATGAGCCCATTTAGGAAAAAAAAAGTCTGCTCAGGAAAAAAAGTGAAGCTAGCAATTAAATCCATCTTCCTGACTAAAAGGCCAGACAAGTGACAGCTGTCACTAAAACCATCCTATGCAGATACTTCCATCTAATACTGGTTTTCTTAAGACTTTATGCCATTTAGAAAAAATAATAAATCTACACGTATGGCCAAAGGCTTGGGCATGTCACTTCTCGCACTAACCTGCCATACCTGAGGTTAAGTGCATATGGTAACCTTTGTAGCGTATGTATTAACAGGCAGAAAATATATACTCCAATTAATATTTGGCCTCAGTTGTATCTGCTTATGAATTTATTTGTTCAATCTTTTTTTTAATATTAAACCAAGTTAACTTTTGGTTAAGTATAAATAAAACAATGAAGTTGTCTCCAGGTTGGACAGTTGCCAGCATAGATTAATTTTATGGCTCAATATCACTGGGTATACTATGTTTATGGTATTACAGCTGTTCCTATAACTGCTTCATCTTTTAATAAATAAGATACTCATTTCCTGAGTTTAAAGTAACTGGTGACAAAGATACCAGAATCTAATTTGGCTAGAAGTCAGCTTGCTAAAACAAGGGATGTAATGAATGTGCTGTGGGCTTTATTGGTATTGGTGTGCATAATCTTTAATCACCTTAAAAAATATGAGCAATGAGTAGAGAATAAAAAACTAAGCAAAAGTCTTTGGTTAGGTTGCCATTCTTCAGCCTTAGAAATGAGATCAAAGAGGGTGTTAGGACAGAAAATAAATGAATCTTCTATGCCCCTTGAAGTGTTCTGTTCATCTTTTATTACTTTTTAGGAAGGAGGAATAGAAATCTTGAATTAATTGGTTAATTAGAAAGATTTAGATGAAGTATTTTGTCAATATGTAAATATCTTTTGGAGAGGGAGAGATTGTTTTAGTTCTCATTTGAAATGGGACAGTTGAGATAGCTGTTCTGTAAATCTCCAGGTAATCAACTGCAAGAGAATTAAACCCACAAATTCAATAATGCTAATCATTCCTCTTTACAATTATTTTTCAGCTTAGACATTTATTGGAGTAATTCTGAGCCCCAGCTTTTCTGCAGTTTAGTCTTAGCCTATCTGCTACCATTAAAATCACACAGAAGAGCACTCATACAGTAGGAGATCCTCTTCTCATGGAAAATCATAAGTGGGTTTTTTACCTACCTCTGTGGATTTGCACAGGTGCTAGTAATTCCCTGCTGTTGTCTGTGTGGCTGTTCCCAGAGTGGGACAGCCTCTGAGGCAGGTGTTCATCCTCCACCTCTGGAACTGAGATACAATCACTTACGTGGCCTGCGCTTGATGTGCACTGCATACCAAAAGGTTTTGCATGGCTAGACCTGTTTATTAAGGCAGGGTTAAATTTTGCAGTTATTTTGTCCTTCTAAAGGACTTCAGAACATAGAGGCAGAAGGATTCTCTCCGTTTTCGCTCACAATTTTAATTTCTGTTCTTATTCACAGTGGATTTTATTCATACTTCATTCATGCCAACACAATTTGTCTGTGTTGTTTAAAGGAGAAGTTTGAGAGAGAAATAAAATGAATACTTAGCTTTAACAATTATGAAAAAAATTAAAATAACTTACAAAGAAAAGAGAGAAGATCCAGCATTACTCTTGTAATTCCATCCACTTCAGTAGGAATTGCGAGTATTCAGCTCTGGCTGTGTTTCAGAAAAGGCAGTGGAAGTGACTCTGCTCACTTAATAAGCATTATAGATGTGCTTTTATTCATGTGCTGTATAGATTTAACATGTTGATGCATAGCTGCTTTACAGAATAGACAGCCTAGGGAAAGAGAAAATTCATGTTTTTGGATGAAGCCTATTTTGTGCCATTCAAGAAGTATCAGTGTATGTACCTACCAGGAACTTTTTGGAAATCAAACATTCTTTGTCTACCATTAATTCAGTTGAAAATTAGAACACAAATGTTTTTGAGAGGAAGACGTCTCAGAAAATAAAGTAAGTTTCAAAACTGTAACACTTTAGAAGTAAGCATACTTTTAACTCACTTGTGTCTTAGCTTCAACCATGCTGTGTTTGGAACTATAAAACTGTTTCTGTATATGAAGACCTGTGAACTGCAGATTCAGCTTGAAGGAGGGTAGACTGCTAGCCAGGATAAGTGAAGTTGTGATCAGTAATGTAGGAAATAAAAAATGAAATATTGTATAACATCACCTGGTATCTCATAGTTGTGCTAAAGAAAAATGTTTATCTATAGAAATCTTTAATAAAGTGAAAATTTGTGTCAGAAAAGGGTTGTACCTTTTAGCAATATCTCTCTGCATACAGTATAGATCCAGAGCAGACACTTACAAGTTTCACTTATAAGCCTCATGATTTCCAAAGAGTGTAAAAAAAAAAAAATAACAAAAAAGATTAATTCCTGGCATACTAAAATCAGTGGGGCTGGGAAATATTTTGTCCAATATTCAGATGTGTATAAATATCACAGTGTAAGCAGTGACTAATATAATGTACTCTAAGAAATGGTCTTTCAGACTTACTGAATGACTGAAGTTTTCCCTGTTCAGTTACTTCCTAGCAAAACACCCAAAATCTGGACTCTGACAGCCAAACTCCATTTTAGAAATATTATTCTCCCCAAGTAGTGGCATTGGCTTCCATGAGAGTTTTGGTAGAAGAGAAAGATAAGGCAGAGCAAGGCAAATTATGGATCCAAGCAATAATCGCTGGTTGTTAAGACACTTACTTGGAAACTTATCTACAACATACAAAACTGTGATAGAAAACGTAGCCTTGAGATTTAGCATTTTCAGTGTTGTCTTACATTCAAAGACAGCAGGAGACGTTCATTTTTATTTTTCATTCAGAAAGTATTTGTTTATGAAATGGCAAAATAATGTGAATACACAGTTGCCAGGAGGAGGAAAGATATGGGTAATGTATCTCTTCTGTCTTGGCTCGATTCAGGGACATCTGTGACTTCATAGACAGATCAGCCTTCAAAAAAAGTCTCCTGCAGTAGCTTTGCAGCACCCTCTTACAATGTTCCTTGGTAACAGCGTAAGTGTGAAAATCATAGTCTGCTTTTTTTTGGTTATAAAGATGAGAAGTCATTTGGAAAATATGAAAATATCACTGTAAATTTCAGTACTTAAATACTACCCAATAACTCTGCTTCTACACACGTATATTTCCATTTATGCATAATCTGAAGCCTGTGACTAATCATATTGAACTCAATGGTATGTTTATGGGATTAAGGGCTCTTTACATCTGGGAATTTGAATTATTCTCAGAATAATTTGATAATTTTTCGTTCTTAAGCTGTATGCAAATTTTTTACATGCTCCCAAGTCATTCTGCGTAGAAAAGAAATTGAAGTAATAGAGGTAATCCACAATTTATGAGCCTTTGGAACACTTGAGGGAGTTCCCCTTCTATTTACTGCAGAAACAGCTGTCATTCAGCTGTGAGATTTGGAGCTGTGGAAACTGTGGAAGAAAGGAAAAGTATTCATTCCCAGTATATTAAAAAAAAAAGGCACTTTAGATCAAAATTCCTTGCTGAGTTTCTAGATGTCCTGAGAGAGTTATTTTCAAATTAATTGTAATATGCAAACATATTGCTTGTACATGATAGTGATTTATGGTAATTGGAATACTGATGGGAAAAAATTCTTTTAGACTATTTAATGAGCACCTGTGAAATTATGGAATGCATGCACGAGCATCCCAAGTATTTGCCCGAGAGATTTTCTTTCCACAGCTGTGAGATTCTGGCATCATTATTTAGATATAAATTGAGAGCCTCTTTCAAAAGGCAAGCAGGTACTTGGTACAAGTTCATGGGACAACTGATGTAAATAATTGCTCAACAGTGTAAATAAGGAGCTTACAATCTGGCTGTATTTTATTACTTATTAGTACTTATTATAATTTATTGGTCTTGTTTCAAATTGTGAAGTTAAAAGTAAAATTAGTTTCTTTTTAGAATAAGGAAGAAATACAGCGCCATATGTTGTGCCAGTGGAGCTCTGTCTGATATAGTGCTAATACATTCCTTCCAAGGCCTCAAGACATTTTACAACATTTTTAGCACCAATTTCTGCAGTAATGACTAACTTCTGCAGGACAGAAAATTACATTCTTTGGGAGGATGTGAAATGATCAGAAAAGGAAAGAGCTGACATTATCCAAGAAGGTATTGAGTTAGCAGGAATTTAATGCCAGAACAATTAATAAGCTATGAGAAATAAATCAACTGGAACAACATGTAATAAGCAGAAAACATTCTTGTGGTCTTTTTATAATATCGAAAATGTAAACACTACATGTAAGCAGATACAGTATGCTAGTTTCTATCAAAACATGGATTTTCACCTCTGTGGGTTTTGGCTGATGTAATTGGAAACATTGATAACTGATTCTGGTTTCGGTGGGAGGAATTATGAACCTAGAGTATGAAAGGAAAGACTAAATCAAAGCTTACTGAAATGCCTAAAATAAAGCTCCCTGTAATCAATCAGTTTCTTGACTTTGGCAATCTTTTAATCAATGCTTTAATATGAGGAACCAGCTGACACTAGAATAGGGGGGTTTGTAGTTTTGGTTTTCTTTCTTTTTAGCAACTGAGATTTTTTTAAAAAAGACTGTGAAAGTGTTTGTGTAATTACTTTTGTGTAGTTTTTTTCTTATACTTCAATTATCCTGTGCTTGTTTTACAAATGGGTAAACTAAGACAAGAAGCAATTAAACCCACAATCAGACAGAAGACTCTCCAGTTTTATTTATGTATTCATTTTTTTGCCCCTGCAAACATTTATTTCCATGTTCTGTATTTTTAATAACAATGATTAGCTGACATATTTGTGTTTTCTTTCACTCGGTGGCCTTTCTCCAGAGCAAGGATCTGATCTAAGACCAAGGTCTAATGCACTCAATTCAAAAGGAGTCTTTTCAGCATATTGAGCTGAAGCTCAATCAGGAAAGATTCTTATCATACTTCTCCTGATTTCCAAAGGTGGTGTTTGTGCTTTTGTAGGCTTGGGCCTTAAAATATGTGCAATTTATGGTGCCTGGACTTGTGACTGTGGCTTCACAATGGTGAAGGTAACCAGAATTTTCCAGGACCTTCCCCCCGACCTTGTATATAGCTCCATGATTGCTTGAACAAAATTAGCACAAAGGTGAATGTTGGAGCAAAAATTATTAAGGAAAAAACCCTTTGATTAAGCTTATTTAATATACTGGCATGCCCACAACATTAATAATATCTTTTCTTTTTTCTTTTTCTGTTTTATTCCAATAATGAAGGAATCATCTACACGCTGCTGGTCATATCTGCATTCTTAAAGATGCTTTTATGTATGAAAGCCCAAATGAAATAGCAAATCTAACCTCCACAGACAAGTTTGATGCAGCCCTGGCCATTCATCTTTATAAAGCAGGCAGACTTCTGCAAGGTAATCCTCTTTCTATTTTGCAATAAAAATACCTCTTAAAAAGGTACTGAAAGAGAAGAGAATGAATACAAACAGTTATAAATGGCTATAAATGTATAAACCCACATGTAATGTAGTTATTCAGTTTATCCACTTCAACAAATGTTCAGAAATGCTGAAAATCCTTCTCTGTGGGAGATCTGATCCAGAAAGGAGAGAACTAAATAAATGTACATTTAAAGCACATAGTACATTTCATAATTAAGTACTTTAACTACATTAAGATAAGAGCATTATATTAACATTGAGATACTTTCAGCAAATGTGTTCTTTCAGAGGACAATGGCTTGGCTAAGTATAACTGAGGTCAAATAGAAGAAAGCAGAGAGGCTAATTTGATTTTTCTGCTCAAAAATGAGTCAGGGTTTTTTTGGACATGAATAACTTTGAGATGTCATTCATGTCAGCTAAACTGTAGGAGACAGGATGTTATCAGACAAATAATAAAATTTTCTATTGTATCTAGCCATGTAGAACAAAATTTTAGCCTGCCGTTAATGATACACCAGAAGCGCAGGCTTTCAAAATTACAGACCCTGTCATCTACTGAAATTGCAAGTGTGTATCCATTTTTGAGATCACATTCCTATCCTGCAAACCCTTGTATTGGACAAAGGTACATAATTCGATACTTTTCACCACCTGTCAGTATAAGTTGTGTTCTGCTAGTTGTCAGACTTCAGAAGTCCCCCCACAGTTTGTCCTGGGGGGTTTTCAGAAGGCCTGAATTATGATGTTTGGCATGCTTGTGTGTCTTTTGTTACAACAGAGCTCTGATTTCAGTAGGGATCCTAGCATACAAGTAAAAAAAATAATTCTTTAAGATGATGTATTAAGTCTTCTCCTGTTGGAATATAGATATTGTTTTTGTGACAAGACCTAGAATTGTTTTGGAGGAGGCTTATGGATGGTCTTAAACTATCTTTTTTTTGCTAAGGAACAAAAAATAAGGTTGGATTTTAAATGTTTACTGTAAAACTTTAGTGCAGTTTTGACTTGCGTAGCATTGCCTGAATGTTGTTGCTATTAGCTTTTCAAAATCCTGTGACCTACAAAGCCAGATACTAGAATGATTTACAAAAGATCAGTAATTTAAATAAGTCAGAGCCACGCTGTTCCAAAAAGCATCTGCAATAACTGAAAGAAAAATAAAACAAATCTGTGAAAAGCAAGACAGTAAGTAGTATGATTGCTGGGATGATCCTAGTGGAAGTGTAAAAGTTATTGTAGACTTCGTGAAGGAAAAAAGTGATTCAGAGGACATTCCTGATTCTTGTTAACATTTAATCTTTCCAAACCCTGTATTAAGAAATACCTTAAAGAAATTTAGTCATTTACTGCCATTACTACCATACTACCAATGTTTTGGGCCTCATCTTGGAAACGTCGTTTACATGACTGAGGGTGTATGATCAACACGTGAAATAGATGACATAATAATTACTTTTTTGTTAGGAAGACAATATATAGTTTGCATTGCATTGCAGAAAGTCAGTCTCTTGAAGATTAGTGCTGTGGTGCTTTGATAGTGCACATTAATTCTCTTCACAAACATTACAGTATAATATCTAAAAATGCCAAGGAAAGTCTTTAAGTAGCCAGAATGGCAATTAGTCTTTAATTCTTTTTGTTTGTTCTTTCATTTACTAATGAGCGAATTAGCAGTGCTAATAAATCCTCATCTTACAGCTCATTTTATTTTCAAATATAAACGTGAAACATATAGTATATTTTCTGTCTTTATCAACATATTTCTTTTGTTCCCCATTTGCTTTAACGTTTCCTTACTTGCTTGTTTTTAACCATGAATTTTGATTATGAAAGTTCACTGATTTTGACCGGTATTTCCCCCATACACACACTGCTTAAGACACTGTGGGTCACTATAGAAAGTGTCTCAAATAGTTTCCACAGCCATGAACATTCAAGGTCAGTTATATTATCTCTCAAAAGGAAGAACCTCTATCAACACAGTAACCTCTTGTGCCCTGCTCATTGGTCCAGTGCTGAGGACAGTGTTGGCTACTGAGTCCTTGATCCCTCTTGTCTTCCATGCCATAGCAAAAGGGAAAAAACAAAGCATATTTTTGCCTTTCTTGATGCACTGTGTGTAGTGGCAATACAGCCTAAGTGCTTATTCTTCTTCACAGTCAGAGGAAACCTTGGTTTCATCTGTTACAGATATCTGCAAAAACCACAAAATTCGTCACCTTAATGACGGGGTTTTTAGGCTGTCTTACTGGAGATTGTTTCTTTTGCAAAACTGCAATCCCATTTGGAATTTAAAACTGTGTTCTGCATGTAGTAATTAGCCACCATGAGTGTGTTATTTGTTAGCTCAATGTGGTATAAAACTGACCACTTAATTGTTTTCAGTGCTGAAACAATCAACAGTAAACATTATTGTCTGCTATCTTGATTAGTTTAAGGGGACAACATTACTGGTAACTTGTCAGTTACTAAAAATAAGCTGACTCCAAGGAAAGAAATACTATTAGAAAGGAATCTTACACTACTGTTGATTTTTGTATTTTAATATAAGTAGCCTTTGGCCTTGGCCTTGTAAGCCCAGCTGCTGTTAGAGTAGAAGTGCTACTCTACCCTGTTTTGGTGGCTTTACCCTTATGCAAATATGAATTTATTCTGTTGCTGTGTATCAAAACTAGGCTTTTACATGGGTGCAGACACCACTAGGATACATATGCTTTTGTTGGTACTCTAAAATTTGAATGTTGATAAGGTCTTGCGTACAGACCTTGTCCCACAGCCAACATGCCTTCCTCTGCTTTTACTGTTCTGAGCACTGTAAGGCATCCTAAAACAACTTTCATAACTTGGATGATCACAGAAGATCTTGGAACAACCAATTATAACACAGATCCATCTTTTGGGATGGAATTAGGCAAAACAACGGTTCTGTTGCAGGTTCATGTATACTGCCCTATTTAATTTGGTGACCTTGTCTGGTGGTGTGGGTCTATCTATATTTTTTGTAGCAGTAAAACTGGCTTTGCAAGTCAACGTTAAAAAAAAAGAAAAAGAAACAAAAATAATTTCGGTAACCAACTTTGCAGGATGGTCACCCAAACCACTGTAATGGAGTGCTTGAGGGAACAGTGAATGAGTGGCTGAGGCTAGATACCTAGAACCAAACTTTGGAGTACTGCCTGTTATTAAAATGTGAATAACATTTAAAATATATATACTGTTTGGTGGGCTGCCAAGTGTAGAAACTAATCAGTTGTTTTTATGAAGCATGGAAAAGGCAAAGAAAATCTGATAGCTATACAACAGACTGACTTGCTGTGAAAGTGCATAGTTATCGTATGGGATTTTCAGTGCCAAAACCATAAAAACTCAAGTTTCTCCAGGATTCTTTTTCAAAGGCTTTTGCTTACGTATGCGATGCAGTATTATCAATGTACCTTTTCAATCTTAATGTTCCCTTCTCGTCATTATCTCGATATGTTGGTCAACTTCTCATCATAGTCATTGCTTTGCAGGTAGCAGAATTCCTTTTGGAATCATCTTTGGTGGGACAGATGTAAATGAAGATATCAAATGTGAAGAGAAGCATCGAGTAATGGGAGCAGTGCTAGGAGAAGCCAGGTAAAAGCAAGTGTGGAAGGTTTATGACAGGAAATTACATTTTTGTAATGGCAGATCTTTTAGGAACTGTTCCATAAATGCTTGGAATCACTGGGAGATGTGTATGCCAGCAGACAAATGATAGACTACTTCAAATCCCTGTGATGTCTACGCACTGTTTTATGATTCAGTGATGGAAGTAGAACAGTTTTTTCATAAAATACAGTCTGTATGCAGTCTATTCATTTTATATTTCCTCTGTTACAATCGTTTCATCATATTTGTCCATGTGAGAGTTGGCAGAGGTAGTGCTGAAACTTGGTCTCTTGGGCTATGAATTTTCAAAAAGACTCAAATCCCATTAAAAGCTAATGAAATCTGTGCTCTTGCTAACTAATCCTGTGCTTTGTCTACTGAATCATAACTGTTTTCTAGAATAATAGAACTATGCATGTGATAAGGATATAAAATTCTAAGGCAGGTAAAAGAAATGAGGAATAATAGCAAGAATACTTAGCCTGGGATTTGGCGGCATACTGCTCTGTAGAATAATCCACTTTATGGGTAGACATTATAAAGACAGCCTTTGATGGTTAGTATAACTGTGGACTGTAGCAACTTGACTGTGGTTTATTTGATGTGTTTGTAATGGATACAATTTTATACAATCAAGTTTTAATTTCTTACCAAAATTATTTTAGACTTGTTATATTTACAGAGCTTTAGGTAAAGAAACGCACATCTAAGTATGTCAAACAATATCCATACAGATCTCATTTGTACAGAACTATCCTAGCCATGAAATGACTGATATGTGGTATTTAGATTGTGAATCTTTAGTAGTGGAGGTAGCGGTAGAGGTATGATAATTTAGCAAATCTTTGTTAGCAGCGGAGGTATGAATATTCTCATTAAATCTTACTGTAGTAATGTTATTAGCCAAAACAAGGTTGGACCCCCTTTGCCGAGGCTGTGTGCCAGAAGTGCTAAATGTTGCTCCAAGTTTGTTTTTTTTTTTAAAAACCTCTGTTTTTTAGTATATTCTGGTTTATGTTACATATATTCAAACATATAAAATATTTGGTATTGGAGCTAGCATGTTTTATGCAGTAAGTGCTATCTGTATATACAGACCAAAGTGCTCAGCAGTTTGACTTAAGTGAAACAACAACTACAAGTAACTGGCATTTGTTGTGTTGCATCACAGAATCAAATCTGTTCCGGGAGGCCTCGCATTTAGCTTGCTGATAGAATGGTTGATTGAAAAGCAGGTGACTTAAGCATAAAGAGCTTTTGTTCTTTTTTCCTGTGAAAGTGATCCTTTCTCTAGATACATGAACAAAGAAGCAGAGTCTGAAAAAAGTCTTTAAGCAAATTCTCTCAATTTTTTAGGTGAATTGACAAGAGAGTATTTTCAGGGTGTTTTAAAGTCCGTAAAAGTTCCAGTGACATGTCAGTGTAGTCATCAACTGTAGTTCAAGAACTGAAAATTCAATTCAAAATCAGAGGAAATGACTGAAAAACAAAAAGGTTTTTGCAGCATTTCTCATTGCTTCAATGTTCCCAGGAAAAAAGTTTCCTTCTGCCTGATCCAGAGGTCTGTTGACTTCAACGGTGTTTGATAATGTCCATGGTGGGGCCGATAAACCCTTTTCTTACTGGAAACTAAAGCATTTTATGGATGTAAATCTTCCACTGGATGAAATTATTTTAATAGATAGCTTAACTCCGATCAAGATAGAGGCTAAGGCTGTCACGTTGTGTGCAGCCACTGTAGTAGCTCAGTGATCTACCTCCCTTCCTCTCTTCCTTTCTCTTGTTTGTGGCTGCGTGAGCCACCCTTCCTTGTGCCAGGATTGGACTGCTTTCTGAGCAGGCTTAACTCACTAAGTAGCATAAAATTGCCTTATTTCCTAGTTTTCTACCACTTTAATAAGAAAAGTCAGCTTGTGGAAGGACATCTTCTTTTGGTGGCAGTAAGATGATACAGCAGGTTGCTCAGCTTCATGGAACTATACTGTGACAGGTGACTTGAGTAGTCTGAAGAGTCATCACTCCAGAACTGAGCTCTGCATAAGCAAAAGAGGTCCCTGAGTGTACTAGGTGTGATAAAATTTAAGCATCTGGAACGCCTTATCAAACCCAATGGTACTGCTTGCATACTTTAGCAGAGCTTAAATATGTTGGTGAACAGAGCTTGCTCAGGATGCTATCCCTGTTCATCACGGCGTTCTAGCCAAGACGAATAACTACAGGGGTTCAGATACAGCAGTATGGATTTTGGCTCACCATAGCAATGAGGAAATACATGCAGAATCTGCAGCAGGCTTATATCTCATAGTTTTATCTTTGCTAATACCACTGTATGTTCTAGCTATTATTAGCTAACTTAACGCTGGCATAGATATGCTGTTCTGTCTATAATGCCCTCTAAAATGTGGTAGGTAAAGAGATTTTAAAGACAGCACTTAATCACACTCATTGAAAAATCATTAGGGCATGCTCTTATGTCTTTGTGTGACTTGTAGTTGAAAAGCAACTTAAGGCCTCATTCAAGACAAAATTTATATACTTGTTTACTTTTGTTATCAAATAATCAGAAGTTATTCTTTCAATAGGTCTGAAGGAAGAGAAAAAATACATGTAACGTGTCAGTTAAATTTGAGCACTGTGCAAAATGAAAATTATATAAAAACAGAATCTCTGAGTGTGTCCATTTGATCCAGTTCTGTTTAAAATATGATTTGTCACAAATATAGCTAACATAGCTTATGCAAAACCTGTGCTTTACTGAATGTTTTTTTAATAATAATTGTTAGGATCTTGAAGTACACTTTAGTAGCTTGGATTTCCTATGATGTTTCAAAATATATTACTGAACTTATGCAGTTCATAATATTTTCTCTGCTACAGGAAAAGTAATTCAGTTTTCTAGAAGTTATTCTGAATGGATCTTTTCTCCAATATTATCACTAGTATTATTCATTGCCTAGTTATTAAAAGAAACATTGATTTTTTTTTTCCTTTATTGATTGCAGGATTCTAAGCAGAAAGTACCATGAATTGTAGATTACTTGTCCAGTATAATATACTACCACATTCCATAAAACAAAGTATTGAACACTGTCTAGCTTTATAATGAGTGTTTCATTTTTAATCGAAGCCTTCTAAATGGTGTTTGTACTCCTCTAGGGTGTTTTTTTCTATTGAACAGTATTTTGTAGACTTAGGAGCAACAGTGTTTTCTGCTTGTTAATGTGATGTATTGAAAGTATAATTGCAAAAACTGGAAAGGGAGCATGTGCAACTTGACAAAACAAGCATTTGCAAAGGCTTTAATAACCTTAAAGCTGTCAAGTTGTATATGTTAAATTCATTGTAGTACCATAAAGCAGATACTACAAAACAAATGTATGGGAATAAAGTTTGTTTCAACAAACAGAATTAGGAGTTCTAATTCAGCATTTATGTGACTTCTAACGAATGATTATGATTTCATGTCCTCAAATTATAACGTATCATCTCTGAATGAAAAGCACTGTTCTGGTTGTGACTTAGCAAAATGTTTCACCTCTAACCATTGAGTTGTCATAGGGTTGGCTCAGGACGAAACATTACATTAATTCTATGAAAAAGAAACACCGAATCATAAGTGTAATATGTGATAACCTCTGTTTTATATTCAATATCTATAAAAGTAATTAAAAAAGGGGAATTTTGCTGAGCAGACACATTATGTTTCATATGAAGGAGGTGTTCAAACATTTTTGTTCCACAGGACTGATAGTCTTCAGAAATGGTCCCATTTGTGGTTCTAGTTAACACTAAAGTTCCATTTAAGAACAGTCAAAGCATGTGTTTATATTTCATCACAACTTAAAAGCTACATTAAAGCCCAGCATGTTCTTAAGATCTCTTCTGAACAGGGATTCTTCATTAACTCTGACTCCATAAAAATATCTCTCATGACTTCTTGGTATTGCACCAAGTTCCTTGTAAGAATAACTTGTTTATCTAGTATGCTTAGAAATCAGACTTCTGTGGCTGAAGTCTCTCTGTAATGAGACACCCAAAAATGAAAACTGTTTATATCAATGCTGCTTTTAAATGGTCTCTGACATAACTCTTCTGTTATGTGGAATGATAGTGTTCTACAGGCATTTCTCAAAGGCACATAAGTCCAGATAAGCCATTATAAACAGCTATAAGAGAAAAGGTGGAAGTAAGCTTGGGAATAGAATTCTCCCTCCCAGATGAAAACTCTAGCCATTAAGTTATTCAAATACACTTTTGTTTGCTTGTTCTTACTTTGGCTTTATGATTTATATACATTACAGAGGAGGAGAAGATGGTGTTTATATACTATTCCACAGTTCATTCATTTAAACACCCTTCTCATAACAAAGTCAAGTCTTAACCAGAGAACAGTCAAAATGCCCTTCTATCGGTATTATGTGTGCTAGGGTAATGGTCTCTTTGCCTGAAATGATGACTGTGGTAAATCGCATTTCTGGGCACCCAATTCTTCCCTATTTATTATAAAGGAATACCAGGTGTCTAACTCAGCACTGCAAACTTCATCTCCACTGTGGATGCCTAACATTCAGAGCTACAGAGCTGAGCATCCCAAGTCTGTGAGATTCTGGAGTTGAAGTACAGTCATGGGATCATCTTTTTTCTTTTTGAATTTATTTAATTTTTCTATTTTTCCTAAAGAATAACATTTGGGTCTCTCAGATGTTTGTTTGTCATTGACAGCTTTGACTACATAGAAATAAGGAGAGAACATTGGGGAAAGGTTAGAAGAAAAATCCATCTGCTCATTTGAATTAAACTTAGTTGCAATGAGTTGCAAATATTGGGACTGGGTATTGTCAAATAACAATAGTGTGAAACTAACTGGACTGTGTATCTCTTCTAACTTAGCCTTCTGGCTGTGAAGGCTGTGGCTGTTGCAACTTACAATGAGATAGAAACAGGAAATGCTCACTCACTACTGCAGCTGTGTATATTAATCTAGATAAATGGGGGGGGATGTTCCCATTATTGGGTTTTTCTTTAAAAAATCCTCACTTTATCTCCCCAGGAGCTCTAAGTTGTAAAGCCTGAAGAGATACAATTTTTTACCAGTATTTTCTGCTAAAACAAATAGAAAGCCTGCTTTCTGTCTTTCCATATATATTAATTTTTATAAGCCTCTGCTCTTTGTTCTTATAAAGATTTTTTTTTCTGAAGTACTTTTCTGTTTTTATGTTTAAACACTTTAAGCAGATGATCCCAACTATTTTTGTCCATTTAACTAGGTTTGCAGTGGCTTTCACGATGAAAATGAAGGAACTGGCAGCAGCAGAGTGGGTATGTTTACACGATGATAGTGATGCTTATAGTATTATCAACAATGCATTCTCCTAAAATGTTTTCTAAATAATGCTGGAGAATCGTAATAATCTTCATATTCTCTATTCCTGTTTTTCCTTTCAGGGGAAGCAATTTCATATTTATGTAATTCGACAGGTCAAATAGATCTGTCATTTAAAAGCTGTTTAGTATTTGAAGAGTATACAGTAGTTTCAGAAGTGCTTCTCTGTAACATTTAAAACTAATCATTGCTGTTGTTATCGAGTCTCTCCTGATGCTGTATGCATATATTGTTTCTTTTTGCATCATTGAATAAAATTTATGTTCCCAAAATTCCACTAAACAGCTTTACTTACAATAAAGAATTTGGAAGAATAATTTGAAAATACGTGTTTTGTCAAGAGTGGAAATAGACTGAACTTCTTAAGGGGAAATGCAGAGCTAAAATTGAAGTTATGCTAAGCCCAGCAATATGTGATATACAGCCCTGTGGACCAGGTCTTGCGGGATACGTAGCACATAAATAGCACTTAACTTTCTTAAAACTCATCTCTCCTGAAAATAAAACGAAACATGCTGTGCTGGAAGATGTATGGAAAAATACTGAATAAGATTATTTTAATTCAACAGTGTAGTGGTTAAATACATTTGGCAATGTATTTTAAGGAGATATTTAGCCAGCAAAGAACTGGAAGTAATAATAGTTGGTTCTCTTTCTCTTCATTTATTAGGTACCATTGCATCCGCTGTATTGCATAGTCTACTTCAGACAGCCAGTGCAATTATTTTTAGTATCTGATGCTTCTGTTTGAAAATAGACTGGGTCAACCCTTAGGTGGTTGAGTTGATGGCAGACTGCCAGTGGAGAAAACTGAGACAAATTCTTGAACTAGACAGTCCTCAATCCTGGTTTCTGAAGAGCAGCGTAAGACAATAAAGAGCTGCCAGTCATGTGAGTACAAGGAGTGCTTTTGCATAGTGTCGGGCTGCGCTGGTAACCTGTGGGAGAACTCCACACCAGGCAGCAGGGCTTGCTGATCCAGCTTGATGTCCCAGCCAATTTTCTGTGCAAGGTTAGCTTTCCAGCTAACTTGTTGGCTAAGACTTGTACTGGATTACATAGTGCTGCATTGAGCACCAGATCCAGCGAAGGCTAAGCAGGAATTATTGGGCGGACAGTAAGGGGCAACATACTGGGATAGAAAGACCAAGGTAGGACCCCCCTCTTCCAGCTGCAGTGAGCTGTTAGGTCCACTTATCTCATCTTGTGAAACATCAGCTGAAGTTGAACAATAAATGCAAGAAGTAGAAACTAGCTGCTTGGTATTTCTTCAGTTCTAATTTGCATCATAATATGATCATTAATACACCCTTGCCTAAAAAAAAAATTACTTAGAGGTGGAGCTCGCATAACAGAACAACTTAATGTTCAATACTTTGTTTTAGCATGAATTGATTTTTTTTTTAATCTATTTGCATTAAAAGGATACATGAGCAGACATAGGAGCTGGTATTTACATTACAAATATAACTTGAGTTTAATAGTTACTACAATGAACTTCATGATGAGTAAACAGGAAAGGGCACACAGGTTGTGTCATAGATTTTATGCGAGAAAAAGACAAAAGTACAGAGTATAAGGAGGAGAAACAGACTTTGAAATACTTTTGAAATCAGCACCTCAAATGTTTTTACTTAACTTTGATTGATTTTACCTAAATACCTTTGTGCTCCATGCCTATGAGCTCAGTCAGTGTTCTGGAGAAGGTTTGTGGCAGACAGAGAATTGGAGGGAGGTCTGTGAAGTCCTAAACTGAAATACCACATGCCGACGTGTGTCTTAAATGCTGGGGTGTTTAGGTTTATTTCCAGTTGTATCTTCATATAAAGGGTGAGAGCAAATGCTACCCATTTACCTTCACCTTCAAACAGTGAAGAATATGAATACATCTTTCCATACCTAGGTCATAGAATATTAAGACTCATTACATATTAACTCACCTAAATGTGAACTGCATTATTCCTTTAAGGTGTGCTTTATTAGTTAGACAGTCAATTAAGAATTTAAATTATGAATATGTAAGCAATTGCACTGTGCTCAAGGGCTGTATCTTCCAACAAATTCTTTTCTATTGCATTGGATAAATTAGCTTTAATTATGAAGTACATAATACAGCATTTGTAATAATCTGTATTCCAAGTGAGTTTGAAATACTGTAAAGATCTTGTGCTTATGGTCAGTGTTTTATTTCAGTAGTGTAAAACTGGTGCATAAGAATTACCTAAGCCGGTTTTATTAGCATTGAATTTCATTTTTCCATTCTCCTCAAGATCATTTAAAATAAAGAACATAACAGAAAATTGATCTATAAAGTGTGAATACTTCTGTACGCCCTGTTACACAGTATTCCTGCTATTTTCTTCTTGATGACCCAAGCCCTGGCAGGATTATATTTACTCACCGTAAGCAATTACAGGTCCAGCAGAGCATGAAGCCAGATGCTTAACTTAAGCTTATTTTTGAAACTTAGTGGTTTTAGGGAACTAAAAGCCTATCTTCACTCACCAGAGTTTGAGGCAGAACTATACAGCGTGTCAGCTATGGAGGCAAGGCTGGCTTAAGCTGCCCTATGACCCATCTGCGTTTTTCCACCTTCCGTTATGTTGTATCTATGTCCTAGCACTGATTTTCAGCTATCCCACTTGTCCTGCAAATTTAAATTCTGAAGTTAACCTCCAGCTTGCAATGCTGTCTCCATTGTTTGTAAGGCTTTTTTGGGGATCGGAAGAG
Organism: Ibidorhyncha struthersii; assembly: GCA_013398815.1. Taxonomy (NCBI): domain Eukaryota; kingdom Metazoa; phylum Chordata; class Aves; order Charadriiformes; family Charadriidae; genus Ibidorhyncha; species Ibidorhyncha struthersii. The sequence goes on along the minus strand of VZSZ01002970.1, from coordinate 1,531,106 downwards.
CCAATATAATTTAAAATGGTACTTATTTCCAGCTAAGAGAAGGACCAATAAATGTTATGTAATAAAATGTCCTACTAAACCATTTTTTTGTTAGTTCATACAGCTTTTGAAATATAAAGTGCATGGAATATCTTTAGTCTTCCACTGTAGCGTAAACAGTGTTATTTTTCTCCCCACTTCATTTATGTGTGGATTTGCTGTTTGTTCATATGGGTTTTGTGACTTAGTTAATTTGCTCTGATTCTTAGAAACAACCTCCTTCCCATCTGTGAACCTCTTGTTGATAACTATTCACTTTTTTATGACCTCTTTTCTGTCCATTTCTTTTTCCAGTTCATTTTCAATAACTAGAATAGACTGTTATGACCGGGCAGTGGACCGGAGGGGCAGTCACATAGGAGTGATAGGGGAAAACCAAAATGTCTGCAAGTTTAAAAAAAAAAAAAAAACGACTTCCTTGGCTTCTTATTTCCTGAGCTGACTGGTTCAGGAATTGGTTGCTTAACTGTTTCTGCATTTATTCTTGTTCTCCTAATACAAGTTCTCTTCCTGCCTTCAAGCCATTATCCTGCAGGTGTGATTTCACAATCTGCTAAGGATGGGGCAGGGGTGGGAAAGGAGGAGGGAAGGCTAATGTGCAGCTTAACAACATGCACTGGTCTATGTGACACTGCCTTGGTTGACTCTGGCTACATTATTCCAACATCTTTCCTCTTTAAGAGGCAAGTTTGTGTAGCAATATTTAGCTGGAAGGCTTGAGCAGTGTATCCTGTCATTCAAGAATGGAATGGTTGGAGGGGCAATCTAGCAGTCCTTTTTCCAGCTGCACTTCAGAAAGAGCCATGGCAGGCAAATAGTGACTCAGAGAGTCGTAGCCTGCTAGGACTGTGCCTCTCTACGTAATAAAATTGGCACTGAAAAGGAGGCAAGATATAGTCGCAAGATAGCAAAGACTGGTGCTTTAAAGAAGGTCCTTCGTTTCTGGATGCTATTATGCTAAATTAAGCATTAGTGGAACTGCTCGAAAGGTTCTAATTTCAAACTGAAACGTTCAAGATTATATTGAGCAAATCTATTGGAGATTACACCAATTGAGTAATGCCTTCCTTGGCTTACTCCTTTACAGCATGGCAAACAGTGCTTTAGAACTAGGAATTGTCTGAACACAAAGCTTTGCACAAAAACTTTGAGCTCAAAAAACTCTGCTTGTTTACTGGGGAATGTTGTTGTTTTTTTCACTTTGGGTTTTTTTTCGATGTGGAAAGATCCCAAGAATATTTCAATGTTTTTGTGGAAAAAAAGGTATTCCGCAAATTTGTGGTTGGAGTTATAGAAAGGTATTGAAATAAGAAAATACTTATTTAATAACCTAAATTAACTGCCTAGCATAGTAGCACTTGAGGAGTAACTTTGGAAATGTAGTAATTATCTCTTTTACTGTAGCAAATTTAAAATAATTTCTTATGGATTTTTTATTTGGCAATATTCTGCAATAACTACTACTGGCCAGTTTTCCTGTATAGACAAGTCTTCCTATATTTGACAGCAATTTTTGAAAAGGTTAGAGGTAAATGACGTTTATTTCATGCCTGATGTGTTTAAAAATTCTATTATGGATAAATGTAGACTGTAGTTTCAAAACCAGTTATAATTTTTCTTTCAAGACTACCACTTTTTGTGAACTAGGGCTGTTCTGTAGTTGAAAATCTTTCTATTCTAGGGAAATATTTTAATTTTCTATGCAATAAGCAGGTTAATGATTATAAGAAAGGATACAGTTATAAACTAAAAAATACATTTGTACTAACTTGGTAATTGTGTTAATTGCAAAATTGATTCTGTAAATTGATACTGTAAATGTTCATAGTAAATGTAATTAACATGGCTGACTTGGCTTTTGGTGTTACTTAAATGTATCTTTCTATTAGTCTGTTTTGATTTTTAATAGAAAAAAAAATCTGCTTTTGTGCATTTTGCTATACTAGTTGGGTTTTTTGAAGATTGAACAGATCTTTTATGGTGAACCCTGAAAGTTAATTTTCTTCTCCTTCTCTCTAAAGCCAGATGCTAGGAAGAAAATATATGTCCAAACTCAAGGTGAGAGTTTTGAAATATTGACTAAGGCATTCAGTTTATTTGAATCATGTGTTTAGTACCTGTATACTTATTTATCTACCTTCTTTGCCCTGGAAAGATTTTGCTGAAATGGGTATAGGGTTTGAAGTCCTGGCTCCACTGAAGTTGAGCTTTTTGCCATTGACGTTAATTAAGGCAGTATTTCAGTCTCTTAGCCTAAATTTTCAACTCATTTGGTGCTTTTAAAAAAAGTTTTCCCAGATGCCTTACAGTAGGAATCTGAAAGATAAGGTAACGCTTAAGGTAACGCTGAGCTTTCTTCAAAGAGTACGGAAGTTTTGATACTGAATGATTATTCTCTGAAACTCCAAATTCTTTTAAATGCTTTGAGTTCCCAGCATAGTGACACCCAGCAAGTATCAATCCAAAGTATATTACTTAAGTGTGTAGTCTAGGGAACACTCAAGTCAGCATTTGGGATGTGATTACTTAAGCTACAGCTCCCGATTTTATGTATCTAAAAATAACCATCTACAGATTCCAAAACTCATTCCATTTTGTATATTTCACTTTCAAAGAAAATAGAATTATTTTCAAAACTGTTATTTTGAAATAACTCATTGTGAGGTCTATTTAGCCCATATTTAGTCTATATTTAAGCCCCTTGTGAAGTAGTAGCTAAGAGATTAAATAAATTAATAAAATAATTTCATTAGTAAAATAATTAATCTTTAACATCAGGCAAAACAAATTAATATTCGGTTTAGATTAATATTTAATTTTGATATAAATTTCATTTACTTCCTTTGCATTGTGTTAAGGGCTTGGGTCTCAGCTGACCTGTATCTGTTTTGGAATAATATGCTCCCTCAGCTAATATTATCTCATATAAATTTTAGAAGGCCAAATTAAGTGTGGTGTAAGTGAGCTTAATTCCCTGGGATGCTAAAGAAGTTCATACACTGTGTGATTGTTCAGAATTTTCAATTGAATTTCAATCTGATGACTGTGGGAGGATTGTGCAGAAAAGCTGACATTGTTTGGAAGAGAAAAGCTTGAGATGGGAACAGCGGTGTATGGAACTCAGTGTGCTTGACAGAAATACTGTTTTCTGAGGGCAACACTGCAAGAACCATAGTTCAGCCATCCAGGGAGCAAACAAACACGTCGTGTTGCTCTTTTTTTTCAACACAGGAATTAAGACTACACCCAGTGAAACATTTGACTGGTATAGATTTCTACAAAATGCAGGTAAAACTCACTTTTTTCTGTATTCACTATATTTATTGTTAGTAGATGTCAATAATGAAAGAAATGTAGAATGTGAGTGTTAACTGATTATATAATAAAATGACTTAATGATATGAAAAACAAAAAACTCCAATATTAGATTCAGGCAGAATATCAATCAGATTAGTCTGGTTAGTAAAATACCGAGACTGCGTCCAGATTTCTGGTCTGTCCAGGGCTGAATTGCACCAAAAGATGAAATGGTCATGACATATGCTTCAAGGTCCCTTAGAAGGTAAGTTGGGCCAAAGCACCAATACCTGCGCATGCTGTGCTCTACAGTGGTGTGGTAGAAACTGTGGATGTCTTTTGCAGAAGAGCCGGTGAGGTGAAGAAGTGATGAAGAAGGGAAATATGTGTTGATGTTTTATTATTTGGTCTTGATCTAGAACCTGTCTCTGTTTTCACCAAAGTAAGGCAGGTGACCTAATTTAAGGTCACCTGATCTTGGCAATGCTTTAGTTGCTCCAGCTGCCTTTCCCCAAAAGAAGTATTTGTAAGCATTTTTCTGTGGTCCTCAAACCTATGTCCTCAAACCAGGACATAAAAATATTTCAATATTATATTCATCAGGCTGATCTCTGATAGTACAGCTGTTCCCTCTGTTACAAATGAGTTCTCACTAGTCAATTGCTTTATCACATCAGTAAATGTATGCCATTATTCAAAACCGGAGTCCAATTTTAAATTGAGCATTGTGAGGTTATTTGGTTCTCAGTAAATCATGGCACACAAGCACAGCACCACTAAGATTAATAATTTTCTGAAGTGAAATGATTTGTCACTTGCTAGCACAGCCTTAGTGTTGATTGGAACTCATGTCCAACCATTTTATGATTAAAAGAGCAGTCAACAGATTGAGGAGGGGGAAGCTCCCCCTAAAGTGCATTACATCTAATATATTAGAGAGTTTTTTGCCTAATGTGTACTAATGCAAAAGTGAAAAATAATTCATAATGTACATGAAAAGCAAACTAAAATGTGACTCTAACATCTGTGCCTGTTAAATAGTAACTGGCATCAGATTATTCAGTATTGTTTTTTATGACTGTTTAATCTCATTTATCTTACCAGTTTTGTCTCTATGTCCATCTCTGGTGGCAGCCTACAATCTCCACTTCTTTTAATATTGCACATGGAGGCAGGTTTTTTGGCTGTACCTTTGCACTTACCACAGACTAATTAGGAGTTCCCACTGAATTTCTTTATTGGGGGTTTGCAGTTTCAGAGCATTTAAAATTCTACTAAACTTGGAGCAATCAGTAGAAAACTATCAAAAATAGAAGGCAGTTTTGCTTGGAAGAATACGATTTTGATAGTGGAGGCTTGTGCAATGAAGTGCATTTGGAAAGATCCCTAGATTTTATGCAGATAAAGCTGTCCAATCTCGTTCACCTCATGGCATTTGTGTTATTTTTTTAAAGACTTTTTTTCATGGAGTTCTATTCCATATGTAAAGGCATTTAATAATTTTTGTGGGAAATATTTCTCCAGATAACTCTTACCTGTATCTTTAGTGGTATGCTTGAACATTTGAAAAATTCAGGATTCCCAGGACTGAATGTAAAGAAACAGCACATGCCCTACAATGCAAATTATAATACATTTGAGGCATCAGTGTTAAATGTCCTTGGTGATCAGGCCATACATTGTCAAGTTATTCTTTAAAATGAAGTAGGCTCTTCAGAATATTTCAAGGCTTTTTTTCATAGAACAGACTTCTTATGAATATTCATTTTACTGATATTTTTTTTTCCAGTCATTGAAAAGCATTAACATTTGACTCATGTTAAATATAACACCGTACATAAATAGTCTCTAAAGCAGTGTAATGGCTTCAAAAAGAATTTAAGGTGGATTTAAGTGAGTGGCAGAATGCGTCGAATACATTTAACTGTGGGAGACTTCCCCCCAGCCCTGAAATGTGAATAGTACTAAAGCAAAAGCTAAGGAATCCTCGCTTTTTGTACATATCATTTGATAGTTTGTGTCTCTAACATAAATAGCAATTGCCTAATACAAACTGAAGCAGTTCTGTGACAGGTTTTTTGTTGTTGTTACGGGTGCAATACAATCTCAGTATAAAAATAATGGAATTAGTATTTTTTCCATAGTCTCAGCAGCAGACCTGGGAGTTGCAGAGGTGATGTTTGTGTAGCGTTAGTGTGCTAGCTCCTAGCTGCAGTATTTTCAGTGCCTGGCTGTTAAAACATTAATTGGCTAAATCTACAGAAAAAACACTTTTAAAGATAATTTGCATTCTGGTTAGTCAGCTTCACAGAGTTTGTCTTACGAGGATGAGAGACTGTAAGCAACAGTAGTCAAACCAAAAAGCTGAAGCCAGTGCAGGTTTCAACACAGACTTCAAGAAGACAATGTTTTCAGTATATGTAGTACCTCAGACTGTTTGGGGAAGTATTTCAGTCAGTGTCCGTCTGGAGGTCAGACCAGATGATCAAAATGTTTTTTCTCTGACCTAATAATACAGGACTCCATATACAGCATAATGAGATTTGTTAGCAGTTTTAGATGCCTATGTATAGACTTAAGAGAGACAATGAAAGTTCAGGTTTTTGCTGTAAATTGATTGACAGAAAATGACAAGACAGTCTAAGTAAATGCAAAAACCGAGACTGATCTTCTATAACAACTTAGCTCAAGGGTGGAGTATAGCTGCTTCAGAACACAGACAGGCTTGATGTCGTTATACCGGGATGAAAGGCTCCTTTTGATTTCAGTGGAATGTGGCTGAAGATTATAAGATGTAAACCCTAATAAACACTTAGACATCATGTGATTAGAAGATGTAGATAACTAACAAAGTCTATCCTAATGGATGGAGAAAGCTTGTTTACCCAACAGATAAGACTAAAAACTGGTTTCCTGGCAGGTGACAGAGTCATACAATCAGATGCTTATTGCACCATCAAATAAAATATGCAATGTACTTTTGTAGTTTGATTTTTCTACTTTCAGATAATTTCTGCTTTATAGCACAGCTATTTTCAGAGCTTGAAAAGTTTACGTAACCTGTCATGACACAGCCACGGTTTTACAGAGGCATATTTTCCTAAGGCTATGCTGGAAAAAAAGTCCCACATAAGAAAAATTAAGTAGTAAAAGTTTGTGCAGATATATAACTGACTATAGAAATAATGATACGATAGAAGCAGTAAACTGTGTTCCCCAACAGATCTGAAGCCATGAAGATTTCTTGTTGCCTGATCTGTTAGAAGTAATGAGAAACAGGGGGAAAAGGATTGCTGGAGAATTTTGCGGTCTGATTTTTCTGGATTAGTAGCCTGCTCCTGGAAGTTAACAGGTTTATTTAACTTCCGTTGTCTTCACAGACGTATCAGCAGCTCTAGCAATTATTCACTATTGAATGTGAATAGCAGCATAAACACTTTGGGTGTAGTTATTACTTCCACTTCCCCTTAATTTCTAAGAAACAAATTGTTCTGTAAAAGAAAAGCTCAGCTTCTCAAACATTTATTACTGCTTTATGATCTGCACGGTGTTAAGCATGTTGCTGAAATAAGACCTAACTGGGCTAATAATTGTCAAAGTTCTGTGTCATCGGTGACTTCAATTAAAGACACTTCAGATTCAGTATAAAGTAAGATAGCATGTTGAGGCTGTACTGCAGCAGGACACCGCCATAGCAAACAAGCTGGAAAACGTAGCTGGTCTGATCAGCTTGTTTTTAACAATTGACTTGTGAAGGAGACACAAAATCAAACTCTTGGTGCCAAGAGACTAAAAGAGCTAATGTATGGTATTTCTGCTGTGTGTGGGGAGGTGATCGTAAAGAATAACTACGAATTGAAAGATTTAGAGTATCAAAAATACATGCCAGAGTTGGACAAATTTGTCTATGTTTCAAACTCAAGAAAATAAAATAACCATCTTAGCGACTGAAATCTCAGCAGTAAACCTATGGATTTCCTTTTCTAGGAGATCAGTTAATACTTTCAGATGCATAGGAGATGGATAGATGAACCATTTTCAAGAGGAGTAGAAGACCTGCTGTGGTTCAAAGTGAACAGAAAGAAAAATGAGAAAGGTTATTCACCCTCACCATCTTGTCACAGCTTAGATTTTGTTTCTGAAAAAAAAAACCAAAATGGATGACTAAGCCCAAATAATATGGACTTAGTATTGTTCTCTAAAGCTCTGTAGAACACAACAGTGAATTTGAAATCAGGGGTTGGAAAATTAATCTTAAAATCTTTGATCATCCTTGACCCAATAAGAAATGTTTTGACTGCAGACTGTTTTTTATGTTACTGAACAATCTTTGCATCCTAAATTATAACCTATAGGTCCAAAATTGATATACTTAATAAAATATACTTAACCTCTAGTGCAAATTGGATTTTAAGTTGTAAAGGAATGAACACGTTTTAAGAAGTTTGGCTTTGTGAGGTTGTTGGTTCAGGTCCAAAGTAATAACTTAGAATGAACCATCACATTGTTCCTTTTTATATTTTTCTCTTCTCTAGAGATTTTGAAAACACACTACAAAATCGCAGTAAAGACTTTTAAATAAGAAAAGTATTTTTATTTTCTTTATTTGAGCAAGTGATGAGAAAATGGCTCGCTTAAGATGTTCTCAGACTGCTTTTTTACCTCTCAGCAAGCTAATGTTTAATATTACTCATTCACTTAGAGGTCTGCAGCTTTTCAGTAAGATTAAAGATTTGCACCAATACATTTATTTTTACTGTACATCTATAATTACTACATTTTTTTTCCTGATAGTACCTAAAGGGATGGAGCTAAGTGAATCTGCTCTCTCAATACCTGCTTAGGTAACACTTCTGCTTATTCTTGCCTTGCTTAGGAAAATAACATCCTTTCTGATGCTTCAGAAATGATTTAGGCTTCTGTGTTAGCTGTCTGTTCTCGTATTTTGCTGTCCTGGCATCCTAATACAGATTTTTATAAAGGCCGAAGTGTAAACTGTCGTAGTGTGTCATAATAGTAAAAACAGTTATACAGTTTCAGATCAGGAACAAACCAGGAGCCAATGAAATCTTAAATAATAAACTGCTTATTTCCAGTGTTGCATTATGAAAATGTTTTCCACTTTCAGCATACTCCATTCCCTCATTCTGTCTTGCAACACAAGACATCAAAACAGTTTACGAAAAGTAAAACCCACTGCCATTGCTTCATATCAAGCAATTATTAAACCTGCTTGCAGATGAATGTGTAGATGGATAAGTCTAGATTTGACAAACTTTCTGTAGGCCATGCCATGACTCAGAATCGCAGCCAGCAGGAGAACCTGAATCCTGAGTATTAATCACATTTTGTCTATTAGCCAATATATTTTGTGCCAGGTTCCAATACCATCAACAAATAGACTGGCACAGCAGTTGGATACCCTTTTGATCATGCAATTCTACTCTGGAATTGAACTGCCAATGCTACATTGCTGTGTTTCAATTTTGAGCAGCATAATGCCACCTCTGCTCCGTCATGAAAAAGGAGTTGCATGACTGTGGGAGTTCCATGTCAGTCTTAATCTTCCACTGGGTCTGTCTCATTTCAGCTCACCTGCAGTTCATTTGTTGCCATCCCCGTGGTCCTGTGTGGCATATCAGGACAGCAAACCGTCAAGCTGATGAGAGGAATGAGTTTTTCATAATCCTGTCAGTCACTGTTCTTGTTTTGACCTCTCGCATCTTGCTAAACAGGTGACCTGCTAAGCAGGCTCAAGACTAGCTGTGACCAATGTGCAGCTGTTTTTTATAGATAAAGCCAATGTAACAAATCAGAGTACAGCCATAGACAAATACTGAGAATGCATGTTTAAAGGAGCATCTCTTAGTGACATTAAACAATTATTTTTGACAATGAAGGAGATGTTGATTACAGTGGCAAGACAACTTGTGTTTAGTGTGTAGTGATTCTGAAGGATGGCTGGAAAACACGTACCATGCAGTTTTGTTTGTTTTTTTTTTTTATTGCCAGTGATTATGTGCAAATCTTTCCATTTTTTATTTTCTTTGCAAAGCAAACAGAAGGATGCATGAGCTAAGCGATAATGAAGCACAGTGTGCTGTTTCAAATCTTTGCTTTTATAACACTAACAGAAACAGGGAGAAACAGACACAAGCATTTTTTTGTTATTTGGGTGTCTGCAGTCATTCAAACAAGATAGTGACATGGTGAAAGTATCAAAAGAGCAAATCAGTTGATTGTGCAATATTGATGTATTTCCTTTCCAGAACTGAATCACACGAGGCAGTAGTATCTTATTGCAGATTAAGTAGCCTATCTGGGAAAGGCAGAATGATAGCAAAATTTCACATACTGAAAGTCTTGTTTAAGCTCAAGGAAAACAAAAAATGTCTTCTTTCAAATATCAGTTTTCACTCAGCTAATGGTTATAGCTGGTAAAGGCAGCTATTGCAGTTATTCTCTTAATATATTCCCCTTTTCAGCGTTCTTGTGAGGACAAAGCATACTAAAATGATTGCTTTCTTGTAAAAATGGCCACTTTTTTTTTTTTCACAGCAGGGGTGCTAGCAAGGCTTGAGAAAGCAACAGGTGGGAAAACGCTGATGCAGGCATCACCTTGATATGTGAATTTAACCATTTTCGGTGAATGAGCAGAAAGCTAACACGGTACACAAGTGCTGCTGAGTCTGATCTTAAATAGACAGAGGAGTGAACTCCCAGCACTAAAGAGTGGCAGTGATGTGCTGGTAACGCAGTCTTCTCGGGAATGTCTTTATATGCTTCTAAGTGGCTTGAGTGGGGAAAGTCTGTCTGTAAAAATGAATTAGGTGATGACTAAGATCCACAGCATATAATACAATAGAACTGCAACAGATTCTCACTTCACTAAATTGAATGACAGAGGCAAATCCATTCTTGACTATCCCTTCTGTGACAGTTTTTAGAAATGCCATGCAGTATCCAGTCTGTAGCCCAGTGTACCCAATACTTGCTGTTTAAGGGAAAAGTGCATAAAATTTCATGATAGACAAGTAGGGCTTTGTGAAGTTGCCTGAAGGGGATAGTCTGCAGTGAGAGTTCAAGGTTGTGAATGTCTTTTCAAAATAATAAAGGTCAAATAAGCGGCCTATTTTCATTGATAAATATTATTTTGGGTAACTTCACTAGTGAAATAATTAGACTGTTATCAATGAGATTCTTGGGAGAAGTACCTTTAAATGCCACAGTAACTGAATGGCAAAATCCAAATTACAAAGTACAGTTACTGGCTGTGGGGCTGGTTTCCCGTTTCTCTTTCGGGTGAAGGTTGTCGCACACAGAGCAGAATGGCAGTCAGAACTGCCCAGAATTGGTCTGTTAGGGCTTTTCATTGTCAGAGCGCTTTAAACCCTTATCTAATGAAATGAAAAGACTGAAGACTATAAGATAGAAACAAAAAGATCTTAAGAGATAAAAAGAAGCAGTTATTTGAAGCATAGTTAATGTTGATTGGGGCACTGTCACATCAAGAGTACAATAAATCTATAATTGCTACGTGAGAGCAGGGAGATCTGATTTCTCACTAGTCTGACTGAGCTTTCAGTGCTAACTTTAAGTTTGTTCCAAAATAGCCAGAGCTAAACATTGATAAGTGGGAGTTCATAATTTAAAATTAATATTTTTGGATAGTTTAAATGCAATCTGAATTTTGCTGACACTTTCTAGTATTTTTTTTTGTGTGTGAGTTTGTCATGAATTGACACCACTGCTGCATGTCTTAAAAACAAACACTATTAGTGGCCCACTGCACCAGAAGAATGGCTTTTTCAATCCAAATGTTTGTGTGTTATAAATTACAAATTATTTGTTTATCCAATAACCAGTAAAATATTACTTACCCTGTCTGCTGCAGCCACTCTTGGCAGCTCAAGCTGTTTAAGTTAAATGAAACAGACTCAATAATGAACCCTGTGACAGGGAGCATTTAAAAGTTCCTGAACTGGATTTTAATTTTAAAAGCAATAGCACTTGGGTATATCATGAATCACCACTCTTTTGATCCTCCCCCTCCCACAAAATAGAGGTTTGATGCAGAGCACATTTCAATCCAGTTCCTTGACACGAGGGGAGATATTCTGGGCATATTTCTTCCAGGGCCTGGAGCAGACCCTGCAGTTAAGTTCAACAACACCTTGAGGAACCGTAGGCAGGTACCAAGTTTGGGTGATCTTAAATTTCAAATTGCAGCAATTCAGTGATGCCGTATAAGCAGCTGAGTTGTTCCTGCAACTGGTGAAGAGTGGGAGGGGAAGGGAGAAGGAGGCCTCAGAGAAGGGAGCTCCGCAGTGTTCAGCAGCAGCAGGTCACCATGCCACCAAAACCGTCCTGCTGCCTTTGTCTGTTAATCATAAATCCGAGAGACAGTCATTCTGACCATATAGCATAGCCCTCCTGGCAGTTATGTGACATACCCCGGTGTGGGACCCGTGCGTTAATATCCCACAAACATCCTGCTGCTGAAGACTGCCTAGTGTTAGATAATACGTGTCATCCATCCTTGCCATGAGCTCAATAAATAGGTCAACTGAAGGACAGCAAACTGATTTGTTCAGTACAGTAAATCAAACAGGAACATTTCAACCCCTCTAGTGTTTATTAAATGATGTTGCTGTTACGTGTGTTCATTCAGCAATTTGTGAATTATGTTGTTTTATCATAAACACATTTTACCAAAGTTCATCACGTAGTGACCCTTCTCCATTAGTATGTTCTGAATTAATTGTGCTGTCATAAAGCCAATGGCAAATGCAATATCATACATCAGATTTTTTCTAGTACAGCCTACAAAATTATTTTTTGTGGGTTGTTACTGTGTATTTACAAGAGAGGTTTTCAGTGTTAAAAACTCCCGTGTTGAGGTTTTTTTCCCAAATTATTTTTCCTTTCTGTTTCTTAGCAATAAGGTTAAAATAAATGCTTTGCAATAATGTAACTTCTAGTTAATTATTCTGTAGCAGTGCTGGTGGATTAGGGATAGATAACTATGCGACATTTACCTGATTTTTTATAACGGAAAGTGTCAGATCAAGACCTCTAATACCTACAGCCATTGATTAACTAAACCTTGAAATAGGTGTTGAGTTGTTATATGGATACAATTTTTTTCTTCTTATGGGTAGAAAAATTGAGAAACACTGATTTGTGTAGTTGCTGAGTGAGTCAAAGCTGGGTTCTGGTGTTCAAGAATACCGGGCACCGGCCATTTCTCCAAATCCTGCACATTCACTGCCTCTGGAAATAAACTGCTGTGCCCTATAAAATGTTGTGCATGATTAAGTTCTCCATTGAGTTGATTTGAGGACTGATGTGACAGCAAGAAACAGAGGGAACAATAGTGAAAATTTTTCATAATCCGCCCTATTACTGCTTTTACCACTGTATGTGTTCATTTATGAAATGATTTGGAGTGTTCAGCTTTTTTATCTGCATTCAGACCTTTTAAAATTATTTGTTACAGACATTCCTATGGATACAGGCAGTTTACACATTTTTCTTTTGATATGCGGACTTCGAAGAGTCAAAGATCCTCTGTATTTAGTAGAGGTATTTTCAGGTAGGTACCTGTTATTTGAATATCCTTGTGTTGTCCCTGGATTCAGATGCATTTCTTCTAATGTTTCTAAGTTTGGCATAAGCTGTTTTATTCATTGCAGAAAATGTCATAATATATTTACATTTTTTTAAAAAACATTGATCTGTTCAATACATTATTTCTGTACTGTGTCTTTTCCAGTCTGCTGGGAATAACAGGGCATTAAAATCAAAGCAATATTTGATGACTTTACTTGCTGGGAAAACTATTTTGCTGTTATATACAATATTAATGGAAGACGAAAGAAGAGTTCACCTACTTCAAATAACTTTTTTGTCTTATTGTCCTTTGGCTGTTACACCGATTTGCACATGTGCTAATTAATATCATTGAAGTGACAAGAAAATTTTACCACCCATCATTATGGCTCAGCACTGTAAACTAGGCTGAAGTTTTCTTGTAGTCACGTGGGTGAATGTTTTGCCAGGTTCTCTGTGTGTCTGTAAAAGGTTCAGATATTCCAAGCTGGAAATTTAGGCTCCGCTATTCAGTTTACTTTTCTAAGCCTTTACCACCTTGGGACACTTAGTAACAAATGAAGTTTATTAAAGTCCAGTAACTGGTTTTGTTCTATTCTGGTATTGGAAGAGTGGCAGATTTCTCTTATGCACACAATAACTAAGTATTAATTGTAATGGTTGCAGCTGCTTCCACACATTTCTTTACGTAGGAGGAAAAATTCAAATCATTTTGTCTTAGTGGCCAGAGTCACTGCATTCTATAGAGCATTGTTCTCTTGAGATGATTCAAAATTAATATTTGTGCTTAGTTAAATAGACCTTGAATCATAAGAGATTGCATGAAGCAGAAATGCTAAATACTAACTTTCAGATATGCTAATCATTTGAATTCCGAGGAGTAATGTGAGGATGAAATCTGGTACGCATTTAGTCTTTTAAGTAGTAATTCAATATTTGCCTAATTTTTCTTTATTCATGCAGCTCTTTACATTGGTTTCAGAGAAAGAATTAAATTAAGTGAAAAATAAATAACTTTGATTAATAAAAAAGCTGTTCCTCTTCTGTTTTAGATTGGCACAGAAAGGATCCCAGTGTCCATCTGGGCATAATTGGACCTGCAGTAAGTTGTTGTTGTAATTTTTATTTTATTTGTATGTTTATTCCTAAATCCTTCTGTTTACTCGCATCTGAGATACCGCAGTAATTCTCTCCAAACTGAACCTAAGTCAGAAGACTTCTAACTGTTACAGAGATAAGACGGTGCAAACCTAGCAGTTATAAAGGCTGTTCACAACAGGTCTGGAAGTGGAAGTGGAAGCAATTCCAGTGCTCCGACTTCCAAAGTTCAGAGTTCTGCTGTCAGCTGAAAGGCCTCCTCACTCAGCGTGTGCTCGGCTTTTCCATTGCAAAAGGGAAAGCAGCTGAGAGGGTTTTTGTAAGAGGAAGATGCACTGAGGTAGCCCAACTCTATTCAGTTGGGTTTTTATTGGTGCAAACTGTTATCAGTAGAACTAAAATGGTTTACAGCAGCTGAAGATTTGTTTTACATATACTGTGTTTTTTTTGTTTAGAAGGCTTGTGCTAATTTTATAAAGCGCATTTGCAGTTGGATTTACTAGAATTTTATCTTTAGCTCAAGCACGTGACTTGGTAGTGCTTTTCATCTATTATGGTCTCGGGGCAAAATCTTTAGTGTTTCATTTGACTACAGAATCAACTTTTGAAGAAAAAGAGTATAAGAATATTTGGATTTTAAGATTGGCTTCTGGTTTTATACCTGTGGGATAGTACAAAATTTTTTTAGACGATCAGAAAGTACTAATGCAAATAAAACATTATAAATGCCTATTTCGATATGAATAATTTATAAATGAGCCTATCAGATATTTTGGAAGGCAACAGTTCCCATCCAGAAGAATTTTTTTAGAAGGTATTGTTAATGAGAATTTTTAATACTGTGAAGGTGATATCAGATGCTCATTATCCCTGTTCTTACATCTTTCGTTCACGTGGAGGATTGTGTCTTTGTTCTGCTCCATTTAGATTTTGATGCCATTTCTGGTAGTCTCAATTTGTACACAATTAACAGTTGTCAGCAGGTGCAAAATGATGTTAGGTTTCTGTCTGACACCAGACAGCACGGACAGAGCTTGAGCTGACAAATAAAATTGGTGAAGTCTGTTTCACGTTTAGAGTCTGAGTGCACTAAAGCCTGGGATACAGATACCTGAGAGGGATGGTGGGGTTGACTAAAATAAACAAAATCAGAAACCGAGTTGTTCTTATATGTCCACATCTCAGATGAAGCTTAGTTTAACAAATTTGGAAGTTACAACTTCCAATTCTCTCTTTTCACAACAGGGTCAATCAGTTAAATGGCAGCTCATCTGTGATTGCTAACTCTCTTTAGGTAAAACATACAGTTGGGTTGCCGTCTCAAAATGTTGTCAAGTTTCTCAGCAACAGTTTGCTTTTCATGAAGCACCAGCTCCTGAAAGAGTTTAAAATCAAAACTATCACAGTCATTATTATGAAATAATCATCTTCTAGTTGTGGAGAAAGGTTTGAAAATGTGAGTGTATGAAGCATGCAACAAGAAAAACGGTTGAACCCTCCCACCTCCACCCCATCATTTTTAAATCAAATAGCATGGTTTTTGAGGAAGTAACAGGACTGAACTTCTCTGAAGAGGGAAGCACGCACCCCGTTAGCCAAGTCTGAGTCTGTTCTGAATGCTTAAAAGGGAGTAAAGGGTTGCATAATTTTTCTGCCAGTCTTTTCTTTTCTAATGGTCTCTTAAAACTTTGTGTTTGAGTATCCATTGTTTCCAGATAGTTCCACTTTGAGATCTGTCTGATTTCACCTGCAAAAACTGAGGCCTTTGAAAAGGAACAATCAATGAACATGTAAATGTTCTTCTGATATCTGTTAAGTATAGTGCTGAAACAATGCAGAACTACAAAATGCATCATTATTTTCAGAACCATAAGAGAAAGATTATTTCTCAAATCTCAGTCTAACCAATACCCTACCTAAATATTTGCTAGCACAGTATTTGCTGTGGGCCAGATCCTCAACAGTAGCGACTGCACTCTAAGTTGGTGAGGGACAGGGGGGAAAGATGCCTCTGAGCCACCAAAGCACTTCTAATTCTGTGCAAAATGAGGTTCATTCCCACAGCACGGCCCAGGGACCAGGTGGAGCTGCAGGAAGACTGTCCTGCTTCTTCTGCTTCTAGCACGTTGCTTTTGTCAAGGGAACATACTTTACGCTAAACTAACAAAACTAATTGCAGGACTTTCTCAAAAGAAATCAGTTGTGCTATGTGTATATCCATAGCAGCAGAAGTCTTGAAAAGGCAGCCTGTAGCCTTAATCTAACCAGTGGAAAAGGTATGAGTAGGCAGCTGCGTCATATGAAACAAGCTCTTGCTGATGTTAAAAGGGTACTAAAAGCTTCACTGTTTCATCTGGGTAATGTGTTCATGTGCCTCCATAAGTCTCATCTCTCATCCCCCTTCCATGAGCCTGAAAACTTGCAGGCAGTCTGCTTTGTAAGAAAATAAATAGAATCTGAATGGGAAAATAAGAACTATTTTTCTATTTTCTCATTCAGTTTTGTCCTTTCTAAATTTGGGGACGTAGGATTTTATTTTTAAAAGCTGGTTTTATGTTTTTATTTTATCTGTATTTTTCCACGCTAATACACAAAATGATTTGGAAGTGAACTGGTGTGGAAGGTAAATCTAGAGCAGGTGTAATGAAGCTGTGCTTGAGAATCAAAAGATGCACTTGCTGCCTCCAGTGAGGATTTTAAACATTTTAGTCGTCTTTCTAAATTTGCTTCACTTTTTCATAAGCTAACATCTTTACAGTAAGCTACCAGAAATAACCCTGTGGCAGTACATAGGCAGAATCAAGGACTGAGCCTCCTTAAAACATTTTAAAACATATTTCTCCCACAGTACTAAAATACTGCTAAAAGACAAAAATAAATTTCAGCTCTATTAGTATTTAGCTGTACTTTTCTTATTCACGTTACTTCTCAAACCACAAAATCTTAAGAAAATCAGTTACATTATCTATGAAACAAGTCATGTTTATTGTGAATATTAAAAAAACCCACACATTAAGATTGTATTAATTAAGAATATAAAGAACAAAGGCCCACGCACTATTTTCTGCTTTGCTTCCATAAGATTGTAACCTTTTCCCTGCATTTGCTATGCGTTATTGTCTCAAATGGTGCAATCTAAGTGATCTTGCTGGATTGGGTCCTGTATAATGTACAATTTTTAGCATTTATCTCCTCTTCCAGTTTTCCTTTTGTTCGTTTCCATAAAGAAATCTGAAACAATAGCTAATTTTCAGCAACTCTATATTCCAAGAATAGAAGCTTATGAAATTTTAAAAAAGTTAAGGCCACAAAACTTGTGTCCAGCTGTTGGGTAACCTTTTGAACCCCACTTTGTACTCTCTGTGTAATTCTTAGCCGTTCTTGTAGACATTACCGAGTATTGCTGTGTTTGTAATGATGCTGCTTTCCATTGACAGCTATTTTTCCTCTGTCCAACTTCTTCCCATGCCTATTGAGACAAGTTTAGTTGAATAACTGCCTCTGCAGATGGAGGGACCTATTGGGTCGTGTAGCCCATCTCTTTATAATGGGTGGCCGTTACCTCCTGTATGTTTTCTGGGCTAGTTCTAAAACGAAACAGCTGTTGACACAACCAAATTAAGCAACTAGAGGAAGTCTAATAACCTGCTCCAGAATATCCTAGAGCACAAAAATTAGGAAGATCAGATAGGAGACGAAGATATAATTTCAAATTCTTTAGCCTACTGAGGAATATGAAATTCTGCCCCCTACATCCCAGATAAGTGTCCTGCTCACTGAGATATTTTTTTAAAAGGTAAGAGCTATTGCTACTATTAAGCTGACAACTCTTCCAGTCCTTTTTTTGCTTGTTCTTCAAGAAAAACTCCCTGAAAATGAAACTTTTGTTAGAAATGGTGAAATGAGCTGTTCCAAAATGTCTTTAAAAGGTTATATATTTTTCTTTTAGACCTGAAGTTTTGTTAATTTAGGTCCTAGTTGACAAATTGTTTCAGCTGAATTAAAATGGTATTTTTTGCAAGTTGTTAATTGTCCCAAATTGCAGTAGTAGAGCTACGCATTAAGCCAGAAGACATTGAATTTCCTTAAACATTTAGTGTATGGAAAAGATTATGTGGAATGGCTAAGTTTAGTGTGTTCCCAAGGATCCTGTATTTCTGGTGCATTTGCTGCAGGCAGATTGTGTTGCATTGCAGACAGCAGTGTTTTCAGTTGTAGAGGCAGCTTGGTCTTGCTGAGTCTATTCAACAATCGATCAGGTAAAAATTGTAATGTGGGGTCACCTGCTGCTGTGAATAACGCTGATTCCTTTCACAGATGCGGTCAAAACTTCACAAACCTGAGCAACTGAGAAAATTCTTCCTATCCATATTGCATATGCTTGCAGATATAGCTTTTCACTTTTCAGTACTCAGGGTGATATTCTGACAGAACTTTAAATGTACTACAATGTGTTTTCCCCTACAAAGTCTAGAGGGCCACAGTAGACCCAGTATTAGAATGAAGATGTTTCTGCACCATTGCTTCTGTCGGAGTTAATTTTTATATGACAGCAATTTAATATAGTGCGTTTATAGAAGCGATCCTAGATTTTGATCATGGTAGGCCCTGTGCTTAACAGACGCCTTCATCGTTGTGCGGCATTTGATCTGTGACTTTCTACATTGTCAAACATGCCTCAGATGTTTCTTTGCCTGTTAGCAGAGCAGAAATTCCTTAATAGATTATCTGGTCCTGTTAGGTGTGGTTTCTTGTGGTTAGGTGTGGTTTCCTTCCATGTGTCATCTTATCTCATCTGTCTGATAGAAACTATTCGTACAACGCAAGCTGCTTTCCTCTGATCTCTGCTAAACTGATGGAATTTGCAGCTCTCTGAAGGCTTTTCCTCTGGATGGATGATTTTTTAACAAAAGATTATAGGTAACTGATTAGATTATCGTATTTGCCTACTACGTTGATAGGTAACAAAATAAAATCTGGCAACAAATGCTCTACCTGTAGAGGAACTGGATCATGGACACATTTTGGGTGGAAATAACATTCTTTTCTTTTCAGTAGCTTTTCCTGAGACTGTGCTAAGTTCCTAGGCATCCTGCCATAGTCAGTTAGCTTTGGAAGCATTCACATCTTAAGTGCATTTCCAACACCGAACAGCTTATGTTGTATCTAATTTCTGTTATATTGAGCCTGTGGTTAGATAACTGTGCCCCCTCAAGTTCCTAAATGTAGCTCAGGGGGATCACTTCTCTAAGTCATTGCTACACCCATCCTGAAAGTAATATTTTAACAAAATTCTCATAGTCAGGCCAGGCTTCTTGGAATATCTGCCAATAGAAGAATACAGCTTAAAGGAGTGTTCTGTTTATGAGACAGATGGCAATTTCTTGGCTTCCACAGATGTAGATGGGATAGAAATTAATATCTTACAAATTTTATGAGTCATGGGCTGTAGTTTTTCTCATACTTCTAAAGGTAGAAGAGCAAAAGACCATATTCCACTGCTCATTAAATCACTTACAAATACTCCATTGATTTTGATGGAAACAGGGTATTGTTCCTCATGAGAGGAACTCAGCATCAAAATAGTACTTTGGGAAAAAGCTGAAAAGATATCTATATAGAAATAGCAATTGTGAAGTTCAGTACGAAATACCCAAGGAACCTGTGACATACTAGTTTAGTGTATCGATCTGTATCGTACTCTGTCACCAGGATCAGGCAGTGCTTCAGGAAAGGGTACTTGATTTTCCCCCCTGCTGTTACCAAAATTACTTTCTTACGTAATTTTGAGGAATACAGAGAAATTATCCAAGCAGCCAGAGATCAGGTTAGGAAAGTCAAAGCCCAGATAGAGTTGAATCTGGCCAGGGACATCAAGGGCAACAAGAAAAGCTTCTATAGGTATGTCGGTGACAAAAGGAAGACTAGGGAAAATGTGGGCCCTCTCCAGAAGGAAATGGGAGACCTGGTCACCCGGGATATGGACAAGGCTGAGGTAGTCAATGACTTTTGCCTTGATATTTGCTGGCAAGGGGTCTAGCCACACCGCCCAAGTTGCAGAAGGCAAAGGCAGGGACTGGGAGAATGAAGAGCTGCCCACTGTAGGAGAAGACCAGGTTTGAGACCATCTGAGAAGCCTGAAGGTGCACAGGTCCATGGGACCTGGTGAGATTCATCCGCTGGTCTTGAGGGAGCTGGTGGATGAAGTTGCCAAGCCACTATCCATCACATTTGAGAAGTCATGGCAGGCTGGTGAAGTTCCCACTGACTGGAAAAGGGGAAACGTAACCCCCATTTATAAAAAGGGAAAAAAGGAAGACCCAGGGAACTACAGGCAGGTCAGTCTCACGTCTGTGCCTGGCAAGATAGTGGAGCAGATCCTACTGGAAATTCTGCGAAGGCACATGGGAAATAAGGAGGTGATTGGTGATAGCCAGCATGGCTTCACTAAAGGAAAATCGTGTCTTACAAATTTGGTGGCCTTCTACAACGGTGTTACAGAATTGGTGGATAAGGGGAGAGCAACTGACATCACTTGACAGGCTTGGGAAGTGGGCCTGTGCGAACCTCATGAAATTCAACAAGGCCAAGTGCAAGGTCCTGCACATGGGCTGGGGCAATCCCATGCACAAATACAGGCTGCGCAGAAATGAATTGAGAGGAGCCCTGAGGAGAAGGACTTGGGGTTGTTGGTGGATGAGAAGCTCAACATGAGCCGGCAATGTGTGCTCGCAGCCAAGAAGGCCAACTGCATCCTGGGCTGCATCAAAAGCAGGGTTGCCAGCAGGTCAAGGGAGGGGATTTTGCCCCTCTGCTCTTGCAAGACCCCACCTGGAGTACTGCGTCCAGCTCTGGAGCCCCCAACATAAGGACATGGACCTGTTGGAATGAGTCCAGAGGAGGCCACGCAGATGATCAGAGGGGGCCTACAGAAAAGGTGGAGAGGGACTCTTTATCATCAGAGAGTGTAGTGAGAGGATGAGGGGTAACAGTTTTAAACTGAAAGAGAGGACATTTAGATTAGATATTAGGAAGAAATTCTTTACTGTGAGGGTGGTGAGACACTGGAACAGGCTGCCCAGAGAAGCTGTGGATGCCCCACCCCTGAAGCTCCAGGTTGGATGGGGCTTTGGGCACCTGGTCTAGTGGGAGGTGTCCCTGCCCATGGCAGGGGAGTTGGAACCAGATGATCTTTAAGGTCCCTTCCAACCCAAACCATTCTAGGATTCTGTAAGTAGTTATGCAAGCCTTTTATTTCTTGCATTCAGTAGAATTTCATTCCTTAGTGCAAGAGCAATTCGCTTGAATCTTTGAATTTATGAAGCCCTGTTTTCATGAAGTAATTAATCAAAATACATAATCATAGTTATGAATCCTGACTTTTTTCCAAGAGTTTTCTAAAATGCTTTGTAAGTGTTCTCTATCTCATAATGTGAAAAAAAAACACCAAACACAAAATATTAACATGCATGAAAAAAAAAGCTATGTTGTTTCCAGTACTTAAAACTGCTGCATGCTGTGCAAGCTATCATAAATTAATCTACTACAGTCAGTCAACCTTAATAAAAAAAATCTAGTTCTGTTCTTGATGTCTAGTTAAGGATTTCCAGGTTCTGTTTATTTCTTTTAATCATGTTAAATGAAAATAGCAGCCATAGCAAAGCTTTGTAAATAAACCTGCTGGAGTTACTCGCCCAGCTTAGACAACTTTTTAATAACTCTGGCATGCCTTCATGTTATACTATATTTTAGAATTTTCTGTTTATTACTTTTCAAACAATGTTTCCGTCAGTGCATAACATCTATCTGACTGTCTCAGTTTACATATGGGTTGCTTCCTGTGTTAACTAAAGCCTGAAAAGTTCCTTTCCTTCCCCACACTGCTTACTCCATACATAAAGGGACAGACAGTTGCTTGGCACATCAGTGCATTGTTCCTCACTTAGACAGTAACTTGTCAAATCGGTCATTTGAATCACGTTAGCCTTAGCAGTGTCATCTGAAAACAGTCATTCATGTTAAATAGATCTAGCTCTAATTAGAACCTGCAGCCAGAGGGATGTCAGGGGAGAAGAAATGGAACCTCCCATTCTGACAGTGGCCCAAAGCTACGCTGCATTAGAGGAGTCACTTCCAAGGTTTAGAGTGGAGTAATCAATTCGTGCTCTGCTATACCGTGCACTCACCCCCCTAGCTGGGTGTTCTAGGTGTCAATCACTCACCAGAGCGTTTGTCTGAAGAGTCAAATGTAACTAATACGTTACAGATCTGTGGTATGGTTTTAAAGCTCAGCACATTCATGCATTTAAATATTTCAGTAAAAAATATGCTAAAATTTATTTCTCTTTTCTGGGTATTTCAAACATATGCTATAGTGCTAAAGTAGTGCTGTATACCTGTGTGTATATTCTTTTCTAGGTTGATCCCCTTTTTGCAAGTGAAATTAAGGAAAAAGTTAAAAGGTAAGAAGTTAATGTTAAGCCTTTTATCTGCTCCAAGTGAAAGTAGTTGGCTGACCAGCTTTTAAAATCATGTGTCAATGCTCTTTTCTATGTACAAATGCACATACATGCACAACCTCTATATGACTAACCAATGTGCACTGATTATTTGGCATGTAACATTTTCAGACTAGGTATTCTACACGTTTTACATTTTAGAATAACCGGTAGATGTCTTCATGTTTTGTGTTAAATCACATCTGATTTACTGTGATTTATATTTATTATTCTTTTGGGTCTTTTCATTCTTTCTTTCATCCTGGGTTTGCATACTCACTGTTGGTGGGTAAATGAGTAGATGGACAAGATAACCCTGTATAACTTTTTTCTGTCCCTAGTTTATGTGCTTCCTGATTGAAGGATATAAATGTTAGAGAAATGAGACTTTGTTTGTATGTCTGCAGAACCTAGAATTATCTGATGTGAACAGAACAACCATATTATCTCTGATTGATAATATGTGATAATAAAATCTGCATAAAATATGTGTTTTCCAATTCCATTTTTTGAGCAAGAGATAATGTTTTTTGTTTTCTATCAGGTTATTCATGGGAAACACGACTCCTGTAATCATGCATTTATACTCCAGTTGATGTAGTTATTTATCTCTACAGAAGCTGGATGTTACTGCACAATCAGAAAAGCAATGCTTAACAAAGTCTAGTTGACAGGGAGCTGGTCTTGATGTCAAATGCACTTGTGTTTCCATCTGGCTTAGTGATCTCATGTTGAGGTTAAAAAGGCAGCAGCAGACTCATCAAGCGGAGGAGATGCTGGCTTTTCAAAAATGATCACCCATATTAAAGATCTCATTAACTTCATCTGAGACTGAACATCTCATGACCCTATTTTTCCACCCTTCACCCTTTATTTGACTGGCCTTCGTTAATCTGAGGAAGATGATAGCAATAGAAACGTAACCCTTCAGAACAGAAGACTGCTTATAATAAAAGGGGAAGCAGAAGAGATCTTTCAGAACCACATTCCATCCCCAAAAGCCAGCATCTGAAAAGTCAGCATCTCCCGCAGTTGACCATTCTGATGATCGCTCTCCATTTCCCTAAGTATTTAAGCTGTGTGTTTTTCATAAATCTCTGCATACATCTTCCCTGTATTACACATTCTTTAAGGGAAAATTGCACCCCTATCCATTGAACTCAGCTCCTTCATTTATGAGACTGGTTAACAGAGCGTGGTGTTAAGTGATCAACTATAAAAAGCCAGAACAGACAATGAAGTGGCAGATAGCAGTGTATACTACATTGAGTTTATAACGGCATTTATAGTTAGAAGGCTAATGAAAACGTGGTAAAGTGGCTTGCCCATGGGCAAGCGATGGTTAGCATCAGAACCATGCCTGAATTGCTCTGACCACCTTCCATCATTGCCCTAAGTTTTAGGAAGAGTTCTTAGAGCACGTTCTTAGGAGGTGTCCTATCTCTGTGCATTTTATTTCTAGGGCACCTGGAGTACATTTATTACAGGAGATGGCGCAAGATGATCTTCATGCTGCTATGAAAAGGTGTTTTGCTGTGGTAAACAGCTCCATTTCAGAGGGGATGTCTGCTGCAATTCTGGAGGTAATTGCATCTTAGCAGTAAAGTTTTTCAGTGAGGTTACAGTGAATCTGAAATCGCCTTTTATCACTGGAAACGTGTGTCAACATTTTATGTCCATGTTTCAAAGCTAGTGAAGACAAAACTAAAATACTTCTTTTTGCAAGTGTTAGTAATTAAGGTTTTCTTCCCTTGAACTGACAGTTTTTTATGCTTTGTCTATTTATTTTTTAAAGGACAGAATGTAATTTTATCAATCTTGTTAAATTAACAATACAGACCTGAGACATAAGAATCAATCTGATTTACTGGGGTTGTCACTGTTCTTGATTCAACATCCAATTCCTTATAATGTTGCTAGAATAGACTTTCATTTATTTTTACTTCCTCTCAAAAAGCAATCTAAGAGCTGTATTTGGTTATTTAATTCGAAATGATTAATGAATGAATGACACGCTTGGTTAATTTTTTTCCATCAGTATTGAAAATTAATAACCAGGTTTATTTCATACCTGTCAAAGTAGGGCACTGCTTAGTATCAAATGCTTTCTAGGAAAAAAAATAAATGTACTTGCAGTATAAGTTCTTTGGGCAGATGCCTTGTACTATTCAATTTTTTGGCAACTGCTGAATGTTGGTTCGTGATCATCTCCGAAGATCATAGAAACTATTACATGGTTTGTATTAATGAATCTCCTATTTCTGTTTCTAAAGAGTAATCACATGTTGCATTTCCAGCATGCTCTTCTTCCAAACAGCTGAAAGTCCTTCATAAGTAAGAACTAAGTGAGCATCATAAGAATTATGAAAGTTAGGTGATGGTAAGATAGCAAATGTGTGTTTTCTTTCTAAAATGCCAGTGCTCAGAGGTGGAAGCGCATGCTGTTTCACAGCAACAATACTGTATAAACTGCAGCTACTACAGACTGTGACATTTCCAAACTTACCAGTGTGGCAGGCTAGACAAATTTTCTGTGTTCGGTAGTTGAGATGAAATGGAGTGTACCAACACAGTACACAGCCATAATTAAGTCAGTGACTCAGAGAAGTAGAAGTTAAGTAACTGTCACCTCCTCCTTACCAGTTACATGTTCCCTTCAGGACTACTCGCGTAACAGTTGACCAAAAATCAATGTGATTTATTTCCTGAGAGTGTGTCAGTGAGTTAGAGACGGGGGGAAAGAAACAAACCAGAGAGACTGTTCAGAGACACAGCACATGCAACAGAAGTGCAAGTGTGCCGAGTACTCAGGACTGATGGGACACTTGATATAGTTTTCCCAAAAATTTTCCTATCAGATTTGAGCAGTTAAAAGCGACTTTCCTTAGCTTTTATCAGCAGAGGGAGTGATCTTGTAAGTTTAGTGTTTTAACAAATATGTGGTAACTCAAAGCAAAAAGATAATGCCAGTTTACTTCAGAGGTAATGTTCAGACTGCTTCAGGAATTATTGATTTTTTTTCTCTCCTCTTTTGAAGTTGCAATTCTGACAAGTTTTAAATCTGATAACTGTTAGACTAAATCAACAAGGATTTTTTTTTGTTTGTTTTAGGGGTTTTTTTTAGCTCTTCTCTGTGTGGCTGAAGTATTCAGTTATCCTACAGAGCTATTAAATAGTCAAATACGACCTGTAGTGGAATGCTGTCCCTTTAAATTTCCACTGTACAGATATGTTGAGTAATATATTCCCAGTTCATACCCACACCCGTCAAAAAAAAACCACCCACCCACCCCCCCAAATAAAAGAACCTCCTCCAACAACTCTTTTTCTCACTGAAAATCACTGCACGAACAGAATAGTAAATACTTCCTGTTGTATTTCTCTTCTTTCTCTAAGAATTAAAAGACTGAGGATGAATCATCAAGAAGTATTTATTTTAATTTTTCATGCTGAATTTATTTCTCTATATATGTATTTTTATATATAGTAGATTAGTTAGTATTACTTTTTTATCTTACCTGTAGCTGTGCATATCATGTCCTAGGCTAGTCTTATGATTGATCCATTTAATTCTACTGAAGACACTGCTAAAAACAAAGTTAATCAACTTTTAATCTACCTTTAAGTCTTAATCTGTCTTAATCTGAGTTTGACAGCTAAACATGCTAAAACAAACTGGCAAATGACCATAGTGGAAAAATTAAATTCTCTCTTCTCAGTGTAAGACTTGCCCTCTGGTACACTATTAGATATTTCCTTGTACATGATAACTTTTTCATAAAAAAAAAGAAGAGAGAAAGATCCTGTTCTCCTTTCTTCTGTTATTACCTTGGTGGAATAAATTCAAACCTAACAGTCAGCTTTGGTTTGTGTTCATGTATAATCATGTGTTGAAAATAAAATGCAGTTTCAAATATTCCAAAGTGGAATATTTCCTCCTGGAACTCTCACTTCCTACCTTGCTTTTCTACCAGAAATTATTAGTACTAGGAGAGAGTCAGCAGGTGAGAAAACACACGAGCTGTCGAGCTGTCAGGGTTCACATTTTGCCACTGCCCGTTTCATTTTATAGTGGTACACCAGGATGTGAGCAGCTAGCTGAAATACCTCCCATCGTTTCTCCAGTAGGATGCTTCTGCTGTGATGCTGCCTCTTGAACTGCTCTGTCAGGGACAGTGCACGTGTGGAAGTGCACTCAGCATCCTGAGAGCTTTGCTCTCGTGGTCCCACGTTCGGCTCAGAAGTGTGGGGCTATTGGTGAGTGAGATGGTAGCCGGTAGCTGCTCACCTTTTGTTGTAGGTATTATGTTGGTGCACCTACTCTGTACAGTTATATAAGAATTATTATAGAGAACTGCAAAAAGGTGACATATTCTTGTTTGGAAGTTATGATCTCCTGCAGGGAGATTCTCTTTACAGGGAGGAAAAATAAATCTATAGCTATAGGCGTAACCCACTTCTTTTCACCAGCCTCAGTCCTATATTGGCCTTGTTGTTGAATAGTGGAGGAAGGAAAGCTTCATCTCTGAACTGGTAATCATAACTTGGAGTTTGTCGTGGAAGTCATATAACAGTGATAAAAAGAGCTGGCACGCTTTCAGAAGCCTGAGCGTGCTAGTTCAGGTGCGTATTGCTTACAAGCAAATGAGTTACCAATTACAGGTGCACACAGAAATAGGAAGGTGCACTATAGGAAGGAAAGTCTAATAGACAGGGCACAGGTGTTGTGAGACAACAGCTCTGGTCCCAGCTGAGTCAGGATTTTCTACAAGCAGAATTAGGTATTTAGTTATCTCTTGAGAAACTACCTGAAGCTTGCCCTCTTTAGTACCTCACACCTGTTTGAATTCTTCTTCTAAAGTTGTAAGGGGTTTGGTATTGTGTGTCTGTTTACTAGACAGTTGCACAGTGGTATTTGATGACACGCTTATAAAATATCCTACTGAAAAAAAATCTCTCTCAGAGGAAGTGTCAATCTAATCAAGTCAAGTCCCTGCTTGAGATGGCCAGCAGTAAGAAGGGCCATCTGTTAAGATCTTGTTAAATTAATAAGGCAGAAAACTATGTATAAAAGTCTTTTGGTCCTAGGCTGGAGAAAACATCTTGCTTGAATTTGGAAATGCAACTTTCGTTCTCTTTAAAGTTCAAAATTTAACAAAGTCATGAATCTGTAAACAGTATTGTAGTATGAGATAAATATATAATAGATAAATGAGATAAATATATAATCATATCTATTTCAACCTGCCTTAAGGTATGAAAGAACTAGAAACCACAACTAATGATTTTGTCATCTAGTACTGATATCTCAGAGATTTTGCCGTAACTGATCTATTTTCCGTTTGGCATTTGAAAAAGAGAAAACAAGCATTATAGCAAGCATTTAAAATACAGCTCTTCCTCAGAAAGCTCAGGAGTTCTGCATGTTCCTGGGTGTGTGATGGTGAAACAGGCACTACTACTGGGAAATTTTCTGTGTTCTCTATATAGTTGGAAAGAAAAAGGTTTTGACTCCAGCGCCATTTCATCAGACTACTTTTTCTGTGCTCTCAAGGGTATTCCAACTGTTGTAAAAATCATCAAATTGTTATGTTTTTACAAAAAAAAAAAGCCCAATTAAATAAAAAGTCAAGTCATCATAGAAAAGGGAGATGGACAGACTGTGTTCTGCTGTTGTCTTAGACAACATGTAACATGCAGGCCTAGTGGTTTGGAATATAAGCCATACCAAACTGTAAAAATGAAAAGGAAGGAAAAAAAAGAGGCATATTTTAGAGCAGTAGAAGTGAAGAGGGGCCAACAAAAAGATGCATATGCTAGGAGGAAGAAAATGAGGGACAATCAAGAAGACAAAATATTAAATAAAACCTGTATTTACTCTGTAGGTCCTATACTGTTGGTTAGAATTGCTTATTGCATAACATGCTTCCAAAGCTGAAATTTACACCCTGCATCCTTCTGAAATAGCATTAAAACACATTTGCAGTCAGAATAATGTAACAAAACAGATGGCCGATGGTCTAAAATGTTATTTTATGCTATTATTTGTGGAACCTAGGTCAGTAAATTATACATATTTTCAACAATGCAAATGATTCTTTTTACTGCTTAAAAACAGACTAAGTATCTAAATTAAATTCTAAGCCACTTCATGCAGTAATTATTTACAGCCCAATCCATTTGTTTAAGGCTAGCTGGTATAAAGCCAGCCCCTCATCTTATGTATTTGGCCATCTGTTCTGTCTTTCAGTAGCTATAATTCATTGGTACCTATGTGTTTTGGGACCTGAAAGTTTTCTTATGTAGTGGTTACTGCCCTCCAACTTTGAGAGACAGAACAAATGTCTTTCCCTTTAGAGTCCAGAAATGATGGAAAATGAAATATAAACTTAGTGATCAACTTCAGTGAGTCATCAACTATGTAGCGTTCAGAAACAGAAGTGAATGAACATACCTTGTGACAATTTATTATTTTTTTTAAATGTGCACTACAGTCCAATGCAATCTGTAGTCAGCAATACTCTGCCAGCCTATGTGACCACACCGTTAGGGCCAGTCTGACACAGAACTGGCACAGGGCACTCAGGCACAAGTTTGATGATCACTATCGATGTGCAGCCCAACGGCACAGTGTCCACTGTTCACTGCATCTGGCATGCTTGAATCCAAACTCGTCTCTGTCTTGCAGGTAACTTGTTTGTGGGGACAGTGGCACTTCCACCCATCAGTCGTGGGGTGGTCGTGCTGTGTTTCGTGGGATTTCTGCCTTGATTCTTTCTTTTTTTTTTTTTTGTTTTTTTTTTGATGGTGCTCTTTCCCTTGAATGGACAATCCCGTTTGGAAAAAAGCCAGACCTGAAATACTCTTACAGTTTTGTTTTGTAAAAGGAGAAACACAGAGAGGTGAGAAGAGGGCCTTAGGCAGGTGACAACGAATGCTGACACATTTCACTGCCACTATCAAGCTCTTGATTTTCAGTTCATAAGTTCAAGTAAAATATCTTAATTCCCTGTTCATTGAACGTGTTTGAATGAGATCAACAGCCAGCACTCTGAACACAAGGGCACTGAGGCCTGTCAATAGGAAGGGCTGAAAAAGACCTGAATCAGCCATTCTGTCGCTCTTTGAGATGTTGATGCTTCTGTGGGAAGCCGGTGTTAGGTCTAGAGTTGGGTAATTCAACCCAAAGGGAACTTTCTGTCATTTCCTGGGTGAACTTTGAAGTTCTATGAACTTTGCTGTACTGATAAGTAGATACAGTCATCGTATGTTTTTGTAAATCTACCTTTGGAAAACAGATTTGCTTTGTGTAACAGTGAAGTCAGAGCAAATGACAAAATAATTTGTGGATGACCTAAAACTGTATTTCCTCTAACCAAAATGACTTTTTTATTTAAAAAAAAGCTGTATCTCAGCAACTTTAGACACTTAGATAAATTCAGAAATCTGGTCTGTAGTTTTTATATTTCCCATTTGTTTATTCTGGTTTGTGTTCACTTCGTTAATCTATTTGTCTGAATTACCTCCAGCTGACCCAGTAGTTTCTGATACAAAGTGTAGAACACCTTATTTCATTAAGGGTTCCTATTATTATTAGAGCTAACTGCTGCAAAGCAGATGTTTGTGCCAGAAGGACTGTAGAATTTCTATGCCCAGAGTAAATTCATCTGCAGTGGTGATTGAAACAGTGTTTCTCTTGGATATTTTAAGCTATTAAGACATGTTGCTAAATCACAGCAGTCCTTCACTGTTCAAAGCGTAATTGGTTCTGTGCATTATCAGCCAGCGTATTTTTGTCTTCAGTTTTGTCTAAACTATAAAAAAGCATGTTTTTCTCCTTGGAATTTTGTTTTCTTGCTATGTAGACTGAAGCAAAATCGCTCCCCATCTGGGAGTGTAATGACAGTAATTAAAAATGCATTCACTCTGAAATGACAGGGAATCACTATGAAACATGGTGATGTGAAACATTAAGATTTTGGGGACTGAATTTCTTTCTCTTGTTTGACACTGTGATAATTGTACAATATGAGTTTTTCTGGTTTTACAGTCAGTGCATCTCAAGACTTCCAAATCCATCAATAGTAATTAAAGTTTCAGATCAGGATATGCATGAGTAACAGAGTTGAGTGGCCAGGGTTTGCACACTAGTTACTTCAAAATCTAAGCTGTATTTTTAAAGGTTGCCAGGTGTTAGGTCTCTTGCAAATGGTTTACTAGCTTTGAATGGATGCTGTACTCTGCTCCTGATTCTGCAGGCAACCTGAAATGCTACCCTGTTGAGACACCACACTTCCTTTCCTTTTTTATGTATATACATACATGCACATATACATATTAATAAATACATCAACTAACCAGCCCATAATTTCTGTGGAATCAAATCCTGTTGCTTCAGATGTATTCCTTGGTCTCTGAGGAGTCCCATACCAATAGCTTTGTAGATAATGTTTTGAAAGCATAATGCGTTCTGAAAGCGTAACCTTTTCTCTCCCCTCCCTGGTATAGCTCAGTCAGAAGCTGCATCACTGCATACTTCCCTGCAGTCCCTGAACACTCAAAGTCCAAGACAGGCTATAGCAACAGAAGCTGCCAAAAGAAAAACTCCTTCCAGAGTCCTATAGGAATCAGAACCAAGTGGTTTCCACAGTCACATTTACTGTCGTTGAACTGCCCACATCTACGTGTTGTAGAAAATCTGAGAAAAGTGCATTTTAATGGAACAATAGAACAGATACTTTGTTGGGGAGAACTGGCTGCTTGTGCATGAACTAATCTTCTCATCTATGCACAATAACAGTAGGAGTTTCAGTGCCAACCTTTGATCTGAACCTTAATTTTATCCTCTTAAAGCCTGCCATGTGCCAGGAGCTTCCAATGGGAAACACACTGCGTACTTTGAGGCGGAAAAGAATAAAGGATGAAAAGAGCTATCCATTGACTTTCTGGATTGATTGCTTCTGATAATATGTTCAAAGTTACAAGTCTAACAAAACTATAAACAAAATATTTCAGAGAAGTTCCGTATAGGAGATCACCTTAGAGATGGTATTTTTCAACTAAAAAATTGGAGAGACGGGAAGGAAGTTTGGCTGGTTTGTTGTTTCTGCTTTTCATTTTAAAATTGTCGTCAGAATCCCTGAATCCTAATAAACTGTTGTTTCCTTTCTCTATATACCTCTAGGCAATGGATTTAGATATTCCAGTGCTGGCAAGGAACATTCCTGGGAATGCAGCAATAATAAAACATAAGGAAACAGGACTGCTGTTTTCAGATCCCCAGGTAAGAAAACAACAAATCCTTAGACCTTTCCCTTCCAAAGGTTAGGTTCATTTTCCATTACGTGCTTGTGTCTGTCTGGAAACTTGGCTTTTACTCTCAGCAGTTTTTCTCAAATTCTGCTAAAAACCTGGGTGTTAAGACTGCCTTTCTTGAAGCTCTGCTGTTGTCTCACGTTCACTTTGCAGTTCACTAAACTTTTACTAGGTGTCAGCCTTGCTGAATGTTTGTCTAGCCCGTGCTGCTTTAGAGTCTGCCATCTCAACGGGGCTCCTTCTCATCAACTTCTTGCACTTCAGTTTTGAAGGTTCCATAAGCGAACCCTGGAAGAGACGCTGTGCATATGGCGTATTGCCCTTCAAGTACTAACTGAAATAGAACTCATATTAGGCAAGCAGTAGCTAACCAAAAGAGAACTACGAGACTGAACTTTTAGATAATACATTATCTATAATTTCTAGCAGGAAGTGTTAATATAAAGCATTATTAGGTCCAAGATACTGCTCGGTCAGAAAATAATTAATGACTAAAATTAAGCAAAGTGTTAGAATGGAGTTTCTGTGAAGATAAGTGAGAGTGGGGAGAGAGGGAACACTACCCATATTTAAATGCTGGAAATTTTCATTTCAATGTATTTCCTGCATTATGGCTTTGCTGTTACATATTCCTATATGTTGTGGAAAATGACTTTCAGACAGATTCCCTTACTGGTTTTATCCAACTCAGAAGTAAAAACCCCTTACTAGAATAGTCCATTTGTTAATTTGCAAAGTAGAAAATGTATCATATCTATTTACTTTGAGGAGTGTGTGATTAATGCATCCTATTAAGCTGTGTTTCAGGAGGTGAATTCTCTCAGTTAATTTTGGAGGCTTTTTTAATAGAAAAATTCTTGCAGCTCATGGTTTGGGGTTTGTTTTTCTGGCATATTCATTGTTTCCAATGGTTTCTACAAAAAAAAAATTGTTTTTTAACTTCTGGAATTTATTTTGTTGTGGAAGTATTCCCTCTTCTTGCAATATCTTTTGGAAATGGGGTACTTCCAGGCTAGTGGAGACTGAGATATAAAGCTATTTATAAAAATATTTGTACGTGTATTCCCTGCAGAAAGCCCACTGAATTCCATATGCTTCTTCAAAACTTCAAGGATATATGATCATGTTGAGCACACAGACTGATGGCACTCCTGATATTAATTCTGATATGTTCTGTTGTTACGCTCAACATCCCGGTTACGTTTGGCTTGAGATCCAAATACATTATTCATACCAGACCCAATTAGCTTCATCATACATCCTTCTAAGAAGCCTCTTCTGTGATCTCCAAGCATCCTACATTCCAAGTGTTTATTTGGAATTCAACAGCAATTGAAAATACCTGCCTGCTGTAGGTGACCCTGCTCTGGCAGGGGGGTTGGACTAGATGATCTCCAGAGGTCCCTTCCAACCCCTACCGTTCTGTGATTCTGTGATATGCTATGTATGTCCTCACTTACAGGAAAGTGCAATTTTAAGCACAGAAGTAGTCCCAGTGACATCAGTGACTCTGTACAAATGGCTGAGGACTTTCTTTTATATCAGAACTGTAGTCACAGGCTGTAAATATGTCTGGAAAGCTATAATCTTTGTTTACATAAACTCCTTCTGCTTGAGCTTCCTTCTCTGCAACATGCTGTGCCCAGGCTCAGAAACCCCCCTATTCTGCTGCTGTTTGTTGACCCCCTTTTTGCTGTTATTCTGTCTCAGTAGCCCACAGAATTTTTTAAGTGAAGATGGTAACTTGCATTACCCTATTAACTATCACACTGCCAGGTGATATTCGTACTGGAATCACTAATGTTTGTGCAGTTGCCCTGTCTTAGAAAGGAAAGTAATATCCCTGCTTTCTTTGTAAAACAGCAATTGTATCTCATTTACTAAAAGCCCTTTTATACTTTCACTGGTGTCAAACTGTCAAAATTTGCAGAAGGGTCAGGAAAATATTTGTTTGCAGGATAATGCTCTAATCCCACTGCAGAGTTGTTGAAAAACGTCTTCTTACAGAGATGAGCTCAGAATGCCAATCATCCTGACTCATGGTTTCAAAGATAAAGTAACCATTTACTCTTGTTCCTTATCTCCCCAAACAATATCAAGTACAGTTTTTAAACCACTGTACACAGTCTATCAGAGGTTGAGAGTTATATTAGACCAAAGAAATGTGATTAAGTCAGAACACATACAGTTCAAGGTATTCCTCCTATTTTTGTTATTGGAGGAAGGAATGGTCTGCTGGTGGCACTTTGAATACTGCCTTAGAAGATTCAGTCTGACAATAGGGATGGGAAGACGTGTTCTGGTAAGAAGTTTTCTGATTTTTTGTTACCGTGATTACTTTGACATCTTAAGTATCTGGTAAATTATTTTCTGCTGTAACCTCAATTGCATCAGGTTAGTTAGGGAAAATGCTTGTGATCATACAGAGAGATTAGTATTGTGCTCAGGTGCTTGGGAAAGTCTGTCTCTGTCATGAAGAATCTGGGCCATCAAAGGGTTTTAAGAAAATGTCAAAGAAATTTTTATTGTGAAGTTTAGTGGGTCCTATCTGGTTGTGATGATACAGACTGTATTGTAGGTCAGAGTAGAAAGCATTGCTTGTTTTCCAGTTGTTGCTGATCTGGGGAGGGAAAGGTTTACAATATGGTTAGCTTAGATATGAGCAATCGTATCTTTTGAAAGCTAAATTAAAGGGATATAAATTGAGCATTACACAATGAGAATCATTTTAAATTGTGAATGCTGTTGGTTTTCTTCTTTTATTCTTGCTGAAAGTGATCTTTTGTGGCTTACAGGAAAGTAGGAAATTTTGTGCGCAATTGTAGTCGTCATTAACCATTTGCACATAGAGTGAGGCTTCATGACTGGAGGTAGAGAAACCTTGCCGATCACAGAAGACAATACTCAGATGGAAACAGTTAATGTAATTACGTGAAAAGCTATGAAACGTTTTGTCCTTGATACTACATCATCTGTGCATGTTACTTTTAAATCATGATTTGATCCTGCCACTACTTGAATTTGCAAGTTTATGGAATATTTGACACTGAGTTAATAGGACCTGAAAGAAAAAAAATGGTGAGAGATAAGAATAGCCAGTAGCTTTTGGGCAATAAATAACGCAAAACCACGTTAAAAGGGAAGACACAAAGAATTATTCAGCATTCTAAGTTTCAAAATTATATGTCCAGCGTCTGTAAAAGCTCACAGAAGGAGGTAAATAAACTTCAAAGCCAGTAAGAAAGGGGACAAGCATAAACAGAGTTTGAAAGCGAGTGGGATGTGGAAAGACTACTGTTAGCAGTGACAACTTTTGAAGTGGTAAGAGGGAAACACAGCTCAGCTGAGTACAGGCAGCAATACAGTGAAGCCAGAACATAGCCGAAGTTCTTAGACCTTTGAACCTTCGCACTGCATAGACTAATTTGCAATTTTTGGTGGTGCCAGCAATCACTGTTTATACTCCCCTAGAAATACTGGCCCATTGCCCTATGAAGTACACAGATGTTCCAGCTAACTTCTGAGCTTTGCCTGCCACTAGGTAGATCTGTCGCAATTCTAAATATACATCTGTCATTTGCCTTCCCTTGGGTGATTCTCTGTTGTTTAAGAATCATGTACTTTTATCTGCTGAAGCTGATACGAAATGGTTTAATTGCAGACTTACTTTTGTTATATAAATAATATATTAACTGTGCATCTTATTTTCATTATGCGTGAGCTGTGACACCGGTGTAGTTCTTGTGGTGACTGAAGGAATATTCATTCTTTTTACTCAGTGCACTCATTTTCTAGCTTTATCTCCCAGATACCTGTATTTCTGGATCTCTGAAAAATGCTATACAGAATTTCATTTAGGTACTATATAGAGAAGCTGACATTTTCTTTAAAGATGATTGGTCAATTTACCAGGAGACAAATGTATTATGTATATTGCTGTGAAAATTGCTTGTGTTTGAAGCGAAGTAGTACCCATAAAAAGCGCACGTGTAATATCAGTTCTGGATGTACTTCAGATAATCTTCTCCCCTGTTTTTTTCTGGGTTGTGGCTAACTACTGAGGTTCAACTTTTACACTGTGTTTTTCTGTCACATGTAGAGTAATTATACCCATTTCTGTATGTGAATAAAAGGCTTATTAGAAATACGGATGTCCCCCTACTAGTAAGTTAGCACCGCCTTCATCTTGGCTGCTGAAGTGCATACCCTTATATGTGATAATGGAAAAGTAATTTGTGAATTTTGCCCCTCTTTCACCAAAAGTGAAGCTTACTTCACATCTACAACAAAATATGAGTGCTCAAATTATCACTTGCACAAATACAGCTGGTAGAGACATCATGTTACCACCCCGTAAATAGTTTGTATATCATAGGCTTCTAGAAAAGAAAAATTAAATGCTTGATTTTCTGAAAGAGCTCTGAGTTCTGAATGTCTGCGTTCTGCAAGCCCATGCTTCAGACTTACCACAAAACTACAACTGAAATGCAAGTCAGTTGTAGTTAAGGGAGACACCTGAAAAATGAAGTTATCGCTATCTAAAGCTGAGCATCCAAAACTGAAAACAAGCTAAGCCAGCTGCTTGAAGGGTATGAGGCAAAACCCAGATAAGTCACAGTGAATCTTCCCATTGGCTTCCAGTCAGATTGCAAGTGACTTGTAGGTGGTCACATTTGATTAGCAGAAGAAGGAGGGATAAAGCTGAGAAGTCCTCATTCTCTGTCTCCTGGTATTTTTCCATTTGCTATTTCTCCCTCCTGCAGTTTCTCAACTTTTATGCTTTGGGCTCAGTTTGGCATTTTCCTGAAATTATCCCCAGCATTAAGTATTGTAACTGTGAATAAGGATCTCATTTCTTCTATCATTTACATGTTTCCAAGTTTTTATCCTCTATATCCACATTTTAAAAGAATGCTAATAGGACTACCTGTCAAGAAATGTTACATTGCTGCTTCTGTTCTTAGGTAATTTACATAAA
Organism: Ibidorhyncha struthersii; assembly: GCA_013398815.1. Classification (NCBI taxonomy): domain Eukaryota; kingdom Metazoa; phylum Chordata; class Aves; order Charadriiformes; family Charadriidae; genus Ibidorhyncha; species Ibidorhyncha struthersii. The sequence continues at coordinate 1,494,269 of VZSZ01002970.1, read as the reverse complement.
TTATTTTTAAACATTACTTTAAATAAAATCCTCCACAGGAGCATAAAATTAAAGTTGGAATGTAGTTCAGTGTGAACAGTATTTATTACTGTGATTATACAGGCAATTGGATGAAGCCAGCATAAGTCATGTAAGACTTTCCCACCTTCCGTGTTCTGTATTCTTGGCAGATATGGAGGAAGGAAAAGAACGTGTCTGTAAAGTTGGAGTCATTGGCTGTATCTGCAGTGACTGATAGACGCAGCCTCGGGGTACTTTCTAGACCAGCCTCACCTGTCTTCTTTAGGGACACTCTCACAAGCAGTCAGAAAACACCCTCTTCGAACCACATGGGTTCCAAGTAAGGAACTGAATACACTAGTTAAATTAGCAGTACCTGAATGCAAGGCGCTTGTGGATAGAAAGCAGGCTGGATACGAAGCATGTAGCCCTCACGGCTATGCCAGAGACTGCTCTTTCAGTGCTGTGTGGACAGAGCAAAGATTACAAGCACTACTGATTTTATGTAAAATAAGAGGTTATTGTTAATATGCATGTATGGAAATCATCTTATTCTATTACCTAGTTACAAACCTTTCCAACAGAACTGATGTGCATCTCTTGACTATTTAAATTTCATGGCAGTGATGCATATATTGATAGTTTGTCTTGTCAGTGAGAGTCAAAGGAGTGATTATAACATGTACAATGTGATTTCACATATCAGTGTTTCCCAGGGGTCACGTTATAGTTATGTATTATGCATAGCCATCAGTTGCATTACAACAGCAACATTGATTCTGTGGTAACCAAACATTTTATATCTGTGTATGTATTTATATACACTGTGTACCTAGTTTTCAAGTATACTTTGCTCATTAACGTGTGTTGATATTTATGATACTTCCTTCCTTTCATAGCTGACAGACTGTGTAAATAATGTATCTCCTTCCCCCATCCTTTTCGTCCCCCACGTCCCTATGCACTGATCTTCACTACCAATTGTGTAGTAATGCATTATCTTAGTTTTCCATTGACACAATTGCTATCTGCTTTTTTGAGCTGAACCAAGACATTATTTTGCAAAGATCCGAGCACATTTGTAATCAAGCCTGAAGTATTGGAAGTTGTCTCTTGATAGAAAATTAGACCAGCTGCTCAGAACAGATTAGTTCAGACATCAAATCTCCTTTCACATGTTTGAAGTTCACAATTTTTCTTCCATAGAACTAAATTAGAGTGGCAGTGGAGCAGGCAAAGGAATAGTTGTAATCTGTGAGGTCTAGTATTTTGCCAAGTAAATTTAAAGGAAATTCATATATGGCTTTTTTGCAGAGCTTGTTGAGCTAAAACTGCTCTGTCTGTAACTGCCCAGATGCAACTACTCTGGAAGAGCTTGTTGCTGCGTGCCTTCTCTTACCGTTATACTGTGACTATATTTATGTAGTGAGGTTTTTAGTCTTACCATAAAATTAACTAAAGATGTCACAGTAGCAATGAGATATAAGCTTAGCTGAGCTGAGATCAAATATCTGATGTCAGTGGTCCTCCGTGCAGGAGACCAGGAAGATTACTTAATTTATAACCAGCCTGGTTTTCTAACACCTGGGTAGGCAAACAATTTTTGTGTCATTACATTTGTTGCTCATATGTGCCTTAGTGCTCTTGGGATTGTTTTGGTTTTAAATATCTTAGCTGGTGGGCTGTGTGAAATAATATATAAAATAATTATTTATTGATCATTGTTTATAAATAAACTATGGTACTTGACCTTGAAAAATGACTTTGAACAGCTTTATATATTGGCTCGCAGTTGAAGTGCTTTACTGAAATCAAGATACGGGTACAAGCTATTTCAGTATCATTAGAACTTCAAGGAACTTCTAATTTATTCCTTTCTCTATCTTTTTTAGGAGTTTGTTGTGCTGTCCAAGAGTCTGATGAATGACCCCATTATGGAAAGAGAAATTGTAACAAGGGCCAAAGACTACGTGAAGAAACATCATTCGTGGGAAAGTGAAAGAAAAGCCTATCAGGATCTTGTCCTAAGACTCCAGTGAATTGCAACACTACAGTTGATACCCAGCAGTCTATGTAGAGCACTTTAATGATGGATATGTAATTAGATTTGGGTTTCTCTTGGTTTCTTTTTAGAAGAGATAGTAAGACATGCGTTATTACTCTATTCAAACATATCAACATCACAGGAGTTGCCCGCTACTTCAAACTGTCAAATTTATCTAATTCAGCACACTCTCTCTAGTGTACCAGTTCATCACAGACCCTTATCGTTTTGTAAGATCATCTACTCCTTGAGCAGACACAAAATTTTTGTTGTTGTAAGGCCTCAAAGGGAGGATGATTTCTTGTACACAGTGGAGCACTTCACCACATACAAGCTTACATCAAATGTTCTGATCGTGTTGCATCCTAACCAAACTGCAGTAGCAGTTTTCTTTCCAATTATACCAATGTGAATGTATTCATGTACATGTGACATGCACATATATGTTCATAAAGCCAAGATTATTTATATAAACAGAGTATAAAATTACTAAGATGAAAGCTTGCTTAAGACTGTAAGATCAACATATGTGTTGACTGCATAATGACCAGGGGGCCAAAAAGCAAGCGAAATGTTGATACTTGGGGAAAGTGAGGAGTATAGGGCATGTTTTGTACTGCCCTCAAAGTACCCGAATTGCTTTCAGATAAGCTGATGTGGTTGAACAGTGCTATGCCTGCGTTTCTCTTGGGTCCTGGGACCAGAGCAGGAAGGTCGGCACAGCACCTGACAGCTGTACATGATTTCAGATTCCAGAACTGCAGAGTGCTGCCCGCAGCAGCGAGACAGCCCGGCAGACAGAGATGCTTTGTTACGTAAACTACCTCTTAGTTTGCCAGTTTCTTTGGTACCTCTGTGATTCACTTAGTTACTAAAAGACTTATAAGAGCTGTAAAAAGGGATGAAGGGAGGGGGGAAGAGGGTATTTTCAATTTACTATATATTTTGGTACTGTTTATTCTCGTTTGTGGCTTTCAGGATATAGTGTAATATACTGGAGCAGGCTATTTTAAAGTGGGATTTATCTGTGCTTGAAGTCCATACTGATCATTCCTGCCAGCCTAGTAATTATGGACATGTCTTTGAATCAATAATTGGTCATCAAAGAACTTACATTTATAGAAAAAAAAAAAGAGGGTCGTATTTTTAACTACTTGTTGTTAAGAAACTCTGTTTGCTTTGTATAGGCTTGATCCTGCCCCAGTGAGAACCAGTGAGATGTTTTCTATTGATTTGAATGGCTGTTGTGTCAGGCTTTTCTTCACAATAATGAAGTTCACTGTGTATGTTAAGCTCTCCCCCCTTTTTTTTTTGATGATTTGTGACTGTTGGGGCAGTAAACAAGAAAGTAATTTGAATGTAATATATTGACTTCTCAAAAATTTTCCCCCCTTTTATCGTAACGGGCTTCTGCTCAGCAATGCCTTTGCTAACACCATGCTCAAGGGCAAAACTGGCCTGATTTGAAATCCAAGAATTACTACACTCCCTGTTGAGTGCAGGAGCCATATTTCTTTGGACATCTCCATTACCAGTGAGCAGCGAGGCCTCTCATGGGGTTGCAGTGTCTCTTTTGGCCACAGCAAACTATATACAACAGGAAGAACCCCTACAACATGGCTTTTCAGCAGGATGTATGTGGTATGGGACCTTTATGGGCAACAGAAAAAAATGACCATTTATAAGTAACTGAGCTGACTGCAGGGAGTCCTCTCAAAACATCTTCTCACAGATCTCTTTTGCTGGCATAGCTCTGATAACCGGCTTGTTTGGCTGTGATCCTTAGTCATTCCCCCACCCCCCTTTTTTATGGTATTGGCTGTGTTCTGAGAAGTACAGATTATTAGAAACAAATAAACAAATACATAACGTGGGATAGAAGTCTAAGCATTGAGCTAATGGTAAATGATTAGTAATAGTAATGATTAGAAAGCTTTTTCTAAAGCATGATATATTTATTACCAAGCTTCAAGCAACTAAATACATTGATCTGGAATCTGCACTATTTCCAGCAAAACAAAACATGTTCAAGTGAGAAATTCTGCTACACCCTCAGAATGTAATTAACATATGATTTTTTTCAGGCTGTATTTAATCTATAAATATGAAATCTGCATCTGGGAAACAGCATGCTCATTTGCATGTGATAACAATACCAGAAGCACAAACAACCCTTCTGCAATATATGCATTAAGGAAAAAAAAAAGGAAAACAACCAAAATAGTGGTGAGATCAGCCCTCAGGACTGTTTTACAGTCCTCAAACAAGGCAGCATTCATCAATCAAGGGCATTCAGCTTTGATATCATTTATCACATGGGCTTGTGTTCTGCAACATGAAGCCTGTCTATTAAGGCTAAAAGGTTGGGGCAACAACTGCTAGGGAATTTCATCATAATAAATTGCTATTGAATTTATGTTTTAAATTTCATTGGGTCTTATGTTCCAGGCCTATAAATATTCAATGAGTCTTGTAAGTCCTCATAAAGAAAATATTAGACCCATGCAAGCAATTTTAGGTATAATTATTTTTCAAGCAACTTCACTCAAATGGTTTTATATTTAAGAATTATCCTTTTGTTGTCCTGCAGCCCTAATTATAGTATTTATCTTCCCCCTTCAAAGCCCCATTTCTTATCCTAGCAGCTTTTTAAGCAAGGCACACCTTGATGAGATGCAGATACAGCTCCAAAAATAGCACTTGTTCTGTTCGCAGGAAAAACTTGCATTGTGCATTTACCCCATGGCTAATTCTGTATTTCAAGACCTTGAAATGTACTGTTAATTAATCCAATTACATGCATTTTATTTTGCAATTAATTCTGCCATTGAATCCACAGGAACTGAATGAAAGCAGTGGACCTGTACAATGGGTACTACTATGCTGTTTCCTTTCTTGGCACCGTTACTTCAGACGTGGAGACAATTTGGTAGTGTGTGGCAAAACCCAGCTAGAGCCTGTGGTGTGTGGCATGAGAGCTTCCTGAATTAGCATTTCATTTTAATTAGTCCTGAAGCTTTTTTTTTTTTTTTCCCAATTTTTAGAGTTAGTTTCTACATTCCTGTTACAGACTTAACCAGTGTATTCCCTAAGAACACTGATACTGAGTTAAGTCTTCCCATTTTTGTCTGCTCCCAGGCAAAATGTTACTGTTGGCTTAAACCAGCAAGGCTTTACCAGCTCGCACCTCCGCGGCCTCGGCTCTGCTCTGCTGAGTGGCAAGTGGAGCCAAATGCTGCAGTCCCCTCTGCTCCTGCCCGCCGGGGAGAGCATTAACAGGCAACCGGTCTTACCCCTGACAAAGGGTCTCGGTAAGAAGCAAGGGGATCTTAGCTTCCTAGACCGAACACAAAATTCGTCAGACTCGTCCTTTGCCAATAGCGCAATCAACAGCTGATGCTGAAAAGAGATTGTACTGATCTGAACTAGCTTATCCCAGCAATAACCAGAGCGCCTTGGAGGTGGACGATACAATGTGCACTGAGGGAAACAATGTATGCTGATAGAATTGGGGAAAGGATTTAGATATATATCTCTAAGGATTTAAAGAAAACAAAAGTTAAACTTTTCTCTTTGGACTCATTACAGCTCATTTTAGAAATATTTACAGTATTTCAGACCTCAGAAGTCATGAATGAAACAAAAAGCAGTGGAGGAAGGAACCGGAGTATGACTATGGCTGTAAGAATGTTCACATTCTTTCAATAATTTAGAAGAGTCTGTATCTGAGGGCACTTAGCTCCAAAAATAATTAAAGTGACATGGCATTTACAGCATTCACATTTTAAATTCAGCTTTTGCACATGGCAAAAGTTGACTGTTATGAACATTATCAGGGCTGCCAAGGTTTGCAGGACTCCTACATGTTCAGCCATGACCACTTTGGTGGCTTGAGGCGTCAACAGCTTAATTCAGAGTCCTTTGGGATGCCACTTGCAATCTGATGCTGACCATTGTGATTTCAAGTTCTAACAGAACCTCAAAGCTCCAAATTACCAAAAGGTAGTTGCTTGGTGAGCTCAGGGAAATTAGTTTTGATGTTTTGCTATTAACTTTGTTGACATATCAGGACTTAAAGACAACTGTCAAAAGAAAATGTTAAATTATGTATTTAGAGGTATTTGTGGTCTTTCAGCAAATCATTTACCACCAACTTAACCTGAGTATTAAGCAATCCAGACATCTGCAAATGCTACCTGCACATTTAATGAATGCACAAGTACATCAGGCTTCTTTTTCAACATATTTTATTTTGTCTCCTGGGCTTATGAGCCATTCTGTCCCTTTCTCCTTTCAGTCTTTTTAATCTTTTGGTCAAGAACCATTCCACATGAAAATAAAGAAACAGTTTTGTCAAAGGCTTGTCAAAGGAGATCGGTGCTTCCATGTGGAAATCAATCATTTAATGGCTCAGTGGGATCTGAGCATTTTTTTTCATTAAGTTGTCCAAAGTAATTTCATCACTCCAGAATTTATTTCACTCCCACCCTCATCAGTCTGGTTGGTCCAAGGCCAGTTGCTTTAATGCTTGAAACTTAAACCCCATAGAAGAGCAGGTTTCTATAGCCTGAGCGGCAATCGCTTGGTATCTCCTTGCACATGTCCCAGTATTCCTAGATGCCGTGGGCACCTTTAATTCTGCCTGACATAGCCAAAGGAAAGTCTTCATCTTCCGAAGTCTTAGTTGCATTTAGAATTTTAGTGTAAAGGTTCTACTATAAAAAAAGATTTATGGTCACCAATATAAGAGCAAACTGTAAGATAAACCCAGGATTTCTAATTTTTTTAAAAACAATCTAAATTTTCTAAAAGGGTGGATCATTTTTATGTGCAATTTAATCCCCTTTAAATGAACCATATTTTCATCAAGTAACTATTCCATGTCATTCCTGTGACAGCTGATTTTAGATATTAAATATTGAGGGCACTTGAAATCTCTCATCTTTCCAAAAATGTAGGTCAGCATTTGTTTTGTCCAGTGCCTGAGAAATTATTCCAGAAATTCATATCCCCTAGAGCATTACCATTACGCTAATTTGAAACGTTTGTTTAAAATTAAACAATACATTTTAATAAGAACATCTGGTTACTGAGTTGTGGACACCTGACCTGAAACAGCATTTAAAAGGCCCTACAGCACCCTTTAACCCTTCCTACTCCAGAAGCAAGTCGTAGCACCTCTTTTATGATATTTTAGTATGCTTCTTACATTGCCACTTCCATTCTTGTGTACTTCAGCACAAATCTTCTTAAGCCAGAAGTCCAGCCGTAACTATAACCTCGCTAGATAGAGGTCACTTATTCCATTTGTCTGATTCAATCCAGGTACGTTGGGCATTGAAGTAAATACCTCTGTACTACTTCAGAAATTAATCTTCGTCATTGAAAAGCTGTGCTGTTATTTTAGTGGCTTTAATGAAGTGAAATGAGTTACGGCATCTTTAATTTAACCTGAGTCATATATCAAAAGCTTAAATGCTTGAGCAAGGCCTTTGCCGTCTCTTACAGCCTCCTAGCTTCTTGCCTAACTTTTTTCTTTTAAAAATATGTTTAAGCAAGAATTCACCTGAAATCACATTTAAAAAAAAAGAAAAAAAATCCTGCTTAACTTATACAGGTGTTCACACCCTGCTCCACCCACTGCGGTGCATGCCGGAGTCACCGAAATACTTGGGGCAGTCTCCAGCGGCAGTGCTTACCCGTGCTGTGGCGCCAGGGCTCAGCGTGTTTGAGGAGGGAGGCGGCTGTGGGCTGGCTGTGTGGCTTTTAGCACAGCCGTGTGCTGGTCTGCAGTGGAAATAATAACTACTATTGGCAGCAACTGTTGGCTCTGCAATCCCTATTTACATACCTGGTATAATCCAGCAACGACAACAGTTATTTGAAGAGCAAGGTAAGGCTGTAAAGGTAACACACTCTACTGAAGTAGCAATGCTCTCAAATATTGGCACAAAATATCAGCACTTCAGTCCCTATGTAGAAGTCGACTGCTGAAATCAGGGAGCCAGACTCTGACACCATCGTGGCATTACCTCGCACTCCCAAACAGCATCAGCAACTGTTGGATTACAAGGTGCTGTCTGACGTGAACAAAGGCATTAGAGGCTGGCTCGCGCTTTGTAATGTGGGCTAAAATAAGTTTGTCTTGGCCAAGTATTAGTGACAATATAGCTATTCACAGACTGTGCTGCAAGTCAGGTGAAAAAGTTGCATCTTTTTTCTGTATGAAAGTGTAGGAAAGTAAGAGGCAATGGGGAAATTTAATACCCATTTTCTGGAATAGGAGAACATTAGTATTACATGTTCTAAATATTCACCATCTTTTAATACCGTTTTTCTCTCTTTTTGATCTCAGTACGACCCTAGTAATGATTTTGTTCTGAACAGGTTTAAAGTCTTTCACAGAGCCTGTAGCTCATCTTCGGTTTTGTATTTACTCTTTCTTACTGATTACATCTCTTATTGTTGTAGCCCTGGGAAATGCTGCAAGGCGTCCCTGGAGTATTATGCGTCTAGTTACCTAGTGCATCTTCCATCCTTTTGAGTTACTTTTCTGTAGCTTAATGAGATCATTTTTCTATCCCCTCCACTCTTAGAACATTTGTCCCTGCGTGTCATTTGTTTGAATAAAACATCAGGATGTGTTTAAGCTTGCATGGGGGGAGTCTCCCAGCTGTCGTTGTTAAGGTAACATTGTTCCACACTGAAGCTACTTCTGTCCTTTTATCCTACCGCTTGCCAAGCTCCGATTTTGCCAACAGGCAGCTCTACAGCAGCACTGAGTCACCTCACCCAGCTCAGACATGGGATGTCCTTTGCAGCGGTAGCCCAGAGCATGGGGCACTCTGTACTGCTGAGAAGTGGGAGCGGTAGACGTGGCCCTGGACATACAGGGAAAACGAGAAATGAAATGGGAAAGTCAGCCAAAACAGAAACAAGAAGAGGTGTATCCTCAACCCTTCTCTCTGCTAAGCAGGGGAAGAGTTGAAGGATTATTACTGATGTCTTTCAAGAAGTTTGCATTTGTTTTGAGGATAAGGAGAAGACAAATTCTTAGACCTATAATTCCCTTCTCCAGCAGGTGAGTCTGCAAACCAAGGACTTTTTTTTTTTTTTCCTTAAAAGAAAGGTGAGTTTTAGCCTCTGCTTTGTGAGACTGGGATCTCCTGATCCCCAAGGGCTGCATGTGCCTCTGCAGGGCACTTCCTAAGGTGTCACACTGGATCGCCTGGTGTAAAATGGGTTCCTGCTCCACTACAGTTGTCACACAAGCAACACGTGCATGCAAGGGCTTCCATTAATGCGTCCTGATATTGGAAGATTTCTGGGAAGAGAGAAACTTAATCATGGGAAGCGAAAAAAGACTGAAAGCCTGGAGATGAAGCAGGCACTTTCATGATGCTCTTTCAGAAGCTGTCACATAATATAGATGCTGTTCTCACCCACATCTTCTTAGTTTTGCCTGTAAATGCATGTCTCCCTGTTCTCCTCTATTTTTGGCAAGGCCAAAAGTCCCCCAGAGCACTATAATTATCTGCATCAGAAATGTCAGAAGAGTTTACAGCTGAAGTAGGTGTCTGCCCAGAACAGGAAAAATCAGGTATACCCTCATGTGTGTTGGGGAGGTATTAAAACCAAGTTCCTGCACGCAGTTTTCAGGGGAAGATTTGGGCTGCACTAGTGGGAGAGATTTGTGCAGCATCTCTGCTTTAGAAAACAAGAGAAAATAAGTCATATTATCCCTCTGGGCTTTAACTTCAAGCCATTAAGGACTGAGCAGGATAAACTTATTTTAAATAAAACCTTGTTCCTTCACCTGTTGGAAGGGACAAGAATAAATGAGCCCCTTAATGTCAATGCAGTTATGAGGATACGCTGGTGATGCTTTCCCTGCTTTTCCCTTTGTTTATGGCCTGTTTTCCCTGCAACGCATTCCAGGGTTAAAACCTCTCTGCCTAGTAGTCTGAATTAAGTGAGGTTTTCCTTTCAATGAGAAGAGTCAAATTTTGTTATGGCAGTGTTAAAATTCAATTACGTTGTTTTAAGTGTGACAAGAAGTGAAATCTACCTGTTCAACAATGTGTGTCGACTGGTACTGTCTTGTTACGAAATGTAAAGATGTTGTGATTTAGGCCAAATTGGCCACTGGGGACATGGGGGACTCCAGATGGGACCGACAGATGCTCCCCTCTACCCCTCTTCAAAAAGAGAGGCAGAGGAGGGAAAAATAGACTTATGAGTTAGAAGGAACTAAACTACTTTAATGAGATATTAATAATAAAATAAAAAGGAAATAATTAAATATATACAAAACCATATCGAGCTCCCAAGATGACAATCACGACACCGGCTGGCACTGGGGCAGTCCCAGGCTGGACTCAGTGGCGGACGGGAACTGGATTCCGGATCTGCATGCAGGATCGGGACCAAAGGCAGACGACTGAAGTGAAGAGAGAGAGAGAGAGTGAGAGAGCGAGCGAAAAAGAGAGGAAGAAGAGAGCTGACCCTTTGATCCCTCAGCTTGTATGCTGAGCATGAGGCAGATGGGATGGAATACCCCGTTGGTCAGTTTTGGGTCACCTGTCCTGTCCACTCCTCCCCGCAGGTGAGACCCCACTGCGCTTTTCTGCTTCCGACCTTCCAACGGGGCAAATAACAAAAAGTTCGCTGCCCTTGGCTGTTATAGCAGTAAGTATAAGCAAGAGCCTCTCTGCATCCCATGCCTGGGCATCAGCTATAAACATTGGTCTGATCACTCTGAGAGAGTGACCATTGTCTGCACAATACGCTGATAATTTCAGTAGTTAGAAGGGGCCCGGCTAAGAAGCAAAGTTATTGAACAAAATTGGTCCTGTTTTACCTCAAACCAGGACAAAAGAAAAAACATTATTAAAGAGAATAAGCCTTGCAGAGACGTTTTGGAAGGATATTAATGGCTTAGACCTTGAGTTCAGATTTGGGGAATGCAGAATACCACATAGACGGCAGGCTACAAGCAGCTTTTGTGTGTTTCTTTGCTTCGAGGTGCCAGGGCCTGATTTTCAGTGGGACTCCCACCTCCCACTGATTTTATTAAAAACTACTGCACAGAACACCTCTGAAATCAGGCCTTAGTGTCATAAACTGGGCACCCAACACTAGCTACTGCATTAAAACTGAGAATTTTAAAATGTTCCATCTCTTGAGTTCCTCTCTGTTTTTCAAGACAACAGAAAACTAAGAGAAATCCAGATTTTGCCGAAAAGAGTTGTTGTGACAAGTGCACTGTCATTTATTAGTGACAATACGCGGCACGTAACCCCAGAGCGAAAGGCTCCGTCTCTGGCCTTGGCTACACCAACTGCATCCGTGGAGCGGGGGATAACTGTGGGCTGATACAAAAGCTGCATCTACCCATTCACAGATGAAGCAGATTAACACCCGAAGCCACTGAATAATTTCCATTGTGTATAAATGCAACTGCGTGAGCAAAATCCCCATGTTTCGCGGCATATTATGCTCCATTATTTTTGAATACAATAGTTCTCTTGGCATTAATACTAAATGAATGGTAAATTCATTTCATCTGAAAGACTAAACAAACAAGCACTAACAATGAGAATAAATCAGATTGCTGCAGTACTTTCAAGTAGCTGGTAAAAATAATATTTTAATCAAATAACTCAGCTGTAACCGCCATGAACTACTGGGAAGGTTAAGGCTGTGATTCAGTATTCTAGTGAGAAAACACACAGAATTATTCAAAACATGCGATTTCACCCCCACCGCTTGACTCGGATTAAAAGCAGAAGATGGCAGTCTGAGTTTCTATCCCTACTACTAAGTAGGAGCCACCGATAAAACAGAGGTTAATGGAATATTCTGAAAGATAAGGCATTCAGCAGGAATGTTAATATATAGTAGTGCTATATAAAAATAACTATGGTCAGACGAGAGGGGTTTACTCCAAATTAAAGATTTTTTTTAGTTTACTCCAAAATAAAGAATAAGCCCATATTTAAGACTCCAGACCTGTGAGATGTGAGTTTGGTTCATGGCAGCAGCACGGACTGCCTGGTGAGGCCAAGCTCGCACGGGAGACGACTGCCCCTTTTTTCATGGGAATACTGCGAGGCAAGAGCAACGGGAAAGTCTGAGTTGCTCAAATATGGTGCTGCTCAAAACCAAAGTGAGCACTGCAGGTACCACCATTCGGATGTGCTCTGGGGTAGCTAAAATTAGAATTTAGCACTGAAGGATTTAGCACTCACTGAAGTCTGTGGGAATCGTACTTCAGTAAACTCTGTGTCAAGCCTTTTCATGGGCAATGAGCAATACAGACCATTTGAAACATATTCTCAGTTAACCTCAGTGAAATGAGAAATAATGTGACTGCAGACCATGCACTTGCATCACATTAAAATCAGTCCTTAGTGTGCCTTAGATATAACATAGTTCCTGTTCAAAGGAATTAGAGCTGAAAAAGAGCCAAGAATGTTATTTTTTGCCTTCTTTTCTACAGACAGCCTTACCCAGAGGCTTCCAGATTTTTATCTTTTTTTTTTGAGACTAAAAGAAAGCACCATGCTCATCTAATTCAAACTCCTGGAGAGCAGAGACCCGACTTCCTACATCCAGCCTGGTGGCAGCACCTGAACCAGAACATTGCTTCCAGAAAAACATCTTAAAACACCAGCAATAAGCCTGTTGCAATCCTTGGTGACTTGTTCCCTCATCATAAGAAACTCGTTTCTGTTCTGCATTTGTACAGCTACAGCTTCCTACCCTGATGGTCACGTCTTTGCCTATGGATTAAAGAGTCTGTCCAAATTTATGTTCACGATGTAAGTATTTATGGGTTGTGATCAAAGCACCACATAAGCTCCCTTTGATACACGGCGTGCACTGCGCTCTTTGACTCTCTCTCTCTATGAGATGTTTTCCAGTCTTTTAATCATTCCCCTCTCTGAATCCTCTCCAGTTCCTGAGCCAGCATGAAGGGCAAGCAATGGCTGGAGCGAAGAGGAAGATCAAGTCCTCCACTTCTGAAAATGTTTCACTTCTCTTTTTTTGCTGCCCAATACCTGCCAGGGGCTGAAAATTCAGCACAGGCACGCAGACTAGACTGGTCTGCTGAGGACAATGGCTCCAGCAGCCATTCAAGGATCGGACACCCCCTCCGCCTCTGCTTCCCCAGCTGCGGTGTGAGCTCCAGCCCTCGCAGACCGCGCCGTCAGCCAGCTCCGAACTCCATGTGTGTGCACGAGCTCCACTTCCCAGGCAGCTGCTGGGGACCAAGTTCTCTCTGCAGTTCATCAGTCCATGGTCGCTAATCTAATGTTGCAGCTCCAAAACCAAGAGGGGAATTAGCTCCCCGACAGGTTTTAAGAACACAGAACCTGTCCGTCTGTGACGGAGACACACAGCCCTCCTCTGCGCCTTTGGAAATCGGATCTGCAGCAGAAGAAGCGCACGGGGGTGCTGCCAGAGGCCTTTTAAGGCTGTTTAACAACATCAACTCCTTGCTTGAAAACATCTGATGGCAACTAGACTAAACCCAAACTTATCAAAAGGCCACAGTAATAAAAGCTGATTTTGATTGTGGACGTCAGCAGAGAGTTAGAGGGCACTACTAACAGTGATGAATGCTGTGGCTTCACAGGTAACAAAGGACTAAACCAGCAACTGGCTTGGTAGCTGTTAAAAAAAAAAGACCACAGACTTGGTAAAATGGCATTTGCTGGGCAAGAGACCAGTTGAAAGCATTGCACGTTGCTGCAATAATAGAAAGAGAATATTCCCCAAATCAAACTGCCTTGCAACTGAAACAGGCAGTTGTAATTAAAAGACTAATTAGGAGGAAAAGCTATTGCCAGTGCTGCCTGGCTGCGTTCCCCCCACCCTCACCACCTGGTGGAGGGCCCTGCCGGGGGCCGGGGGCTGGCTGTGCCCTGGCCCAGCCCGAGGGCTCCTGCCCCGCTCGCCTGGCCGCCTCTCACCGCCCGACCGGACAAAAATCAACCCCACTTTCCTCTCTCTGCCTCAACGGACACATTATTCAGCGCGGTAACAGCCCTTTGCTGCGGCGACGGCGGTTTGGAGCACACGGATGAAAGATGCTCCGGGCACAAATCAGCACGATCACAGCTCGGTGAGGATGAAAACAGCGTCTGCAGCTGCACGGGCTGGGGAGGGCCGGGGAGCCCCCGCGATGCGTGTACGAAAACAGGTTGACCCGTGGGGAGCCGACACCTTCCTCGCTGCGCCGGCACTCACAGCCTCGGATCGGGGCTGTGTTTACCTGGGAGGTTTGTTTGTTTATTTCCCTGTTGGGGAGAAGGGTATACACCCACGATATTACTGTTTCCCTCCCTTTTGTCCCGTGAGGCATCCATAGGTCTTGCTTGGAAACTGGTGTGCAGCTGGTGCCAGGCAGCCTGCGAAGGCTCAGCTGCGAAGTGATGCCCGCCACGATACAGCTCACGAGGCTTTAAAAGCCCAGGTAGTTACTGTGTGGTGATATTGTATATACCAAAAATTAGAAAAGAATTCATCTGTCACTAGAGTAATTAAAATAATTGTCACCACAGCAAAAAGCTCTGTGGAATGTTACTCTGGACTTTGATGGGAAACTCTTTCTACAACTGATAAATCAGGAGCGGACTTTTGTCCCGTGACCCTCTGCTTTCCACTAAGATCTTTAATTGACTTCTACATCAAGATCATGCATGACTCAAAAACTGGTTTATGCTGCAACCAGTGAAGTGTTCTTTTTTCTCTTCCACCCCAAGTATTTAAATGTCAATCTCTTAACATAACAAATCGCCCATTGGAAAGAGGGCTGCGGTTGGAGGCTGGCAGCGAGGCTGGGTGCCTTATTAGCCCTTTCCTAGTGCCTCTATGGTAATTTAAACTGAAGTAAACTAACACGCGGATGATTAATTCACTTACCAAAAAAGCGTAAAATAGTAATTTTAATCACCCACCTCTATTATTTCCACCAGAAAAAGTTAATTTGAACAGTTGCAAATGAAGCCTTTTGAGTCCAGCTTTACCTAATTAAGGTTATTTTAAAGGGCAAAAAAAGCCCCAACCCTCCAAAATGTTACAGAAAAATTCCCCTAAGATGTTCCCCAAACCAAAGCATTTTATTTTATATTGAATATTAATTTCCATAAGAAAAAAAAACAAAACAAACAGCCACAGAGCAAATCAAGACTTTATGAGCTGAAACTCCGCCCGCTTTGCATAGCTGTGAGCCCGGGCCAGCCTGCCTTTCGCACGCTGCTGCCTCCCCCAGCTCAAGAGCTCAGCTCTGATAGCAACACAGATGGTTAAAGAAAGGAACGAAAAATAAGTGGAAATTATTACTGCCTTGCTCTGTTTTGGCAAAAGCAACTGTGATCGTGTCAGGTTCCCCCAAATCACACAGCCCGAGATGCTGAAATGTCTCAATTAAGAGAGCCACCCCCTCAAAAAAAATGGAAGAGAAACCCTAAGATGCTTTCATATATTGTATGTATTACATCCTAGTTAGAGGGCCAAAGGTGACCAGGGTTGTCCTCTCCAGCCCTCGCAAGGGAGGCTCTTTGTCCTACCGGCAGCGCTGTCCTCCCTGAGCTGTCCCCAGCTGGAGCTGCCAGCGACCACCGCCCCACGGTGCCCGGCAGCCAGGCACAGCTTCCAGGGGACTCCAGGCAGAAGGCAAGCCACAGGCCCTCCCTGCTAGCCAGGAAAAACCTGGCACCACCGAGAAGGCAAATAATTAACAAGAACCTTTAAAAGGCAGTTGTTGGTAATAACTTGTTTCCAAAAAGCTGTCCCAGCCTCCTGACTAAATGCAATCAATGAATCAACACACGGGGTTCAGATATCAACCGTGCTCCGCATTTAGGGGCAAATATAGTCTAAACAGCCAAATAATCATGCTGCTCTCTCAATACACACAAAATTTATGGTCACCGCAATATTTCAGCAAAGGCACTTTTTGAAGGGGGAACGGGCCGCAGAGCAATTAGGATGAAAAAGAGTTTTGGCTGCCTTTGCCTCAGCGGCTCTCCTGTCACCGAAGGGAATTTATGCTGCTGCAGAAGGGCCGCAGTAACAGGCGGGGAGGAGCGCAGGCACCCCCAGGCACCCCCAGCTCCCGCGGCTTGCAGCGGCCAAAGGCTCCTCCACAGTGCCAAAAATATACATATGGAAATTTATTAGCTTTTATTAGTGCTACTATCACAGAAAATAATAAAAAAAATCAAATTTTTACCTCTCCCATCACCACAATTAGTTCTTTCAGTCCCATACGTACATTAGTCATCCCAAGGCTCTGTAAGTATATTGCCTTAAGCAATTCCTATGGCCTATGGTTTCCTCGTCTCTGTGGCTCCTGCTCCAGACCTACTGGCTTCCTTGTTATAGGAGGTCAGAGCCCAACTCTTTACTCTTTACTGCCAGGGACAGGCCAAGAAAGCGTATTCTCAGCAGTAAAATCATAGCTAGGTGTTTCTAATTCGTTGAGATCTACAGTTACCCCCAGATGACTATTTGTTTTCCAGTCCAGACAAGTACATACCTTTCCTCGGGTATTTTGGCCTTGGATGATGAACAGCAAAGATAAATATAAGGACAAAGAGGTGAAACCTAATATCTGTTTACATATGTTGGGTAAACACAAGACTAGCTCTATTACTCAAATAAGCTTAACTACATTCTTAAAATGAAAAGCATGTGTGGCTGAGAAGCCAGAGCCTGATCTGGAGACACAGTTCACTCCGGAGGGTCCTGGCCAAGGCAACGCTCGAGGCACCACCACAGCCCCACGGATGCAGTATATTTATTTGGTGGTGGTGGTTTTTTTACTTATTGCTTTGTATTCAGACAGCCACCCACAGAAGTCTCGGCTCCAATTCCCGAAGGGCTGACACACACTCCATCAGCTGTGGATGGCCCCAGAGCCACAATGTTCTGACATTTTAGTCTTAAATTGCCAGAAAGAGTTTTCTGTGGCACAATTTGAGGAGCAGGATGGGCTTCTCTGCAGCACACCTGGGCTTCACGGAGGCTCCTGCCCATCACACTCTCCACTTACATGGACCAAACACTTCTTAGCTCTGAAACGTTTTGGCTTACTTGTTCAACTCTTTTGGGAATTATTTTGCTTTTATTTCCTCGCTTCTCCTAGCTGCGCTGTTTTAGAGTGTAATACTGCGCTCACAGCTGCAAGGTTTCTAGCAGCACCCCCAAACTGCAGGCGGGACTCCTCGCAGTGCAACAGGAGCTCCAAAAACCTGTGAGATCTGATCGCTTGGGTCCTGCCCACACCACGAGTGATGCCACTTGAGACTGCTACGGCTGTACCACCCCCTCGATGCAAACACGGACAGACAGGACCACAGGCACTTCGCACCCGTACAGGGCTGTTCACACATGGGAAGGGAAATCATTTAGCGATGTAAAGCCCTGTAACGTTATAGCCGTTCGTAACAGGAACTGAAGAGCTGAAAACACATTGCACATTCCTCCAAAGCTAAAAGAGTGTGGAGAGCACCCCCTGGCTGAGTAAAATGCTGCTGATAAGGCTTGACACAATTAGGTTTCCACATATGGCTATCAGCCCCCCCCGTGCCTGGAAGATCATGCCGGTTGATGCTTTGCTGCTCCCCAATGTGTTCAGTCTGCATCTAGGAAGCCCCTCCAGAAGTCTGCAAGTGTTGGCCCTTTCAGAAGTAGGAGCTGGGGCAGGCGGCGGCTGCTGCCTTGGCTGGGGTTTACTGAGGAGGTGTATGGGGAGAGCTTGGAGGAAAGGGGAGGATGCAGGTCATCTTGTCAACCTGCTTCAAATGTAGCCAAACAGCAAGTGCAGGGGAGCCCCTTACGCCTTTGCATCTTAAATACTGCGTGGAATACTGTTATGCCAAGAATCATAGAATCGTTGAGTTTGGAAAAGACCTTTAAGATCATCGAGTCCAACCATAAACTTAGCACTACCGAGTCCACCACTAAACCGCACCCCTCAGCACCACGTCTTTTAAATACCTCCAGGTATGGTGACCCCACCTCTTCCCTGGGCAGCCTGTTCCAATGCTTGACAACCCTTTCGGTGAAGAAATTTTTCCTAATATCCAATCTAAATGCTGGAAAAAAAATAATCTGGGAAGGATTGCAGTGGGTTCATTTTCTGAGCTGTGTTGTACAAAACATCTATACTGCTCACTGGAGAGTTTGAACTGCTGAGCCAAAGCCTACCCCTTCCCTTGGAGCGCTTCGCAAGCCACACCTGGGAGGAAAGCTCCCTGACACCCCTGGCAGCTCTGACGAATTCTGCCATGCCAGGAGAACAGCAGGCCCCGAGTAAAATGGAGAGCTGTGTCACAAGCACTTGGAACATTAAAAATGAAAAAAAAAAAAAAAGTTTGATGAGTCTGATTTCTTGCATCTTTGAGAACACTGAAAGAGGTGAGAGACTAGTTCATTTTTCAGTGCTAGTAAATAGGTATTTATATATCCTGTCATCTTCTGCACATCCAAACACTGGCTGTAAAACTGTACGGCTTTTCCTTTGTTCAAGACTTAATTGCCCTGAGTATTTACTGCCCATATTTACTACCTGCAAATGATGAGTTTCAAGCTAGTTGTACTATTTTTTTGGAGGGCAGGGAGGAAGGGAGGGAATCCTGAGATCAATGAGTCAAGTTAAATAATTCATAGCTAGCCCCTTTTATAGAAAGCAAGTCCATTCCCCCACCTCCCCGCACCCCATATTGTTGTTGTTATATTATCTGTATGAGCCAGGCATTGGCGAGGAGACGGAAAAAAAATGACAGGACATTGTAAGAGAATTTAATGAAGTGGCTCCAAACATTGTATCAAAATAAATGAAGTGAATAATGCAAGAGCTCATTCCAGGTCCCTTCTACAACAATAACTATTGTGTGAGCAGCACATCTGAGGAGATGGGGATGGATGGATGAATACAAAGGTGCCACTCCGGCACATTACAGAGCAGGGAACAATGGGCAGCCTGAATTGCTATATTTAATTTCAGTAATTCTTTGAGTCCAGATACTCAGGAAGAAAATAGCAGGTGGTAAAAGAGGAGGAGGAGGAATTATCAGCCTTTCTGATCTCACTTAACTATTTTGCTTCTGCTTAGGGTGGAGGGAAGCGGACTGATCGCACGCCCGCACCTTTGAACTCCCGTGTGAGCCATCGTGCGTTTGAGTAGCTCGGTGACAGCCGTCAGCAAGCAGAGCCGCTGGCCTCCCGCTAGGAGGAAGACACTCGCTTGGCACTTCCACTCACAAATTATCTGCCTTTTATTAAAAATATATGTACCAGCATGCAACAAACGGGGCCCCGAGCCAGAACACTGGGCCTGCCCCTGCAACGCTTCCATCTGCGCTCCGGTCCGGGCCCGGCTCCAGCAGCAGATACAACCGTCAGCCCTGAACCTGCTCTGGTTCAGTTCGATGGACCTTCTGGGTTTGCGGCACACAGCAGAGACCCAGAGCTCGGCGTGGCAGCAGGGGCCCTTGCTAGGGCAAACGTGGCTGCTTATTCCTACCCCCTCGATGACAGAGGGGGAAAGATCCCCCTTGGTCTGTGCAGGTAAAGGACATCTATTTAGACACAGAACCAAGCACAAGGGTTCAGACACTGACAAGTTACCTATTCTCAACTTACTGTGCTTTTCTGTCACCGTCGATAGCTAAGGGGACAATGGCTCTTTGCAAAATACCTTTTTATTTCCTCTCTTTATATGTAGACTCCTTCGCGCTGGTACTACCTTTCTGGGAAGGGCAGTGAACACTCAGGGAATGTGCAGTGCTGTCAATAAAGCTTTGGTTCAAGCTTCTTTTAGCCCTTTCCCTGGCTTTTGAGTGCTGGCACGGTAAGAGGCTTCCCAGCCATCCCTGTTTGGACACAGGGGCACAGCCAGTAACACCGCAGCCCCTTTCCGCAGAGGCCACTGTCGCAGGAGCACCGGCGACCCAGAGTCAGGGAGCAACAAGTTCCTACCAGCTGTCACAGCCAGAAACAGGGACAGTAGAAATCCAAGTGGGGAATCAGCAGCAAAAGCCACGACAACTGTTACCTTTGTTTGTAAACACTCTGTGTGCCTCTGCTCTCATTTTGTCTGACTACCTATGTTCCCTGTAGGGCTGGCAGAGGGAAAACAAGTGCTTGGCACCTACCTGCCCTCTCCCAGCTCTGCCACCCACGGCAGGTTCAGTAAACATCCTTCCCTCCTCCAGAGACAGATCCTGCACCCATCAGCACTGCCCATCAAGACTCTTCCAACCCAATTGCAATTCACTGACAGCTTTACTTGCAAATTCCCTCTCTGCACAGCTCATGCTAAGAACCTTAATATTCCTGCAGATTCAGAAAGGGGATTTCCAACAAGCATTAGGAAAATTAAACTTCTCAAGAGCTGTCTCAATCTGACAAGCTATTCCCAGCTCTTCAAAGTACGGTAAGTGAAAATATTAAAATGGGGGATGGGGAAGTTGTAGTAAGCAAATGCAGAATTAAGGCTAGGAACGAGGACAGCAGAAGTCTACTCCGCATGTACATAAGGCATACATATATGTATATAAACACACAGAGAAATCCATGAATATGTATTGTTTAAGGCTTCCTGTTGCCTTATAATAGAAAATTATAATCTCCCACCGTTAGCTTCCATCCAAAGCCAATGCAGCGGATAACACTAATGAGCGGGGCGTTTCCCTCGGAGATTTGTGCTTTGCAACCGCATTAAACACACCCAAGCACCAGCCCTCTCGAGTAGTAGATTAGGAGCTCGAGATTAAACCAGCACCTTTTCACCGAGGACGTTTACGGTGCCGGTGGGAGCCTGACCCCTGCCCAGGCTCCGCAGAGGCAGGTGAGGGCTGAGCTAGGGACACTGGGCTCCCTGCAAACCCTGCCAGAGACAGCACCGCTCCTCACAGCTCGCGTCTGCTTTCAGGGCCAGGCCGGGTGCTCCGCGGGACACAGCCAGGCTGTTCACAGCTCCCAAAGCCCAGAAATGGCAGGGTCTATACCTGTTCCCCTTCCCAACAGGTCAGGCTACAAAATGGCCCCCGTGTCCCAGCTTAGCTACGTCCCCTTCTGCTCCTTTCTCCCTCTCTCTGATGCTTTCTCTTTTTCCATCCCCCACGGAGCCTCCAAGCCCACCCCAAACAGAGGAGAGGCTGTTTATAGCCGTGGCCATTGCCGGGGGGTGTGAGAAGCTCAGCCAGGCTTTCAAGATGTAAGGGTGTGACTCCGAAGGAGGTGAGGGTGGTGGTTTTTCAGGAGCAACAAAGTGGCATAACTTAGCAAATTTTTTCTGCGCTCTGGTATGGCTTTTGCTCCACAACTTTGAAATTCCCCCTGGTCTAAGGCCTGATTTGAGTAATGATGCTCAGCTTGTCTGTCTGTCCTCCCTCTCTGCTGCTGCTTTGCAGCAATCATCCCCAGTAGCCTCACAAATCATATTAAAATTGGGTTAGAAGAGCATCCTCTTCAATTACAGTCCTTCATCACTGGTGCTTTAGGAGCAGGGGACACCGGCTCTGTACTAGGCCAGGGGACAAAACAATCAGAAGAGCTGATTAAAATCCTATTGCTCTTCAGGGGCTGGCACGATTGTGTGAGGGCGATGTGGTGCGATGAAAAAAAAATCCTTCTGAGCTTGCACTCACAGTCTGCCAAAAATGCCTCTTCAGCTGTATGAACTGGTCTCGCAAAAGACACGTTATTGAGTGCTGTACTAACGCTACCCTCAAAGCTGTGCAGAGAGCTAGGTACAGCGCTAGATCTGATCAATACTTGGGATTTTTCATTATTACAAAATATTTTGCATTAAGACATGGCAGCCTGATACTATTTATTCAAGGGAAAAATACAAAAGGGATGGATTTGACCTTGGTATTGGACCTGGCAGAACAGAAGGGAATGCCAAACACTAAGAGCAAAGCTATTGATCAGGCCTGAGAGGGAGGTCTGACAAAAGAAAGCCGTAAAAGGTTATTAATGGCAGAGAGGAGCACAGTGATTTGGGGTTTTGGCTTGATGACAACAGGATGGAAAATGGGTGGCCTCAGTCAATAGACAAAGGATTTGCTGGAGAAACGGTGAGGCACAAGATGCATCTGTGCTGGTAGGAGGATCCCACTGGGAGCAGAGCACATGGATACAGCTCATCCTGTCGGGGAGCATCTGGGGCAGCAGCACCATCACCTTTCACCGAAGACCACGGCCTCGCTGCGTAGCAGTGCACAGTCCTGCAGACTTCAGTCTAAGCAAACAATCCAGAAGGCGTAACAGAGAAAGCAGAGGCACATGGATTATCGGGGCTGGGAGAATAAATAAAGCTCCTGGGGACCAGTCTAGCGCCTGCGGTTAAGCCCACACTTCTCTGTTTATCCTCCCAATGAGGATACCCAAGAGCTTGGGCGGCCCCGAATGCTTGCGCAGGCAGAGGTAGGTGGTACCTGTCAGTTCTGCAGTGGGGCCTCATGGCATAGCACAAGGGTGGAAGAAGGGGTGATGTGCTCAGAGGAACTTCTGATTTTGGTGGCTCACTGAAAGGAGGTTGGTCTGTGCTTGGCTGCTGAACATCGCCACGCAGGGATGCAGCTGGGGCTCCCAGGACCAAGTCCTGGTACTGGCCTCTGTGGAAGCAGGCTGAGATACAAACATGCAGGAGCAGATGGGGGATAAGCTGCAGGGAAAATCTGTAGCTACCACTGGACCCACACTTCTGCTGAAGGCGGCTGGACACATCCAGTCTGTGCCAATCTGAACAGTGCCCATGACGAGTACAGCTCCCTCATTCCTATCCTTATTTCTCCTCCACTCTGTTCATCTGTGCTTATTGAGCGCAGTAGAATGTTGAAAATGGGACTCTCAGTCAGCTTTGCAGTTTCCTATCATCAGGGCTGAGCAATGAAGCGCTTTGGAGTGGTTTTTAGGTCATTAATATGTTAACTGACTGTAGGAAGCTCTAATTTAATTACTAGGAACAAAGGTCTGAACGTTAATAAGCAAAGTCCCCGTTACACTTCAAAGCTGCAGCTTTCTGGTGCTAGTAATATTGGTTTGAGTTCCGCTGGGTGCCACAGAATTCAGGTACCAAATAGCTAATAACCAGCCACCATCAGTGTGCCGGCACAGCATCAGCCAGCGTTAGAGAAGTGTCTGTGACTGCAGACAGGGAAAATGCAACAGGAGGCCTCATTTGCACCCACCAAAACAAGGAGCAAGTGAATTCTCATCGATGGTGCAAACAAACGTGGTTCAGTACTGCCGTGTCCCTCCAGGATCCAGGGGCTGTTTTAAGAAGATAGATGCAGTAACTTGTCGTATGTAATCTACCAGTCATCTTTACAATGTGACAGGAATTTCTTAATGAGCATTGGCAGTACATACAAACAGAGTAGCAGTGCTGCTTCTCCAGCCATTAATATTACATACGTGAGCTGCTTAATTTGCTGTTCCTCACAGAGCCGGAGCAGGAAGCCTGCATAATGAAGGATTTGTTGACAGAGGTCTTCATATCAAATCAGCAAAAAGGTAGAAAATGATCCAGTTTCAGGCATACTTGCTTGACTCTTGTAACCTTGGCCCTTCTAGCACTCCTGATTATGGGCACGTTGTAGCAGGCGCTCTGCTCTTCTCAGGCCCTTATTGCTGCCACTTTTGAACTTCATCTACTACAGCTTTCACCAAGAAGCAAAACAGCACAATAATACTCAACTAATTTCACAGGAAAGAGGCATTATTTATGCATGGGGAAGATGATGGCTGTTGGAGACCAAACACCCATTCAGAAAGGTGCTTAAACATACGCCCGGTGTTAAGTGCATAAGCAGCCCCTCCTGTGAGTTTTCAGACAGTGAGAAACAAACTGGAAGCAGAACACAAATCCTATCTCCTCAGCACTTTGCAAGTGATACCCTGACTTATTTTAGAGCTCTCTTGGTCTTCTACCTGTCCCCAGGAGGCAGCTGGTTCTGAAGCCGGGCATGGCAGTGAAGAATGGTTAAACCTGCTGCCCCTGCGCGGGGAGCTCGGGCTGGCACCATGCAACTCTCCTGCTGGACACAAGCTGCTCCTGCTTCAGACGGGTACATTATCTTGTGTACTTCTGATAGTGTGGGCTGGTAGTAACATAGAACTGATTTTATACGGCAGGCATGGCACTATAGGCAATAAGATGTGTCGCTGCAGTACTCTAACACTGTGCATGGACAGGATATGGTACAATAAACATATAGAAATATGTGACAGAGTTCCTGGGCATTCAAGGACTAAAGAAATTAATCTCTGAGAGTTTTTTTAAAATGCTTGAGGCATTTTCTAAACACAACATTTGGCAGCGATAGCTCCTTGCCTGAGTTAATTCCGCAGTGATGCTTACTGGACTTTGCTTGATTGTTCTGGTAGAGAACATCTGTCATTTGTTTTAGTGGCCAGTCCAGCCTAAACCATGACACTGACCAATACCTAGGTGAGTCCAACCAACACTCTCTCCTAAGTGACACATGTGAAAGACTCTTCTAAGTTGTAGTACATGAGTCCTTTAGCTCTCGCTAAGGATCTTCCACAACGAAGCAGCCCCACAGACCACAGGGGAATGAGAGCAGGGAGGCTTGGAGAAGCTGAACATACACAGAGCCGAACTAAAGTGTCTCCAGTGTGCTCATTTCATTTACATCTCATTCATTATGGAAACGAGGCGTGAAAGTAGTTTCTAGAGCTACTTAGTGAAGGCTGCACATCGATATAATACCTGTTCTGATTTTTCAAGTCACTTACCTCCATAGAACTCTTGTTCCAAACCAATTATTTAGCTGCAATGCTCAGACCTTTAATTCACTGGTGTATCAATGCAGCTAGGTCTAAACCACTATATATTCAAGACTGCTGAAGGGGAAGCTTTTAAAATCACGGAAGATAATAAAGAACCAGCTTACCTGATTTATAGGACAATCGAGTTTCTACTCCTGATTGTATTTATGCATAAAGTCTCTAAAAAGAGACAAACTGCATCAGATACATTTTCTTTTGTTAACATCCCTGTATCAGTCTATCAGTCTAGCCACTCACATGAAAAGACTGAAACATGAAAATAAGGAGGTAACTGCAAAAAAAAAAAAAAGGTAATTAATTAACACTCAGGGGAGACTGCGTGCTATCAGCAGGACTCTTTATCAGGCTGAAGAGAATGCCACCAGGGGCCACAGCTGCAAAATGTTATGTGCATTCAGCATCTAAACACCATCACTGCTTTTATGATGGCGAGCAGAATTTATCCCCCTTCATTTGCCAAATGGGATTCTCATCTGCCTGAAACCCAAGCTTTCCCCCTTGAGAGGCTTCATAGTGCAGAAGCTCTCACTTAAAAGTCTGGGTCCTGTGCTGTGGGAAAAGAGAACGTACACAAATACACACCGCCGTATAGAGACATATACATACAAAAATCTCTATTGATTTATTCCGCTATTAGCAGATTATTAAGAGTGTTTACTTGCATACAGATGGCCACAGTCCACTCTGGCTTCTCCTTGAGCAGAGCTCAGGATCCTGCTCAGTGACTGTCACACATAAAAGGGTGTGGGGAGACTGATGTCTCTTCCTAGTTTTGCCATAGATTTCCTATGTTACTTTGGGCAAATCACTTAACCTTGGTGTTCTCCATGTTAATAAGGAATCCACCTTGCTCAGAGCACTTTGAGATCTACAAACCAAGAGCACTCTAAATACTAGGTATTATTTATAGTATTGCCCTATGGATGATAGCAAGCTACAGCTGTTAGAGACAGCAGGGACCTCTGAGCAAGCAGAAAGGCATAAATCTGAATGTCAGTATCTTTAGCATTGTAGCTGGCGGCTGTTTTGTCCTAGGAGAACATTTCAGTGGTTTGTGCTACCAGATGAACTTGCTGTTAGTTCTTCATGTTCCCCAGAGGCAGCTAGTGCAGAAATCTGGATTCACCATAGCAGCTCATTGGTAAAGCAATTCTGACAGCCTGCTCCCAGCGTGGCTCGTACCTGCTCTTTCCGAAGGAGAAAGGTTGGCCATGCAGCGACGCTTTTGCAAGGCAACCCTGCATGCACGCACACATCCGATCTGCACAGACTGCTAGCTGAGACGTGACCACTTTCACCCTGACCTCCACATTACTAAGGGTAAGCCTCTGCAGACACGATGTAGTGATGTGTAAAAAGCACCCAAAATAGCTCCAGAATTGGAGGCAAGGCCGTGGGCTCGAACACTACTGAACCTGCTGGGAGGCTGCAGTGCTTTGCTGCGGCACCAAGGCCGCTCCCCTCACCTGAGCGCTCCTCCAGAGCCAGTCTGGGCCCTGCACCCTGCTGTCCTCGCTGCTGCACTTTGTCCTTGAGCTCACACAGGACTGAGGAATCCAGGCCTTGAGGAGAGGTGCTGAAAGAAAGCAAAGACCATCTGATGTGCAAGTATTGATCTCCAAAGTCTTGGGCACATTTGCTCTATTCACACCAGCTTACTCTTTTAGAATTGGCTTCGAGGGCATTTAGCCAAATGCGGATCTTCCCAATCGCACCAAAATCAGAAACTCACATCTCAGGCTTTCAGGCTAGAAATATGCATGTGGATTTATTTGCAAATAGTTTCAAATCTTGGAAGGGTGACTTGGTGCAAATACATTTGTAGCATAACATGTTGTTGATGTTATATCTTCTCCCCCCAACATTGCACAACGGAAAACTTTGTGACTAGATTGTGCCAAGAGCCTTAATTTGCCGTTTCATCAAAGGACAAGTCTCCATATTGCTGCCAGTCTCTTTTAGGGTAAACGTTCTGACAGTGAAAGGAAAGAGGCATTCAGAGTAGGAAAAAGATGAAGCCACTAAAATGCAAATTTTATTCACAGTTGGCATGTTTATAAATATATATATATTACATTCTTACAATCTACAGTACATTCTAAATATAGAGGGATTCAATCTAAGTGTTTGTGGGAGGGAGGGTGTGTATTAAACTGAGCAACCTAGATTCAATGACAGAAAGAGACTTAATAATAAAAGGAAGGCAAGGGCTCACTCTGGAAAATAAAGGAAAAATGGAAATATATGCTGGATTTTAGTTAGTGCTTTGGCACTTTGCCACTGGTCATTGGAGACTGCTTTTGGACCTCACAAAATATGTCATGGTTTTAGGGCTGGAGGGCACATCGGATTCAAAGGGTAATCACTGAAATCCTATCGTATGTACATCCTTATCAGAGGAAAACAAAAGATAATCATCACCTCTAGGAGAAACAAATGTTATCTACTGAGTTTAGGTGTTCAGGTTTCAATGTTGAATGTGCAGCACTCCTCTGTGTCCTGTGAGTGCCCTCTAAACGTGCTGAGCAGGGGGCTGAAGAAGCATGAGCAGAGGGAACTGAACAACCCGACCTCTCCCAGGGAAGGGGACAGACAGACAAAGAGGCAGTTGCTGTTGGTGTCTTGAGTTCAGCACAAATCACACTTACCCAAGAGAGAGTGGCCAACTTTGGTAAATGACAGCATGTAAAACAAGTACCAGTGTGGTATCGAGAGTGTCTGTGCTTGGCAAGAGCACATCGTGGAGAAGCGAGTGTGCACGGAAGGGAGGGAAGAAACCACACGCTTCCCAAGTTGACTGATGCTAGTAATTGCCCTCAGGATACCAGATGGGGAGCGCTCCAGGGAAATGGCTGGGAATACAAATTTGAAACAGGACAATCAAATAAAGTGGGCTTTTAAAAATAGCTTGTTCTCTCAAACTGTCCAAAACAGACTGTCCTTTCTATGAGTGATATTCTGAGTATACATTATATCTTCTCCTATTTTACAAATTAAGAAATACTGAAAATTGGCTGGCAAAGTTTATTACCTTGGCATCTACTTAAAAAGAGAGTTTCAGTTTTAACTGTATATGTGTATCCATTCTCAGTGCTTGGGAGGCAAGCATGCTGGTTTGTAAACAGCCCAGTTACTCCTTTTCCCCCTCCAGATTCTTTGGAAACTCATGACTTTTCAGCTCTGGGAGCTGCTTTGCTCACACTGTTGGTTTTTGTCAGCTTTAAATTAATGTTCTTGGATGGATATTCTCTGCATGTGGCTCGAATGACATGCTCTCTTCCTGGATCTATTTATTCTGAGAACAATTTTTTGCTTTTAACCAAAGCTTGCAATATTGAACAGTAGAGCTGTGTGAACTTTGTAATATCCAAACTGCACTGGAGTTTGTTATATTTATTGATTTCCTGGGAAAGCTCAGAGAATGAGACCGTATTATTTTGCTAAGTTTTTTTTCACGTTACCATGCATCAAAAAAACCACACACATCTCTCACTTCCATCTCTGAGCACAGAGAAGACTTGAATTTTAAGAGCTGTCCAGGATCTCTGCTCTCCCAGCTGCTTTTGGGTGGCTTCTTGGGGCTCCATTGAGTTATTATCCACCAGCTGACGCTTGTTATCAACACAACATTTTGCCCCACTACCCAAAATTAAAGGCAGAAGGTGAGTGAAAAACAAATGAACCAACAAACCAAACAAAAAAGTCTTTTGTGTCTCATTACACATTTTCATGTAATCTCTCCATATAGTTTTTAAGTTCTTTGCACTCCCCCAGGTCCATATCCTGGCAGACCCACTTAATGTCATCCTCACTACTCATCAAGATTGAGTTGACAGTTGGACACCCATCATCAGAGGAGATGGTGGTAAAGGTGGTGAATTTAACCCGTTTCCTCTTAGAGGTAGGAGAAGTAGTTGGTTCACTTTTCTGTTCTTTCCCTTCAGTGAATGTGGACTCAGTAGACCTGAAAGATTGTCCATTAATATTTTTGGCGGCATTTGTGTTGAGGAGATATTTGCTCTCTTCATAGTCCACTCCTCTGTCAATGGCTGTGATACGTTCATCTTGTTGGGATGAGAAATTTATGTGATTCTCCAGAAGTTCTGTCCTGTTGCTTAGCCCAACCCAGTCATGAGAGTGGCTCATGCCTTCTTGCTCTTCAAAGGGAACTTGTTTATTTCTGTACTTCAAAGCAAAAGTGACGCAATTGATAAGGAAGACCAGAATTGCCAGGCAAAAGACTCCGAGAAGAGCATACATTCCTATCTCCAGATCGCTGAGTCCCCTAGGGGTCTGGACTAGGTCATTCTCTTCCAAGTCTCCATTGTTTCTTGGCAGATCCACCTGTGCAGGGAAGCTCGTGAAGTCTATTGGGATGTTTTGCAGATGACTGTCATCATCCAGGAGGCTTTCTCTGTCTTCTTTTTTACTTAAAATAGACCTTTGGGTGGTGGTCCCTTTGCCTTGCTCTTGGCCCATTGAGGAGCTGTAGTAACGGCCATCTAGGCCAGCTCTTTCCTGCAAAGTGGTTTTCTGACGCCGGTCACTGGCGTGATTTTCTAGGTGGACACCAGCACCCCTGTGTTTACTGTCGCTGACGTTAGGGTTGGCATCACTCTGCCCAAACTTGACTTTAATGCTTCCACTTCCAACAGCTAGGATGCTCTTCCTCTTGGATTTCTGGCATGTTTCACTGATCACCATCTCTACCTTCACCAGTGTCCCCTGGCCTTCTGTCTCCGCAGCAATCACAGGCCACTTGAATTTGGGGTCATGGTGAATGGAGACAACCTTCTCATCCAGAGATGTAGCTGACAAGGAGAAGTCTTTGGAGTCATAAACATCCAGGGGCATGACAGATCCATCACTGAACTGGATCCAGCAGCTGATGGCTGCTTCCTGTAATATATAAAACATATATATGCAGACTCAGAATAAACATCGAGGGAAATATGTTCTGCCCGGGTCTATTCCCTCCTCCTCACAAGATCCATATACCGTTTATGACCAGAAAAGAAATAAAAAGGGAGAGCAATAAAATTAATACCTTGCCAAAACGTGCAGAGAAATACTAGTTTAAAACATTCATTGATAATAAGATTTGTTTCCCCAAAGGTGCTTAAAGGAGCTGTATCCCCTGGGCTCTGCAGAATTTACTTCAGCACCATAATAAATTGCATGTCAGAAAGCATTACCAGTGACTGAGATCATTTACTGTTGTATATTTAAATGAAAAAAAAAAATTACATTATTTCTAAACTGCTTAAAATACAAAGTCTCCTCTTGTTACACACAACACACGTTAAAAAACACATAATATAGCAAGTAGGTTCATACATGGCTCCACATCTTCAGTCCTTGATTTCTGTCTCTCAAATTAAATAAGCATTTTGTACAAGCAGAGGAAACCAATCAGTTACTTCTTTAGGAAATGGTCAGGGTAATTTTCATGCTTGTTAGCAATTAAAAGCAAGACAATAATGAAGTTTAATCTCGTGTCACAGCAATGCAGATTGTATACTTCAGAGTGCATGGAGGCTTAGGGGATGTAAAAGAGTCAGACCTGAGTACTGATTCTTTACCTGCATGTGTGTGATGGTGCAGCATTCCTGGGAACCTTGATTTTGGCTGCTGACTTGAAACATTTTAAAGTATTCTCAGATTTCAGGAAACATGTGCTCACCCATTTCTGAATATCAGGTCCTCTAAGGACTCTCAAATGGCTATCAAAAATTGTCATGCTACCTGAAAAAGACTTGGCGTTCACACATAAATCATTTACAGACAAGATTCAGATTGCTCTCCTAGAATCCAATTCCTGCTTCTGATGGTCTGACTTGCTCCATGTCGGCAAACTGAGATATTTGTACCATATTAGACACTGGAGAATCCACACCAGAAAGACTTCTGGCTTGATGTGTGGATTCTTTGGTGTCTAAAATGACGTGAGCTCTTGTCTTGTAAGAGGTGGGATCATCCTGCTCTGAGGGAGAGCCTGACAGACAGACGAACACCCAACCAAAAGATCAATAACCGTACTTGCTAAAAGAGTGATTATAGAAGTCCTGTTTCTTTAAACAAGCAGTTTTTCAGACAGATGGTATTTACACTCCAACTCAACATATATACAGAGAATAAATGTTTATCATTATCTTTTACATTGTTTCTAGCACACAGTCATTCACCTGCTCAGATCATGGAGAATAAGCCTCCAGTCTTTTGGGATTGTATTGTGCATAATCTACTGGCCTGATTCTGAAATCCTTACAGCTGTAAAGCTCCCCGTGTTTCAATGGGAGATTTGCTTCTGTCTCTATTTCAGGACAGAGCCCTAAGACTTTGCTGACACTGTCATAAATCCCGGCTTTGTGTTTATTAATCTTTGGATGTTTCTTGAAGGCCGCACAGAATTTATGTCATCAACTCTCATCCTCCCACTGTGTTGCTTAAACCTGCATAATCATTTAATAATTTTGCCTTCCTTTGCTTGTAGGGATTGTGCTCTGAAAATCATGTACTAAGCAATGGAAGGAATCAGATGCCTTTCAAAGCGGTGGCAGTCCTTGAAGGCTGGAGGGTGCACATCTTCCTCGCTGGTTTAACACTGACCCAGTGTTGTTCTCACTGTAGCCCTGCGTCCAGAGAGGGACTCATCTAGACTCCGCTTCTGGGAACCGAAAGGTCAGTGCTGGGCAGCATACGGGGATGAGATGACACCAACCCCGGCTTTTGGGCTCATTTCGAGGTAGTTTGTTTAATGCCCCATGTCAGCAATGGATTAGCTCACTGGACCTATTCCTAGCTGCCTGGCATTGAGTTCTTAACACCTGGAATAATATGGGAGCCTGATTTTTATCACCCTATAAAGACAGCAGTTCTGCGTTATTTCTCATCCTGCCTCCCAAGGATAAGACCCTGTGATGAATTAAAGCACCTCAACAGTTGGCCAGATTTCAAACACGCATGCTATGATCATTTACCTTTAAAGCTCAGAACGTGTTTAAGTGTTAAGAGCCCAGTGCATCCTTGACGTAAGTCAAGGCTGATGGATTTGGGTTGAAAAAAAAGTTCAAATTTCAAATGTAGTCAGAAGCACTGGGACAAATATCAAGCAGGGACTGACAGGGACATGGCAAAGTCCAAAATCCCTTGGTAATTGTTGGTTCCCTAATACAGGGACTAAGAATCACAGGGAAACGAAAGTTGGTTTATGAAATCAGGAAATAAGTCAGTGCTGCTGATTCATATTCTAGTAATGAATCAGAATGAAGGGGATGTTCCCCAGCTTCTTAAAATGCTCATAGAAAGTAACTAAAGGAAGACGAGTTTGGCACTACGTAAGACAGTTTCTCATTTAAAGATGTGCTTAAAGGGTTTATTTGGTTGCCTGTGGTGGAAGGCTGAACTTGGCAATCTAGTCGGCAATATCCCCTCTGATCTAGTAGGTGCTGGATGGGACAGAAAAGGCGGGTGTGGGGGGTTGTGTGTAGGGGACTGCTGTTGCTTAATTATGACACATCATTGAGTTGCATGTGTTATTTATGGGATGCAGCCAT
This sequence comes from Ibidorhyncha struthersii, assembly GCA_013398815.1. Classification (NCBI taxonomy): domain Eukaryota; kingdom Metazoa; phylum Chordata; class Aves; order Charadriiformes; family Charadriidae; genus Ibidorhyncha; species Ibidorhyncha struthersii. The sequence continues at coordinate 1,461,830 of VZSZ01002970.1, read as the reverse complement.
GGCAGATGGAGTACGCTTGTTTGTTGACTGGGGTTGTGTAGACATAGTGCCATTTTTCTGAGACCTCTGGTTTGCTGTTAGGGCACCTGGTGGCCTTCAGAAAAAAGTGTGTATATGGAAAATGTTTGATTAGCATATTATTAACAAAAATCTGCTTGATTCCACCAGCTTATAATGTTGGGTATAGCGAATGAGAGCGGTGTCCTTCCACAACACAATACATGTGGGCAATAGTACCTGCTTTGGAGACTGAAGCAGCTCTTGTGCTACTGCTGTAGCAAAGATGGCCTTATTGCTTCCTGGACTGAGCTGCAGAGAAAGCGACAATCCAGTCACCAGCTGCACTCCCAGGTCAGTTATTGTCACTTTCTCATCCAGAACTGTCACTGTCTTCTCAGCCAGAATGGCATCTGAAAGGGGGGACAATATCTGAAAAGAAAAATCAAAGTTAGCAACAGCCATTTTGCACAGCACCAAGCAAAGTAGCTACATGGAGCTACTGTAATACAGATAAGTAATATTTATGTTAATGGGCAGAATTACTCTTAGCAGACAGACACTATTAGAATATGATTAAAAAATGGCTAGTCACATTTTATAACTCTTCTGCAATAATGGGGTGCTTATAACATCTTTTACCCATGTAATTCTAATCAGCTACGCCACTCACCTCTGCTCTATGCTAACCACATCTGTTTCATGTATCAACTATTTGAAAATGTAATCTTTATATGAAATGCAATTATTTTATTTTAGGATTGTGTTTTTAGGTAGCACATATATAATGCAATCTATAGATTTATATAAAATCTATAAAATAAATGGAATTTATTTCTATCCTACAGGAAGAAGGCTAATGTATTGTTACAATAAACACTCATGGTACTGTATGACAGACAAATTGACAGACAAAACTTGTTTGCATTAAAAAAATGTGCATGGAGGCCAGTGCGCTGATACATGACATCCAAAGCTGCTCATTAGCAAGCAAGTCAAATTTAATGATCTATATAGGGTACAGATCATTTTGTAAGTGGTTTATAAGAGGTATTCTTTGAATACAATTGCTCTCAGTTTTGCACAGTTTTACGTGAATTTTTGTTGGAGCACTGTAAGTCCCAGAGCTTTGGAAAGTCATTCAGAAAATCTTCATAGATTTTGCAAAGTCAAACTATGGAATGCCATTTCTCCAGCCCTGACAACCTGCGTTATCGACAGGTGTGGTTGTTGTTTTCTGGTTTGACAGTTTGGGATGATGAGCATGTTTGGAGAGCTAGATTCTTTTTCCTGTGCCAGTGCTTGTTAACATGTTTTCTACTTTGTAGTACCACTGGATTACTTTTTTTTTTTCTTCTGTCTTTTCTTCTGGGACCTCATTTTCTAGGCCAGTATTTCTCTGCACAGCAGGAAGAACTATACGTGAAAAGCTGCCACTGACACAATGCATAAGTTTAGGTGAGTTACTTCAGAGTGGGGACACTGAGGCACTTTATCCTTTGCTCTCTCAGTGCTGGCTTGGAGAAGACTGAGCTGTTTCACCCGCTGCATGCCTTGTGATAGCCCATATACTGGCTCCAGGCTCAAAAAAAGCCTTAGACAAAAATAATCAGAAACAGCCTCCAAGTACACAGGTTGGACTACATTTCCTAAAACTCCAATCTATGTTACTTCAGGGCACAAGATAAGAAGAGCAAACCATCTCTTCTGTGTCTTCCAGTCCTTGCTGCAATTCTGCTCCATTCAAAAATTCATGGCTCCTATTTCTGTTGCTAATGCAAGAAGCTGCTGTACACCTCATCAGTACCTCAGTTCCCAGGGTGGTGGGTTAATGGAGGAAAAGGAGTTAGTCGTTAATTTTCCTTACCTGAATTGTTGTCATTCCAAGCTCCTGCCCAATCAAAACCTGTCCGTCCTGCAGCTTAGCGATCCTTGGCTCCTCCACCTGCATGAAGTCACTCACCAGGTCGGTAATGTCAATCTGCCAGTCAGAACCCAGTAAATAGCTCAGCTGGCCGCCGGGGTCTGAGGCTTCAGCTACAAACTGCGTGAGGACTCGCACCATCGCATGTTGGTACTGAAGGGCGCAGCCTCTTCCCTTACGTTCATCCTCTTCTTCATCATCACTGTCCCGGGCTGGTCTGGTAGGACACCAAGAATCAAAAATTAATTGAAACCAGCGTTGGGAGAGCTTGCAACAGAAGAGATATTGCTGAGATAAGACTGCAGACTAGTTGCTGGAACAAGGCGCCTTTGCCCCCTTCCATTGCTCTGCTGAAGCTGCTTCCTTCAGTGCATTTCTGAAATCAGCCAGGTTCCCCCACTTTTATCCTGTTTCCCTTGTTCCTAACTGAGACCTCCAGGCTGCCTAGGTCCTCAAATCAGCTGCTGAAATAACCAACTGGTCTGCTAGCTTTGCTATCGCACTGTCTTCTCCAAATATCTCTCATTATTTTCCATGTTAAGTTCTTACTTTCAGGACCTTCACACGTTTTTTCTTTCTGGATTTTCCCATAAACATCTTTGTGTTGCCATGGAAATCTCCTCTGCACCCACATACACATTCCTTTCTGTACGGCATTCAGGTTGAAAACACATCTCCACCAAAATCCCCATCTCTTTGCTGTGATACGAACAGAAACATGGTAATAAATGATGTCTTTGTAAGTAGGTGGGAATAGCAAGTACCCACTTTATCAATTTGTTCTTCTGTTTCTTAATAACACTGACAATACATACAAACAGTCCAGCTTTGCCTAGATGCATCCTCTGTCTTGTCACTCGCATGCCACTGACCTGTGGGCACGGACAGTATCTTTAAAGCCCCAGTGCATCAGCATCCTGACTTTGGGACACTGATCAGTGCCACTGGACCCTACAGTGATATGAAACAAGTGCAAAGTCCTGCACATGGGCCGGGGCAATCCCATGCACAAATACAGGCTGGGCAGACAATGGATTGAGAGCAGCCTTGAGGAGAAGGACTTGGAGGTGTTGGTGGATGAGAAGCTCAACATGAGCCTGCAATGTGAGCTTGCAGCCCAGAAAGCCACCCTCATCCTGGGCTGCATCAAAAGTAGTGTGGCCAGCAGGTGGAGGGAGGAGATTCTGCCCCTCTACTCTGCTCTCGCAAGACCCCACCTGGAGTACCGCATCCAGCTCTGGAGCCTTCCAGCATCTGAAGGGCACCTAGAAGAAGGCTGGAGAGGGACTTTTTACTAGGGCGTGTAGTGATCAGATGAGGGGAAATGGCTTCAAACTAGAAGAGGGCAAATTTAGAATAGATATTAGGGAAAAATTTTTCAAAATGAGGGTGGTGAGGCACTGGAACAGGTTGCCCAGGGAAACTGTGGATACCCCATGCCTGGAGGTGTTCAAGGCCAGGTTGGACAAGGCTTTGAGCAACTTGGTCTAGCGGGAGGTGTCCCTGCCCATGGCAGGGGCGTTGGAACTAAATGATCTTTAAGGTCCCTTCACAACCTAAACCATTCTATGATTCTATATACTAATTATGACCATTAGCAATGAATACATTAACTGGCAGAACCTGTAAACCAGGCTGGACACTGACCAGCCTTGCCAGAGCTGGTCCTTGTTGATGTCTTCCTACTGCCTCATGGCTGATCCCGCCTCACTTGACCAATTGGCTCTTTCCATTTCAGTCACTAGCGCTATAAAAGGAAATTGATTTCCAGTGTAGGATCATGCAACCTGCAGTTTCCATTTCCCTCATAAGTCCAGTGCAGGAGCCTATTGAATAAATGTCTGGTGACCATCAAATTTACACCGGAATTGCATTAAGGCCAAATGAGCATGTTCAGATCCACCGGCCCTGACAGGTCTTTGGCAAGTGCACAGCCCAGAATGAACATCATCTAATGAAACCTACCTCTTATTAGAGATGATGGGGACTCTCCATCCCTTGATCTGATTTAGTTCTGTGTCAGAGACCTCTATCTGCAGCGGGAGACGAGGAACCCAGACTGTCATTTCTAAAGGGGCACTCAGATGCTGGTAAGTAAAATTAACTATGACATTCACTTTGCCTTTCATTTCCTTCCCGTTGACAAAGACATAGTCACATCTGTCAGAAACCTGAAAAAAGGAGAAAGAAAAAAAAATGAATGAGACTCTTCACAAATTATAAAGTACACCACATGCTGGGAAAGTGAGTGGGAGGAAAAGAAAGGATCTAGGTTTAAACTACCTCCAAGTTCAGAGGACAACTAGGAATAACAAGAAAGGTGCCTGGTATGTCCTTAATAGCCTGTATAATTTAGCATCATTTTAACAGGCAGGCTTTTTCTGCTATAAACATTTCCAGTATAAGCTAAGATAAAAGAACAACTTATTTCTGTCCTTAATTCCCACTCCAACACTAGGATAGTCCCAGTATAATGGCACCAAGAGAGGATTCTTCTCCTCTCCCCAAAGCTCAGTCAGACTCTACTATCCTCCTCCTCTGCTTTGTGTGCAGTCCAAGGAGTATCACATACCTGAGGGAGAAACAGACAACTGCCTGCATACAAAATCGAGTAAGGGACAAATTTCTCTAGTCAACCCCAAATTGGGACAAAAGGTTCTTCAGGAGTCCTGTTACAGGTGCCGGTGCATGGGGTGGTCACGTCAACCAAAAACTAATCATGGGGAAGAGCTCACTGATGCCCAGTGGTGTTCATTGGGGCCAAACAGCTTCTTCCCTGCTGCAAGCCTGACAAAGGTCTTACACAATGTTCTGCTCAAGCTAGTCCTGATGTCACTTTATTTACTACCTGCAGCTCTAGACATCAATATTGCTGAGAGTTACTAAATCTCACTCAAGCGATTTAGCAGCTATTGCAAGGATCTAGGTGAGCTGACAGGACCTGTTCATTACAGCTAGTTAAAATATATGAGTAAATGTACACGTCAAATAATTTATTAACTACCGCTTTACCGTGCTGATGATCTGAAGGAATGATCTATTAAAACCCTGAACTCTTTTCGCAATCCATTACCAGGCAGACCTCCTATTCCATTCTGTAGATGTATTTAATATTTCTGACTCCAGAATGCATAGTCTCATCCTCATCTGAATTTAATGCCTTTGTCTACTTTTCTGTTTAGATGCTAAATAAATATAAATAATATTTAAATATCACCAGCTTATGTAGGATAATTTGCATTCCTAAAATTATTATCTTTACACAACAACACCTGCCCCTTACGGACAGATCCACAGCAAATCCATTTCCATCCTTGCTTGTCTGAGCCTCGGTAACGTACCAAACAAGGTTATCATGACTCTTGCAATGCCTCTGTTCCAAGCAATGCCTGTTTTAAGGTCAAAATGTCATAGTTGCCGTTGGTTTCAGCTGGAAAGTAAAGAGTTTATTTACAGGCAGAATTACGTTTTTCGGGAGATTCTCACGTTAGCATGTTTTACAGCAGCTCTTAACGGCTCCTCTCAGGATCCAACGTCATTGTGCTGCACAGCAAGGAAACCTCATTGCTGTAGGAAGAGCCTCCAAGCTTGGGAGTATGCAACACAAGGGAAGAACCTCCTAGCAGGCAGCTGAGCATGGCCGAGCACCGGCTCCGGCTGGGGCTTGTGGAACTAATGTAATATCCACTGCATCATACTGCTGATCCAAACTGGCCTGAGCTGAGGAAAACGAGACTGCAAAACTCTGGGAGAAGCTTCATGTGAGCCACATGAATGGCTATAGGGAAGGCTGGAGGCATAAGCACATTTGCCTTCTGGGAGCAGCATGTCTTGGCAGCGGCAGGAGAGCAGACGTTACTCTTGCATCCTTGCAGAAGGCACACTAATAGGAGTATAATATTTTCAGGGCAAGAACTATATCATACTTTCAACCTGCAACATCTAATAGCCAGTGCGACAGGCTGGAAGTCAGAAGACCTTCAGGCAGTGCCTCAGAAGACCTTCAGGCAGTGCCTAGTACCTGTGCTCCTTCTCCCGTCCCATGGGCTACCTTGCTTCCATAAGTGGAATTTATCTATTCCTTGCTGGCACTGCACTTATCCCTGTTGCCTTTCTGTATTTTAAGTGCTGTTCTCAAACCAGACAACTCTCCTACGTGCTAACAAGCTATGTCTGCTGCTTTCTGCCTTTCCTCTTTTCCCTGGGATGCCAGCGAGAAGAAAAACTGGGCAGAGTCTCAAAGTGCTGATTTCCACCTGAGAGGCAACAAATCAAAGCTGAAGCCAAAGTGGCCCCAAGGAAAACATTCAGCCTGGGAGCTGACTGCCCTGAGCCTTTGCGCTCCGCGGGCTGGACCACACGCAGAAGCGAACAGCCTGCAGACAAGGATTTTCTTTAGTAGGGCATGGGGCCAGGTAACGGCTTTCAGTGCCACTTCCTCACCGCCTCTGCTTCCAGCTAGCAACACCTCATATTCGTGAATCTTAGCTAATTAACACATTAGGCAATTACATGTCCCCATGGGTGATCAACCCAGGACTGAAACCACTTCCTACTGATTTAAGGTAACAGGTAAACTTCTGTGCCTTGAAGCACAGAAATCACAATTAAGGAACGTTTCCAAACCACTGCGGTGTCCTCTGCAGAGCAGAGCAGAGCGCTGAGCCCCTGGCGTCCCGCTCCCCAGCGCACCTCTCCCGCCTCCCCTGCACGTCCCCTCCTCTGCACTTCCAACGCGGCCTCTAGCAGGGGACCTGCCCAACGTCCTCCCACCATTGTAAGTCTTCCCTGTCTGAGCAGTGGCTTTGGAAGCACACCTAGAGAGCACAGAGGAGATTTTGCTGTTGTTTTTATTAGTCTGTGTGTGTGTGTGAAGAGCAGTTCAGCACACAGGGGCTGGAACAAGACTGAGACTCTCCCAGGCAATAGAGGTAACTGCTGAATTATGCTAGTAAGAGATAGGAACCAGACTCTCAGATTTTAAATTCATTAATGCTCAAGCAATAGCAAGAGAAAGAAAATTTGGCAGGCAAACAGACCTCAGTTCCAACTTTCTCGGGGGTTATTACAGAAAGGAGAGTTAAAATAAGAATCCATCCCTAAAAACCTTCTATATGAATGGTTAAATGACTTACTATGACCTTGTGCTTTCAAGATTATGATTTATAAAACAAACTGATGGTCAGGAAAAGAATAACTAGGCTTGGGATACCCACTTTCTCCTGTTTCCCTTTCTGTAAGTGAAGACAGCAACAACTATGAGCTCATTCAGTTCCCAGCCAGCCCTTCACTGTTTGAATGAATAAGCATCACTGTTCCGCTGCAGTTTGCATGCAGTCCTAACAGAGCAACATCAAAACACGGTGCAAAGTACAGTACATTTTCATAAATCAGGCCAGGACATTCAGAAACAGGTCATCAATAGAAAGGCAGATTAGCCATGCCCATGTTACTGCAGACACATCCGAACCATTCATCTTCCCGCTCAAGAGAAAGACTAAAAAGATGCCGAGAAAGAATAAAAACCGAGCCTCTCTGTCTCTTTTGAGACTGAGTTTTCTAAGCTATTTGTTGGAAATTAGTGACTATTTTGTGAAATGAGGGTGATGGGACTCAGCTGAGCCTCTACAGGACAAATACGCACATGAGCAAAGACCCTTCAAACGCAGCTCAGCAGCTGGCAGCCTCCGGGCAGTTCCTGCGGCTGAGACAGGCGGAGGGAGCGACCGGGTCCCCCCTCGCACAGCTTCTCCATGTTCATCTTGATGGGGGCAGCACAGATAAGCTTCTGCTGCCACTGCCTTTTCTGAGCCCACGTTTCCTTTTCAATCTGTAATGGATTTCAATTCTTCAGTCTGTCAAGCAGCTCCTTTTCTTTAGCGTTAATTCATATAAACAGCCTTTAACTACCGACCCTCCTTCCTGTACTACAGTTCCTGTGTTACACGCCTTGCCACACACAAGTGAAATGGCTGTGGTTCAAGTTTATTAAATGCATGAATGGAGCGATGGCACATACCCTCGGATACGTCTGCGTGAGCGTGCGAATGGAAGAGAGGGTCTGTACCAAGTCAACAAACAGCTTCCCGACAGTTATCAAGGGAATTACGAGGTTGCAAAAGCTTGGTCCCAAACCAGACAGATTTCAGAAAACTATTAAACACATTATAAAATGCAATAGGAACTACAAAGGGGCTGGAAAAAGGTGGGCAATTTGTGGGAAATAACAATTTGTTTTCTTTCCAAAATCTGAGGACTCCCATCCATATCTCCCTTTCCTGTCCTCCTGCCTTTGAGTTTTGATCTCTCAGGGATGGCAACTCCAGTTTTCAGTGAAGGTGACAAGGGCTCAAGAAAGAGTAGATTTTCTTTTACTGCTAATGTACTGCAGGAATATGTCTCTCCGTGTTGTGGCCACTGTAATTCAAGGACATTATAATGCCATTAAACCCTTCTGGTGGTGTGCTCCCTCGCTAGAGCCTTTCTGGGCTTTGTGTCACAGGAGCTTTTCACACAACTGCGCCGAGCTGCCTTCCATTAATTAAGGGAGGCTGTACTTAGTGCTCACAAGATGCTCCAGAAACTCTCTCAATGCATGGGACTTTTATCTCTTGAGGGAACTGGGGTTTGAATGGCTTTTTTGGGGCATGAACTTGGTAGGTTATAAAAGTGCTTTGGGTTTCGGTTGGCTCCTGCAGCTCTACCTCTTTTTCTTACATCGGTGAACAACTAAGACAGCTTCCTCCGAGTCACACACACACATCTAATCTCCGTGCGCCAGGGCAGCAGAGGTCAGAGGTCCCTTATTGCCAGCACAGCACAGAATTAGGAATTAGATTTCTAAGTGCGCCATGTACATACCAAACACGCGGCTTCTGGCAAGCTGGATGTCGAGTTCAATCATCAGCGCTACAAAATGTGCAGAGTGGAGTATTTCAAATGTGCTCAGCACTGCATTTAATTCAAACCCCCAGTCCTATTCTCAGAAACAGCAATAGAGTTAAGTCACCCACCACCCTCGCTGTAATACGCATTCCTCAGCCCCACATCCAGCTCTGTACGTTGGGTACCCCAAAAATGTGCCCAAAACTCAGCTGGTAGGCTTGCAACTGTGAAAGCGATGCTGCTGCGTCACTTCAGCACAGGAATGTTTCCCTGGCAAACAAATATTGACCAGAAAGGGAGGAGGATATTGCCAGTCCAAAGCATTTATTTTTCATGTTTACTTAAAAAGCCTGTTTGTGTTATTTGAAAAGTCAGCGCTGTCCTTTTAAACACCCCACATTCTGTATGCTCTTCGGGTGTGATCACAGGCAAGATAAATTAGTTTTTATTAATTTCTCTTATTTTATTTCAGTTTGCCAGACTGTCTGTGGAAGAAAACACTAAACTCTCTGAAGCCTTGTAGCAGCAGGACTTCAGCCAGCCTAGGAAAAAACATGGAAAGAAGCAATAAAGCCCCTCACAAATCCCACGTGATCCCATCACACTGGCCTCCTGCATCCAGTTCTCCAGTGCACATTGTTCCCATCCCTTTCCCAAAAGGATTTTACTGATTTTCCTACTACCCTTTTGCAGAGGCTGTCTCTGGCAGATATGAATTTGTGGTTTGGTCCCATGAACTCCATGTTAGCTTTGGGTTGAATAGAATCCAAAGATCTAATGGGAGGGAGGGAAAGGGGAATGTACATCATAACTCCCAGAAGAGGTACCCAGCATTTCACTGTTGGCTCTCAGAAACAGCTGCAACAGTCTTTCCCCACCTCATTATCATTATTAAATTCCCACGGGATGACGGTAACACCCTCACAGGAAACTGCTTTTCTGCTACAGTAATTCTGTTGGAATTCTTACGAAGTCACAGCTAATAAGTCTTTGAAAATAAGATGTACCTAGAGCAGTTCTGGTTTAGACATTTCGAGGGTGGCCAATTAGGAAAGTAAGTCTCTGATCTTTCCACATAAAATCTGTATTTCAGAAACACTCTGGGACTCTGTCCCCAATCCGTGCTTCTGTAAGTGATCCTTCCCCCTTACAAGCACTCTCCATTTATAATACACACTTCAAACAGAGCCCTGCCACCTTGGCAAGCTCACGGGATCTCTTCTGATTTAGCACTGCACACATTTTCCTTGGTCTACCAGCATAAATGGCGATATTTAGTAACGTAAGTTATGTTAATGAGTCCTGCCTAAATCATTGCTGTCAGAAGAATAATGGGGGAGTCTCTTATAACCATTAAAAATGAATGAGGAGAGAAATAAATAAGCAAAAGCAGCTCATTTGAGCTATAAAAGACTCCAGAACACAAGCTGTGTACCAAGGTACAAAAGGATGAGGCCATTATTAGCTCTGTAAGTCACTTATAAATGACTCAGGGGAGGCGGAGTCACCTTTAATCACCCACGCTTAACCCGCAATGTTGGAATGAGATTCGTTACTGTGATAACTGAATCCAGCCTGAAATTATGCAAGGCAGAGACAAATGACTCTAATGAAGAAGCAGCACAGGGGGTAGATCAGCCCTAAGCCCACCATACGTCTCGAGAAGGGACCTGTCCTCCTCTGGGATGCTGTGAGGACCCTGAGGGTAAGAAATCGCCATCCTAGATCTGATGGCAGCAGCAGATCCGTTAACCACCCTGGATGCTGCTGGAACTGGGAACAACCACTGAACAGCTGCTCTTGAGGAATAATTAAAGCACCTCCTGTGCTGGAGAGAAAAGAAAGATTACTTTCCCCCCCCCCCCGAAAGAAACAGTAAAGGCAAATGGGTATCACGTCAAGTTTAGGGATGCTCTCTTTCCCTGTTCCTCAGTTACTTAGTGACTTGCACGTTCAGCAGGGTAAACGCCCCGGGCCAGGCTGCTCCACAGCTGCTGAAATGAGAAAGACCTGGCTTGAACCCCAGTGATTGGGTTCCATACGGTCTTCATCATTCTAAATATTTCAAATTTTGACTGTGAGTATTGAAGTAGTCGCCAAAATTTGAAAATACCCTTTCAAAGTTAGTAAATGACGAGCCGTGTTCACAAGGCTCCATACCTCTTCAGCCCTTTATACCTGGTCCTCCGCCCTGTGCAGAAAGTTCGTACCTTTCTTAGAGGAGGTGTCAAGTGACACATCTGCACTCTGCAGATTCGGAAAAAACAGAGGGCGCTCTGAACTTTGAAGGTCCACACCTTCAAAGCGTCCACACTTTTCTGCAGTGGTTTTCCTTTTGCAGCATGACACAAAAGTATACTGCGATCCACAACTGTATCTGCTTTTTTTTTACCACAAGACAAACATCTCCCTTAGTTGCTAAGGGTCTTAAGAGCTTGTTTCCTGCCAGGCATCAGCATCTCCATAGTGTCATGATGGAAACACACCTAGCACAGCTCCAAACGAAGTTCAGCAATAAATAGGTATTAGCAGAGACCTGTGCAAATGAAGAATGCTTTTGCTGCACTAATCCATGTGAAGCACATTGTAAGTGCATATTGATTAAGAGAACTCTGATACCAATTAATTTCTAAGAAATTTTTTAGTTTGTTCTATAGCTTTGTGGCAAACATCAATATATTATTCTCAGCAAAATATACCTGAGAGAAATATGTAATAGCACATTTTAAAAGGACTTGAAATTCTGGGCAACTATCCAATTCTAGCTGCAAGTTTAATACGTCCTTTGTGAATGTTATGGATCCGACACAGTGTTTGCAGTGCGTTGGTGTTACTAACGGAAAAGTCCCCTCAATTAGAAGTCTCTCATCAGGAATCACCTTTTTGTTTTTTCACATCAAGAGTTGGTGTGTAAGATTTCGGTGGATTTTCCCCTTCCATGTTGCTTTTGCACCCATTTCTGCTACTAAGAACAGTCAAATTTATCTGTGTGCAGTGGATATGCACAGAGTCTATATGTTTTTCACAGACGGAGTGAGAGAAGAGCAGCTGACATGCACCATTTGTGGACACATCAGGAAGCCCCAGTACACACCGTCCTCACCCGGGATTTAGCAGCTGCCTAAGGGCTACCTGCAGTCTGTAAAGGGCTTCTTCCTTGTCCCCACTGAGCCTCTGTGCTCAGGACAGCCAGGAGCCACCTGAGGGGGATGTGTTCCTGGTGCTGAGTGGCCCCTCTCCCACGGGACTGGCAGTAGAGCTGCCTGGAGGATGGATGCTTCGTTTCAGGAGGGCTTTCAAGACACCTACATTTAGTTTCATTTTTGGGTCATGAAATTCGGTTTCATTTCCATTTCAAATGATTAAAATTATGTAAAAATACTGTAACATCAAGGAAAAAGTTATTTTAAAATGAAAAATCAAAACATTTCATTTTGGAAATGTCAAAACAAGATGTTTCTTTGACACAACGGGAACCTGCTAGCATCCTTTTCTTCCTTTTTCTGTCAGATGAAATTCCAGAGAAAGTAGCATAATTTCGTGAAGTTGTTATAGAACTACAAATTCTGACAGAATGTATTCTGCTGAATTTTCCCCAATAAGCCACGATCAGCTGGGGCCACAAATCAAAACAAAACCAGCAGAATGAAACTCTGCTCAACTAAAATCCAACCACATGAAATCTGGAGTGAATAGAGCTATTCTCATTTGCAGGAACGAACGTAAAGGCACACAACAACCTTTCAGAAAGTCTGGGATTAATTCCCAACTCCATCACACGCTTATTAGATGACTGTGTGTAAGTTATTGAGATCCATTTTCTCAAGGATACTGAAGTGTTAACTCGCACCGAGCTCAAGGGGAGCCTGGTGGTTAAATCTCTTTAAGAATCTGGGCTTTAATCGCCCTTTGATGTTATTTGTTAAATGAGGATACTATCCCCTTGTTTTTACAGGGATTTTGCAAAGCTTAATCTATAAGAAACAAGAAAGAGCTCAGGTGCTAGGGTTACACAAGCACATCTTTCTGTTGCCTAAAATTTCTCTGTAGTTAGAGGACAATCCTTCACTTTTCCCACTCGCAGCAGGAAACAGCCGTGGATCGCAGCCACCCTGAGGGCATGATACAGTTCGATGGGACGCTGCGTCGGGTGAAACTGCGTCCCTGGCAAGCAGGCAATGCAAAGAGAAATCAAATGGCTTCATTCACTCCTGCTGTTCTCCACTCCTTTTGCAGCTCTGGCCATCCCTCATTTGCTGTTGGCTAGGCTGCAATTCCTGCTTTCCAGCTGGAAAAGGAAGGTGGCGACTTCCTGCCCACCTGCTGCTCTTGATATTCAGCGAGCGGTGATCCTGCCAGCACAGGATAAGCAAAAGAACGAGACGGCTTCGGTGTCTGCTCCTCTAAATCAGCAGGACACAGGAATGTCAGCACAGTCACGTAGGAGAGCTTTAGACAGGCAAGTACTGTCTGCCGGCTAGCCAGAAAGCTGCGGGACTCAACCCACCACCTCGTGCTTTAGATTTTAGAAGCCACAATTGTTAGTAATGAATGTGACAACACTTTCTTGCCGATGTTAATTAAGTTACATCTCCCTATTTCCCTCTTGATCTGAAAACCACGTGCCCTCTGTATCACTCACTGCAGTCATCCAAGAAAAGTGGGAGAAGAATGATACCCCGAGCTTTTCATTACTAAGCTGAGAATGGCGTTTCTCCCCTCCTTCCAGTAAAGCTTAAAGAGGAGTAATGACAACAGAACAACATTGCTTCACATTTGTGAACAGAGAGGAGACATGCAGGTTGCTTGTTTGTCTCAGGATAATAAATACCTGACTTCCAAGTGAAGCAGAGCCGATGAAGAATGTGACAAATAGGATGGGCTAAACACTAAAACCACGCTGTAAAGGGGACGGTCCGTCTTCTAGATTTTTCAGACCCAGTCAGTGAAGCAACGCTGCGGAGAGGAAGGTGATTGAGATGCACGCAGCCTGAAATAGCCCATTCTAAGGGCTGCTCAGGCTGTATGTGAGACCCCCCCTTTGGGAGCAGCTGAGAGGAAAACGGACAGAACTGCAGGCAGCACGGATCTGAGCGAATATACAGGAAGGCAAAGTATTTCAAATAACTCCGCTATTCTCCCAGGGCAGCAGAAGGACCTCAGGAGATGCTGAATCTCCCCATATGCAAAAACGGCAGGTGAAGGAGCACTGGCCGTGCTGGTACGGAGCAGTCCCAGCGCTGTCCGGCTCTCCCGGCTCGCTGGGGCCTGAGCGCTCCCGACAGCACACCGGCACATTGATTTCAGACACAGACTGTGAAACTAAACAACCAGCAGCATTGTCCTGCAGTCAGTAACTTTGAGTTTTTCTATAATTATCACGACAGTAAAACTAGGTGTGCATCTAATTGTCATATCCAGGATACTTTGACTACAGCAAACTACAATCTCTGCCAACTCCTTTCTGTTCCAGAGGCGATCCAGCATGCAATTCAGCTGAAGGCATGACATTTTTTTCACTGTATTTCTTTCATTTACAAATGGCCAAAAATATTTCTATTGGCTACCATAATACTTATTGATTTTACACTGCTTTGTACTATATTAAGCAACAAATGTATATTCTGGTGAATTTACCAGGTATGTGTTTTATGCCCTCACGTGCTCACCACAGAAAGCATGTGTGTCGTTCTCAGTTGCCTGCTAGAACAACAAACAGACAGCTGGAAGTTCAGTGCTAAAAGAAATGTTTTACTCGAATGCTGCTTGTCCTATACAAAAGCAAAAGGTCCTTTTAAGAAACGATTTCCCTGCATGAAAAAGAGGTTGCTCATCTGTGCCACCCAGAGAGAGTGCAGCCTCCCAAAATGTCCCTTCTACTGTAGCAAGCTGTGGGGCTTGTCCTCCCACAGAGACCAAGGCTCGTCCTCGTCTCGTAAGCTGGAGCTGTGCTGGTAGCACAGCTGCACTATAACACCGACTGTTTACCTAATCTTTTCTAATTGGGGAAATTTCTCATTCATACATGCTTGAGTCCCTGGTTAGTTCCAAATGAACACCTCTCTGAATTCTCCCTCCCTGTTCGGGGTGAGTGCACCAGGGATCCACCACTGGGGATCCCACGTCTTGCTTTGCTGTGACCTCGCAACAGGCTGCTCCTCAAGTGAGGCGCGGTTTCTGCCACGCCATTCCCCTTTGATAATCACCAAATCCAAATACGTATCCATCCTAAAAATGTTTCATTAACATACTGTAGCAGCATTTTATAGCCACAGAGGAGATGAGACCCCTGATACCCAGCTAGTAATGTTCCCTTCATGAAGCTCTTACACCACCTAACCAAGGCAGGAAAACAAATTTTTATTTACTGTTTGAGATAAAAAGCTGAATCACACAGAGATCAAATCGCATGCCTAAGGTTTCACAAAACATTTGTGACCCAGCCAAGAACTGAATCCCCGAATCCCAGGTCTTTCCTAACACAGTGCCCTGTTACTCCAAACCGGGGCAGGCCCTGGTCTCGCAGCCAGGAGTTCCCTTATCCCCACCACCTGTGGAAGCCCCACGCACGCTTTTGCAGTCGGCACACACACTGCTGCCACCTTCACGGCTTCTTGTGGCTTCAGTAGCCACGATACCTTTTTTCTTTTTGGGTGAAACCCATGCAGTATAATCACATAGGCAGATGTAAGGATTGGATTGTCTGAATGTCTGCAATATTTGCATTGTACAGTATTTCCATTGGCTATGTTCAGTTTTCTTTTTTTGGCACTGCCATCACGTGTATTACAATTACGTTAACAAGCCTGTCTTTCTTAAGAAGTCCTATTTTTCTCTTCATTACCCTGAGACACACTTCCAGTCATTTCTCATCTCTCCTTACCAGGTCACTTTTGATATATCGTACAAGTGCAAAGGAGAGCTCTACTTCACGAGCAAATTCAAATGACTATTCCACATACACTGCCTTTGAGAGTGTGGGTGGGATGGAAGCGAAGCATGCACGATGTGCCGAGTAGTGTGCATTGCAGCTCCTCCGCACGCCCTGCTGCACAGACAGTGTAAGATCCCACGGCTAGGCAGGCTATGTGATTTAGCTCCCCTGTTTCAGATTGAGCTTCTAACTCAGGAGGTCCCCAGATCAATTCTCAAAGTGTCAGCCAAGATGACAGTTGTGAAAATAGATCTTTTAAACAACTCCCAAAGAGAAATCCCTGCCTCTCCAGCTAACTAGTTTCTGCCCTGAAATGCAAGCACTGAAGACCACTGAAGTCACTGGTCACCAACAAAACATTCATATCGTGTTCTGCGACTTGTATCTGTTACTCAGAACTGAGAACACAGTATGATTCAACACTGCCTCCAATTAAATCTATTTTTTCTCTGTTAGAAAAAATAAGATCCTCTTTTAAAGAGTTTTCAGAATTTTATGGAAAATTACTAAAAAACAAATAAAATATAAACATTCTTCTACATCAACTGATGCAAAAGAAATTGCCACCCTTATTGAGGCTTTAAGCATGACTGCTATGAAGCTTGCTGTTGGTTTGGTCCAGTAAAGAGAGAGAAGTACAGAAGCCAGCTTAAAATACAGTTTCTTTAAGGCTACAAGAGAAATGTAAATCCTTATAGAGCATTTTGGACTTCTAAACTATTTAGAAAAAGGCACTGGACTGATATATTCTCTGCCTCCTTGGAATCACTCATCTTTCATCTCCATCACTGCATTGCAGACTGGAAGCATTGCTATTTTTTTGACAACATTCTCATTTTTCCAGCTTCCAAGAAATCTCTAGACAGGGGTTGTCAGTTCTAATTATGCTGCTTGTGCTGCAGCAACAGGTGGTTACCAAAGACTCAGAAATGACACTTTGACTTTTGCAAATGGATTACAAAGTTTGGCCCCTATTCTTGACAAAAACAGCCATAAAGGAAGGAAGACAGGAGAGCGGTGAAGGCAGTCACATGGAACTAGGAAGACCTGGTTACGTTGGCTCCTCTGCCAAGGCTTCCCATACGCACGTGTGCAAGGTGCACCTGGCCTGACTATGGACGTGCCAATCCTCAAGCTGGGAGATCTACAGAGATTTACAATATATCTACCCAGTTGAGCACTAAAAGCAATAGAGTTATGTATATATGAAGTTGTGCCCAAATAAATTTGCTCCACACCTTCCGCCACAGAGTACAGCATTGGGTAGACTCACTAGCTTGGGCATCTCTCTGCCATAGGCCATGGCGTGCCCAGACATCACAGGAGGGTCATGTCTCTAGCCCTCCAGCAACAAATTGGATTGGATGCTCAAGGACCCAGTCTTTAGCAGAGCCATTTTCCATCCATTAAGCGGGGACAATAGCACTTTCTACTTCATAGGACAACCTTAATGTTCAGAGCATTAAGGATGCAATATTTCTGCCCAAGGATTTAGTCCTTTTTCAATTTTTTAACCTCAGACTTTTCTTTGACTCCGGTAAATTTTGATCCTACCCTAAAGGGCCAGCACTTCTGCCCTCAAACAAGAAGTTGTCCTGCTCTTCTAATTTCTTTCCAAAGAGTAATGGGTTATACATAAATTTTAATTAGGGACACTGCTGAGAACTGATCTGACCTAAGCCAAGTATGAGACCAGACCTCCACAGGCTTAAAGGAGGTAAGAGCCACACAGGAGAAGTGAATGAAAAGAGCCTGCAGTGAGAGGAGAATGTCAAGATGAAAGGAGAGGAGTTTGAACTCTTCAGTGCTCTCAAACTTCAGTGTCCCATGAGCACAGGTCTGCAGGCAACTCCTTGAGTCAAGCCATGTCTCAGCTGGTACTTAATAGAACAATGACCAAACGCTGCTGAAATTACTTGTGTAACTTAGACACCATCCTGAGCAAGGGCATTGCATTCCAGTCACTCCAACACAGGGAGAAGGAGATGAAATATGTTTAGCAATGGCAGGCTTTAGAAGTTAGAGCTACGAGGACAAAGCAATTTCCATCTTGGTAATAGGATGACTTCAGAGAGCCTTAAAGATTCAGTCCTCTTTCTGATACTGAGCTTGCACAGGCAAAGTCTAGTTCTATCCCTCTGGCAAGCATTCAGATATCCAACATTACCACTTAGAAGAAAAAGGAAGAATCTGTTGCAATATACGTACACTCATGCATGCATGCCAGGCTCTGGAAAGTTGGCCTACACCTTGCAGTGACTGGAGAAAAATAATGCAACAGCAAAGCACGAAAAAATTCACAAAGAGACCTATGCCTTTCTAAGCCAAAAATCACTTGCAGAGAAGCATATATAAGCAGGATTGTGCTCCAACAGCAGATCAGCAGCCATAATACACAAGTGCCAGGTGAAAGCTGGCATCAGCCAACACGGACAGGCTGAAATGCCAGAGAATGTTTTCCAAACTACACTTGCTGTAAAAGTCACTGCAAAGTTTGTGCTGGAAAGGGAACGAGTATCCTTCCCCACTGGAGTTGTGGGCTAGGATGCTGAGCAATGAGGGGATTTCTGTCCTCACCTGACCTGCTAACACAACCTTCTCTTTCTCCAGTTGCCTATTTCTGGACAACAAAAGATAAATGAGTTTTCATGCTGGGCTCCAGGCAGGACTGTCTGTCCTTTCCCCCTCTGCTAGGTACATGCTCTCTTTGCACTCATTTAAGGAAGGTGTCAAGCTCTCAACATCCAGTGGTTTTTCCTTTTAATGGGGAAACAGCAATGAATCAAGGGGTGCGTGCATGTGTGTGTACACAAGGAACAGGACGGGAGTGATCCCAGTATTCCCAAGTATTCCACAGACTGAGTAGCAGCGCTGTTTCCATCAGGCTTAAAGGAAAATATCATCATCCTTCTAACGTGCCTCCCACCATCTGCAAACACCACTGCTACTAATGCCTACCTTTCATGTTACAGCTTTGAACAAGCCCCTTGCGGTGGTGCCGAGCTAAACCCAGGCTCCTCCAGCATCTCTCTGGGGACAGAAATAATCCAAAACCACTTGCTCCCCACCATGAACAAAGGTCATTATTTTGACAAATTAGTTAAATCTCTCTCAGTCAGCAGCGACGACCCTGAATTATTCAGCATGCATCTGTCTTTTTCCCTTGCAAAAACGGCCTGTAAAGCAATAAGTGTATTTCACTTGAACCACTTCTTAAAGATGTAAGACAGTTTGGGTTCACTCCAGTGCCCCTTGAAGTCAATGGGAGTCTTTCATTTAATTTTCATGTAATTAATTTCATTAAATTTGCAGATGATGCCAAGCTGGGAGGGGTTGTAAATACTTTGGAGAACAGGATTAGAATTCAAAATGATCTCGATAGTGTAGAAAACTGTCCGAAATAAATAGAAGCAATTCAAGAAAGGTAAGAGCAAAGCATAAAGTTGGGTAAAACCAATTAAGTAGAGGGTAGGGAAAAATCAGCCCGGTGACAGCAGTGAAGAAAAGGATCAAGATGATCAGAAGCTCTCCAACTCTAGGGATCACTGAGGATTGGAAGATGGCAGAATTACCATCTGCAGTAATTTTTAAGATCTGCCTAGACAAATGACTGTCAGGAATGTTTTCCATAGCTGGACATACTGTTCCTTTCAGCTCAGTTTGAAGATTTCAGTGATTTTTAAGCCATATATTCAGATATGTAATGTACAACTTCTTACGTCTGTAGTCTATGCATACGATCTACAAGAAATGTGGGGTTTGGGAGTAAAAAGGGAAACAAGTATTTAATCTTTGTTCCTTGGATTCAATATTGACCGCAAAAGCATACCCTGTTGTACTGGAAAATATATTTTGCACACTAACAGACAGAACAATGCAACCCACGTGAAAGCCTTAAAGCTCTTCTGAACTTCTAGACGGAGACAAAAGCAGACTGCAGTGTTCAGCACCCTTTCTGATGACCCGGAGGGAGCTAAAGTCTTTGTAGCAACATAACTTATGTTGCTAGAATGCAGTTAAATAAATTCGCAGTGCACAAAGTAAA
Source organism: Ibidorhyncha struthersii (assembly GCA_013398815.1). NCBI lineage: Eukaryota > Metazoa > Chordata > Aves > Charadriiformes > Charadriidae > Ibidorhyncha > Ibidorhyncha struthersii. The sequence continues at coordinate 1,442,045 of VZSZ01002970.1, read as the reverse complement.
TGTTATTTCATACTTTCTTCTTTCCTTATATATGACAAAATATTATTATACTATATTACTATATTATTCTCACCTATATTTATAGCAATAATGGTGATAATTTACATCACTTTGTGAAGTATTCTGATGTGCAAGACAAGCCATTGCCTGAAAATTGATTGCATTTCATTAAATCAAGAAAATTCCAGGAAAAAACATATTAAAAGGATGGGAGCAAAGTCATTCTGTTTTCCTCATACAGCTAAACAAAGGCCTAATTTAGGACCAGTTAAATTACTATGGATCAATACTGTTTCATTTCTGTGTCTCTTTTTTTGCGCAGTCTAATAAAATAATAACAATGGTGATGATGATGAAAATTTTATATTTGAACAATTCCTATTACCTAATAGTGCCTCAGCATTTTGCAAAATAAATCTCCCAACAACACTTTGTAAAGCACATCATAGTGAAGTCTCAGTGTTTATGACATAAACGTGTGTGCGTGTCTCTGTGTGTACATTTCCTCATATAAATATGTATTTATACAGTAGAGATATTATTGTCCTCATTGTGCAAATTGAGGAATGAAATGTTCACATAGCTTTCCCATGGTCACAAAGTGCTGGGGAATGCTATCTGCAATGCTATCTGGGGCTAGAAACGAGGCCTCATTACTCTAAGGTTTGAGAATAACCAACCAAACCATAAAAATAGCTATAATTAGCATAAATAGGAAAGCCAGGCCAGAAACCGTTTCCTCTCACAGACATATTCTAGAAAAAATTATGAAACAGAAAACACTCATGGAATGGGTAGCAGTCCAGGTGAGGACTGAAGAGACGCGGTTTCTATTTCATCTCTGCGCTTTGACCTCATAAAAGGCTTTGTTTTCTGCTCATTTCGTTCATTCATTAATGTTTTATTCATAGCTGTTCAGATTGTCACAGGACAGTCTCTGATAGGGAACTGCAGCTCCTCGTCATTGAGACTTGGTGCTGTTGGGAGATGTAGGTGCTATCGCAAGATAAATGTACTAACAGAGACAGTAACAAACGTGGTAAGAGCAAACGTCTGTCTCGTGTCTATGGCTCTCACAATGCAGGAGACAACAGAGCAGATATATACATAGCATTCAGGCTATGATGTGCTTGGGGCTAATAGTCAGCAAAACAAATCCAGTTCTTAAAACATGCTCAGGGTCAGTATAAGATTAGAAAAACTTCAGCTTTTCTCACCATAACCTAAAGACAGCCAAAGCGTGCTCTAGCTCTCAACCCGTCAGCCCTATTGCAGCTAGTGGGGTTCCATGGCAGGGCAGCCCAGGTGCCATTTGGCCTTCAAGTGAAAAGCGGTTGATCTTGCTGTTAACCTGAGCTCACAGCTCCTCTGAGCTTCCTTTCACTTTCAAAGAAACGACAAGAGGAATACATTCAATAAAACATTTCAGGAGCCGGTTTCAATGAGGATGGGGAGTCGAAGGTAGAGGATAATTTGAAAGAAAGCATTTTGGAAGATTTTAGCTGCTTGTTCCCCACTGACTCTGATGGGAGTCACACTACTTTGATCTTCCAAGTGCTTTCACGCTCTTTCCATCCTGACAAGCACTCATACCATGTATCTATTTACTGTTAAATCAAGGTAAGTCCTGAACTTTGATATCTGAACTATCTTCAAACAGCCAAGAAGGAAGAATAGCCAGATTATGGGAAAGAGACTCCATCTGAAAGTATACTATCCTCTGGTATTGCCAGGTCTTGCATGTTCTCAGTGTTTAGGAATTGATGACGTTAATAACAAAGTTGCGTAACTGGTTACGAAGCCCCGATGAAGTTATATCTCATAAGAAGACACCAGGGTGCAGAAGCTACAGGAATGAGCAGGCGTGGGTCTGTGCACTCAGTTGCTGGACCTCTTCCAGCAAACTCCTGTTTAAAGCCTGTGATGAACTCTGGACACGTAATGGAAGAACTGCGCCAGTCAGCAGCTTGTCTCTCCCAGCACAGGCTGGAAGAGGCAGAGCAGCTCCATGCACGCATTGTGGATGCAGCCAACAAAGACACGAAGAGGAAAATAGATGAAGCCATGAGAAAGTCTTTTAATCTGGATTTGACCTTGTAATTGAAGAATGGTCTAATCAGTCAAAAAAATCTTCCAGATTAGTGTAACAGTGATGGGATTCTCAAGGACACTGGAAGGACTTGGGTGTTGAGTTCCCGGGTGATCAGAACTGGACATCAAATTCTCCCCATTCGCACTGAAAACCTCCCCCTGGAAATCAGGATTGCACCACAGACAAAGGATGGGTGACTACTCTTTATCTAATTCATTACAGTTTTTAAACTCAGAGGTATAAGAAAGGGACTTTTGAACATCAGGATTTGCACCGAGTTCTGCAGTACCCTGGAGAAACCTGCATCTCCTCTCAAAGACTGATATACCCACCTCCAAAGAAACATTTATGAAAACATATAACAGAATTGTCAAGCAGCAGCTTCGCTTGCTCTTGCAGTGCTTAGAGATGTGTTACATCTTCGCTGCTCCCTGAAAGAGCAGCGGCTGTTACTCGCATATGAGCTGGTAGAAACGAACCTTCTAAAATAAAAGATCTCCTCTCAAAAATAGCACACGTGGTATAGGGGACCAAAAAGGGGAAATAGCAGAGTTTTACAGTCAGTTATTGTTATTTATTTGAACGAGGCAGGTGATGGAGCCTTAGTCCTGGACCATCTCTCATTCTGCTACAAATCGTACAAATACCCAGCCGCAAGCCTAAAACCAATCAATTTTTACAACAAACCTGAGGCATTGGCTCCTCTTTCTCGACTCACTCCTGTCTAAGTAAGCTCAGAACCAGACCACACACATCAGCTCAGGGGGTGCAGACTGTTTTCCCAAAAGCAGTGCTTCCAGAAGTGCTGCCAGGGCACCAGCTAATCTTCAGCACTTACCTTTGCCGGTACAGCTAGAGGGGAGGAAGAAAGCTGGCAAAGAAAGCGCATTCCACGAGGCTGGTGCTTTTTAGTTTGGCAACGAGTGCCTACATTTGTGAGCTATGTTAGAGGTCTGAGTCCCTCACATACACCTACATGAAAGNTTTTAAGCTTAAGAAATTCCCAGGAAGATGAGTGGAGCAGTTTTTATAGCGAGGCTCTTCAGAAATTGCTAGTTCAGGAGTTAGGTGGATACGTGAGTGTTTCATTTCTTTACGGGGCACGCAAGTGATATGACAGTGCAGCCTGTCAGATCTTCTCCGGCATTTCACAGATACACTTGCTCTTTTATAGAGACCTTATGGCCAAAACCCAGCAACACTCACATATTTAGAGTCGATGCTGTGCCAGACATACTCAGTCTTTAGCGCTTCATTTATGCTAATGCACAAGTCCCCTGCATAAGCATACCCTGGCCCACATTGGCGGCACCTGGAGCAGCTGGGCATCCGCACCCTCTCCTCTTGGTTTCCAGTCAACGTGAACAAACTGGACAGCTCAACTATATGCAAAGTTCCCTGGAAAAACGTACATATTAATGCCAAGCTCTGAGCACAGGGCGCTGGCAGGAGCTCACTCTGGTTTAGTCCTTCACACTCATCAGTGGGCTGAGCAGACAACTGATGACAAGGGCTAAATATTACTGTAATTGTACTGAGCTCAACCTGGTGCCACAATTACAGCTGCTCATAAACTCACCTTTTTTATTTAAAACAGAGCAGAAACTGGGCTCATTTGCTATCCCTGTGCCTGCTAATCATGCACTTGTCATTGCGGCTTCAAAGTGGCACATTCCAAGGTTTGCTGGCATCCTGTTCCTCTCCCCCCTTCTCCTGCTGGAAGCCCGCCTGTGCCATCACTCAGTTGCACTCAACTTCAAGACCAACTATGAAAAAAGTTGCGTGTGTCTGATGATTGCCACTCATCCATTCCCAGGAGTGGAAGACCGAGAAAGAGGGAGCACTCCTTTGCGTGGGACGGCATTCAGTGGGCTCCACAAAGCCTTCTGAACGTCTCCAATAATTATTTGCTGTGAGATTTTTAGGTGAGATATTAAACTCCTTATTTCCCCCTCAGGTGAATAAGGATTCTATGCCTCAGGAAGATGCTATGAGGGACTTGCTAAGATTATTCAGACTTTTTTTCAGAAGCAGAGGTGATCCTCACCATGCAAAATCACATTATAGAGAGAGAAAAGCTGATTACAGGATATGTGTAGTTCCTCCCTGGGCTCTTCTCTGCTGTGTCTCACCCTATCTCTATATACATATGTATGTATTTCAGTGGTCTGAGATAGAAAAGTTAAGAGGCTCCCTAATACTTTTCTTTTCACTTGTTTGAACAGCAGGACTCCATATGATGGAGAAGGAAAACCAAAGATGTGATATTTACAACAGAACTATGATTGCTGCAAAATCTCAGTGTAGTTATTCGCGCCTATAGGACTGCTGGGGACCAAGCTACGCTTGTTGGCTTCCATGCATTTGCGCATAAAGCAGTACTAAAAAAAGGGTTGTTCTATCACCCTCAGATATTGCGAGGAGATCTTAGCACAGTTTCATCTGGATCTTTGAGCCTTCTTCCCTCAGACGTGCAGACAAGGGAGATTTTAGTTTCTTTGCACTTATAGATGGGTATGTGTGAATCCTGATAGGCTTTCACAAGCTAAAATAAATCTTTCCACATTAGCAGACACTTAGATGGAGACGTCACTCACACGGCATCTGTGTCTGTCCTACCTGCTTTTTATGTACAAAACACCATCCGCAGAAGTAGCCTGGCCAACTCATTCCACCAAGAGTGCTTTCTTCCAAATCCTCACAGCTGGCTAGCATGTAAATGTTGCTATCTAGGCTCTTTGGATTACAACAATTTCTCATTCCCGTATCTACTTGTAAATCTTCTGACGAAATTTATGAGCAAAGATAATTTTCCAATGGATCAACGTAAGCTTCTTCCTCTTCTGCACAACTTCTTAACAGACTGTGTGTACTGCAGAAGCATGTTCCCTTGTAATATGTTATTTCTTGTACAATTTTAAAGTTCATCCACTTTAAGTAAATCTGGCTGTTTCAGCTAAAAGTTGTGTAGCCTTAGGGATTCTTTGCCAGATGAGAGGATGATCATCTTAACACCTTGAGTTTCTGACTTTCATATCTTTCATTAAATCAATCTCCCTTCCATGATTTATATTTATGCCAATGCCCAACTCTATTACAACTCTCTCTTCTGCTTTCTCAATTTTCTCTATTATTCTTTTTGGGGCCTATAATATCATTTCATTGGCTAACTCATAGGCTGTCACTTCACATTTATGAACTGAAACATGAACGCGCATTACTTTATTTTTATGAAAATCCATAATAACTAATGCACTGATTCAATTTCTACCAAGAAGCTTTGTGTTTGGTTTCGTGATATCTGGCCTCTAACCTCCATCCCTCCAAACAAACTTTTACATCTATATTTACAGATTGGGATCATTACTGCTCTTTTATCTCCCTGTCCCAGTGACTTCAGAAGTTATAATGGATTTAGGCAAGAGTTTAATTAGAAACTGCTCTTTCCCGTATTTTGTGGAAAAATTTTCAGGGAAAAAGATGACTCTAACAAATTAAAGACTTGATGTAAGCCCCCAAAAGCCCCAGGCTAGCTAGAGAAGTGTTTAGTGGAACAGACAATCAGACAGTGGGAGATCACGGTGGTGCCCCGTTCCCTAGGAAGCTGGCATTCATTTTATACTGGTTTATATCTTTGTAACAAAACCACTCTCAGTAGTTTGCCTCTGTTTTACAATGATACTAGTGCGGGCAGAATCAGGTTACTTTCAGCAGGTTTCCTTCTTTGATGAGCAGGGAGTACCTCCAGGTATCCTCAGAGATACACTGAGCTATAACTTGGTCCCCCAGCTCTGGCCCACCCGCTCGCCTGTCATGCTCTAAAGGGGAAAGAAAACATACGAGGCTTTTCCACTTACAGATAACTGGACTCGTCACTGCAGTATCAGCTTCTGACAAAAGAGTCGAGCTGAGGGTGTTCCCAGGAAGAGAAAACATACCAAACTCCAGAAAAGCCTGAGTGATGGTCTCGTTATGCTTTAGCTCATGAATACTCATTAAAAACTTAGGGTAGCCCTGAAGCACCCATGAAATCTGCTAGCAGCAAACTGGTTTACACAGGCACTAGGTTCCAGAAGAGAGAAACGTGTCTTTTAATTACAATCTGTGCACTGCAGATACCAGGTGGGTCTGAGTGGAGGGCCTTGCATCTAAAGCCTTTTCAAAAAGAAAATGTAATGATAGCTGAGTAATAAGTCTAAGGGTTCAGCAGAATTCTCTATACTTACTGCAGCTAGCTGATGGACAAGAGTTTGTCTACTTTGGGGTTGGTGGACATCTGCTTACTGCCAGACCTTGCCAGGAATAGTGCAGATTTCATCCTGATCATGCACTTAAACCGATCTCTTGAATTATATTTTCCAATGAAACCTGAAGATGAGTGCTCAACTCCTATTAGACTATACAAACTCAGTGACCTTAAATCACATTGAAAACTTCAGCCTTACAATCAAGTTGTTTTTCTAATCCTTCCTTGGATCCTTCACTAAACAAAAAAAAAGAGTAAATGACAGATCAGACAAAGCTAATTATTACCAAGTCTGGGGATATCCACTGTAAAACAAGGGACAGCTTATGGCCCCCTAAAGGATTGACATCGTCTTGACCTATTATATCAACCTCTGGCAAAAGTATATGATTAAACGTAATTGTTTAAACTAGAAGTTTGTAAACTTCTGATCATTTCACCCTTGAGAGCGTGTAAAGCAGATAACTCATCTTTTGCTGATGACTGAGTGGGAAAGAGACCATGACCCTTCCACTGTGGATCCCCACTCCACCAGCACAACAACAAATTATTTGTTTCTTGTGCTGTTGAGTGAAGGAAGTCCTCTCCCATCTAATATGCTTCTGTGATCATCTTCATTCACATCCCCTAGTAATTGCTGATTTTTCCTTCCTACAGTTTTTCCATGTTGGGCATGCTTTACGGCATTTAATGTCTCATTTTATGCACGCAGTTTTCTCAGAGCCTCAACAGCAACAAATGAACCAACTAGCCCATAAAGACAACTCTGATCAGTAATTAGCCCTGCTGGAGAACAGATGATAACTGTCAGATCGGGATACTAAAAAGTACAGGATGAGGTTACTCATACCTACGTCCAGCTTTCCGAGCAGCCTGAGCTCCAAGGAAATAAATACCAGTGAATGCAGCCCAGCTGAATCTACTTAGAGGAAAGAGAGCAGGAGATGAGATTAGACACACACATTGTTTAACCTGGGAACAAAGGACAGAATTTGGAAAACTACTTGTCAAGGTGTCTTCAAAAATTAGTATAGTACATGCAACTGTATTGCCAGAGGGGCTGTTTCTTATCCTGTCTGCAGGCCTGTGTGAAATCCTCGTGATGAAATTCTCAGCCCTAGGGAAACAGTTGCTTTCAAGATTTGTTACGAGCTTGAAACTCAGCTCAGCATCATCAAAATGTGTGAAGAACTTTCAAGGAAACATGGGCTGTCTTATGGCTATGGCACTGAAACAGCTAAAAACGGCTCTGGCTGATCTTTGCTTTCAGCATTAAGCTGATGCCAAACTAAACCATCCAGTGATGGTGAGAGCTGTGCTTAGACACAAAAAAAAATCCCAATAAGGACTAGACTTTCTCTTCTCTTCATCAAATAAAGTGCAGAGCAATCCCATTAACTACACTGGGTTACCTCTGGATTTTCAGTGGCAGAAATGAGATACAATCATTAGCAGAAATCGTACGTGTGCGTGTGAGACTGGCCCTGATTTTTTCTTTTGGTGATAGTCAGGTGCAATTAATCTAACAGACAACGCATAAAATGTAGTTTAGTACACAGCCATTGTGCCTTTAGGTGCCAAGTCACCAGGGCAAATGATACTTTCCTTCATTACTGAAGTTTCACTTCTCCCTCTCTGGCTTTTACTAGAATGAAATGGAGCATGTAATGGAACGTCATGTTCATAGGTTTCATTTTGGTATCAGCTCCAGGTCTGCACAACATCTCAAACACCACAACAGCTTTTCACATGCTCACAAATCCTAAAAGAAATTGCTGAAGGCATGCAAATCCTGAAGTCTAAAGAAGATGCCCTAAATTTACTCAAACAAAACCCCTTTACGGTTGCAAAATAATTACCTGCTTGCAAATAATCAGGTAATTTGTAATGGTTATTATATGGATGAGATTATATAAAGTTGGGAGAAAATATCAGCTTTCTATAATACCCACCTGCTCTAAATACAGTTATACTTTTAACTAAAATTGAAGAGCCATTAAGACCAGTTTTTGTAGGTGCTTATGTTTCTAATTCCCAATTAAATTAATTGGATTTGAATGCCTAAATAGCTTCAAAAATCAGGCTTATCATCCAATAACCAGATAAACAAGGCAATGCCACAAAATAAGGCTGAAACCGGAAAATTGTTCAGCATTTCTATGGGCAGCTGATGTGGGAAAAATAATAGTTGCATTATCTCCTAAAAACAAATACAACACCTGAGCCACAATCTTAGAAAAGGCAATAGACCAGATCCTGTCACACATTTAAAGCATGAGAACTATTACAGATAATTATTTTTTATAATAAACTGGACTCAGTAACTCCTTGTATTCTGACATCTGAAAGCAGTTTTCAGATGTATTTTACTTGTTTACCTTCTTATGCTCTTGGAAATCATTCAGAAGTACTATATTAATTTTATAAGTAACTGTGAAGAGAACAAGTAAATGGGTAGCCAAAAGTCATGACGGAAAACCAGGGAAGAGCTGAAAGCACAAGCCAGGACTACGCTGCACTTGACAGAATGAAACAATGCAAAAACATTTGCCTCCAAAACATATTCATTCTGAGCTATTTAAGGATAAATTTTTTTTTATTTGATTATGCCACACCAAAAACATATCTGGAAAAGGATTAATTGGCCCTTCATAGGATACATTTGCTCTGCTGAAGCTTACCCGTCTCCCTAAGCGGAAGTTGAGCACTTCTGCAAATCTATTTAAGAATTTAAAGGAACTTATTTAAGAATTATTTAAGAATTATTTTTATTATTTAAGAATTTATTTAAGAATTTTAAGGAATTTTAAGGATGGAATATTTAAGGAACTGCAGGAACCAGACATGCAGCCAGTGGTGCTTATGAGACATTAGAATACCACTAGATATTTTATTTTCTGGAAGCTTTCAGAAAAGGTTAGCAATGTGACTGATACAAGCAGGTTAAAAACTGGCAACCCAAAAGATAGGTACGGGCAGAAACACAGAGAAAAATATTTAAGACACTGCAAGCACAGAAAAATAGCAAAAAGCAGCAGCAACAGAGAGTATGGACCAGCTGGATAGCCACTACAGAAGAAGTGCAGGAGGAGTGAGAGATGAGGCTGAGTTAAGACGATGGGTGGGCTGCGTATCACTAGCTGAATGTTAGTTACAACAGCAGCTAACAGAGTCAAGCACTGGGGGGAGAAGTATATTGCTATTTTACATCTATTTTTATTTTAATAATACCAATCCCTTCCATAGCTAATTCAACATCTGGACAGTCCTGCAAATTACAAGCAGGTGGACACATCACCTCCCATAAGTTGCCTTTAGGTTCATTTTTCTGCACATATATGGAAGGGAAGGGAGATGAGAAAACCTATGCTGTGGATATAGATGTCTCATTGTTACAGCTGTAGCAGGACATTGATCTGCAAAATTCCTTCCTGAATTTAGAAGTGCTCTGCACTCAGAAATTCAAGTATTGCTCTCCATGGCACCAAAGGGAACTGTTCACCCTCTAGATTTGCGTCTACGTTTCTTCTGTCCTTATTAATTAATCCTTGGTCTGCTAAATAGTGAGCCTAAATTATCTGCCTAAAACAGAATAGAAAAATAATTTGAAAAGTACCCTATTTCAGTGGGTCAGCCACAAAGGTCTGAAACTTCCCTTGCCTAAGTCAGTTCCTTTACCCTGTGGCCTGATGGACAAAGCCCTTGTCTTTTAGCTTCAGGCAGAGAAGGCTACATGCTTGCCTCAACAGGGTCCTAGAAAGTAATGCAAAAGGGTCCAGATGGTGGGTAAAAGGGAAGGAATCTTCAGTCAGCAAACCTGCACAGACTCTGTTACATACGAAATATGGAAATATTTCTAAATCCTTACTCAGATACTAATATTTTATCTTGGCTGTAATTTTTATGTGCTGTGATTAAGTTCAATTTAACAGGACTGCTTCCTAAAGAGTCTGTGCTCTGTCCTAGTTAGGGTTACGTATATTATTAATAACCACAATGATAACTATTAGATAGTACATTTTATGTAAAGATCTCAAAGGATTTTTCAAGGATTTAGTATTAATGCTCTTTATCTGTCAAGGTAATTCAGAACCATTTTGTATCTTTTGTATGTGTCTATGCTGAGACAGATCAAATAAATGAAATGCCAAAGATCACAATAGCACACCAATGTCACAGCTGCAAGCGTATGCCAGAGCCTGCACTATAACCAGTGCATTTCAGTGCAGCATTTGAAAACCCATCCAATGGGTTATCCAGCTGTTATCCAATCTTATTAAGGCAGACGCAAATGAATGGAAACCAAGTGTCATACACTGTATGGAGACCGAGCCCTTACTAGAATCTGCAATGCCTAAAATCCCAACCCAGGTTTAACCACCAGAGCATCCTTCCTTTCTTCATTACCAACAAAGAAGAGAGAACTGGACATGATTACAAGTCCCAGGCTCATAATGTCCTTTTGACCTCTTAGCCTTCCTAACACTTGTGGCCTCTTTTTTTTCCTTCCTATACGTATGTCCTAAGTAAGCCGCTTATTCTTCCGATTGCCTCTGAGAACTCTAGGAGTTCTCCAAGTATCCCATAGCTAATATTCAGGATATTTCTGAGCTGACCAGCAGTTTGTCTAGTAACTCTGGATCACCAGTCTAATTTTCAGCTAATATTAAGCAATATAATACCGTTATAGTCACGGGATCTAAGCATATGTTGATCTGGCAAAAATATCTTGCCACATATATTTTTATTTTAATAAGACCAACCGCTTCCATAGCTAATACAACATCTGGACAGTCCTGCAAATTACAAGCAAAAGCAAAGTCATTTAGTGGCTATGCTGTGTCTGGTATGTCCAGAAAAATCCTAAACTGGGCTGAGAAGACAATAATTTATATGGCATATTTTAACTTTTTACTGCGTGGTAATAGAGCAACACACAGTTTTGTGTCATGGTCTGGAGGATGGCTTACAGCAGGCAGGAAGAGCTATAAATACCACATCTTCTAAAAGGAAGTGGCAGGCGGTCACTGGAATTGAAGACCACAAAGAGTTTTAAAGCTAAAGGGAACTTTTTAAGAGAAAGAATCACAACTTATAATGATTAATGCAAGTTCCTGTTTTGGAGACAGGTGCTATTGGGTGATCTGAGCCCAATTTAGCTTTCATTTATATCGGTGTAACATCGTGTGCCTCAGTAATGCACTGCTGGCTAAGCCCAGTGAAAGAAAGAACTAATTTCCCTTTGTATTCAGCTTGTCTGTTCCTTACTTCCTTGGCACATTTTTTCTAGAGATCAGCCAATCTCTTTTCATTGAGATGATGGAGCACTTCGCAGTACTGGGATTCAGTATACATTGAGTTGGGTTTTGAAAGCAGCTAAAAAAAAGTAGGACCCCTAATCTCCTTTGAAAGGCAAGGTGATTTTGACGTTGCTCCACGGGTATCTTTCACTGTACAAATCTGACACTCAGAAACAGGTGAGCCACTTGGAAGATCTTCTTCACAATAGTTCCTGAGCATCTTCACTGGGGGGATTCACGGGCACAGGGCCAGGATAAGCCTTTTACATGGATGGTCTCAGACTAATGATGTGACAGTATGGGAATGCCTGTGCAAAGCCATAATTTCACATGTCATTTAAGTGAATATACAATAGAAAGAAGCACTCCTGGCCATCTCTCACCCTCAGCTACTGACTCCCACTCTGATGTCACTCCTTTCCCCGTGCTGGCACAAGCATCGTGAGCATCTGAAACGAACTCAGTCAGGGAGCAGGGAGCTGAGCAGGCAGACAGCTCATTCACCAAAAAAAAAAACTTGATTCACTTTCACTCAGCTGCACTCATGGCCAGGAGAAAGACAGGGGTGGCAGCTCCATGTTAGTCAGTTTTAAACAGTCACAGAATTGCACCTTAGCAATTGTTTAATACACGAGGGACATTAATCTTTTGGGTTCAGCAAGTGGTTAGATCTGCTCAGTCAGCTCATGCAAACACCCAGGCTCTGAGACTGAGCAACCTTTTCCAGAACTTCAAAGCTGCTTTGTTAAAAAACAATCTCTCCTCCAACTCCAGGGGAAAAAAAAAACCAAAACAGCAAAATATAAAATATGAAACTTGAAATGATCTACCTGTGAAAAAAACCTGCTCTGCAAGCCCAGTCATTATAATTTCTTTCTTACTTTTCACAATCACAGCTGACTACTAGCTGAGACTCTACCTCTCTTCATAAACAATTCAGTTCAGCAGCTAATAAGAAGGGAAGCCATGATCCCTGCCCCATTATTCAAAAGAATTCCTCACTCAGATCCTCTTCAGCATCGCTCTTTGGATATTCTTTAGATTTTCATGTCGTTCTTTGTAAGGAAATAGACATATTCCGTCCCATGAAGGAACAGAAATGCCCACAGAAAGAAATAAATGATCATCCCTGGCTCTAGAAGAACACATATTCTTTCCCATTATGCCCAAAGAGACAGATTTCCTGGTATCTTCTGTAGAATTCTGAGGAAGCCTCAATTCAGGAATTATTTGGATTTTTCTGCTATAAAGAAGTTTTGTATCTTATATACTTAATAGCCTTTCATAAATATAAAGAAACTGTAGTCAACAGCAACTGTCCCAGTCAAACTGGGATTTTCAGTACAGATGATTACAAAAAGGGAAACAACTCCACAGAAACCTTGTTATTTCTCAAGATTCACATCAGGAATGATGAACTGGCAGAATATGAAAGAGAGAAATCCAGTAACTTCAACAGCTTTAGGTGAGTTTCAGATGATTCCTGGGAGATGTGGGGCTCTCATACCAGTTCTACATTCAGAACTCCTTTGCCATGGCTGCTTTTCATACCAGAGACAGAATAAAATTATTCCTGCTCCCTTTATAACCAACATTAACAGCAGATGGACTGAACTCAGCAGTTATTATTACAACTTTTATTTTCAATAGTGCATTTTTCTGAGTTTGTCCTGTCTCCAGATTACTAGAGCAGATCAGAAAAAGTATTTTCTTTTTCACAGTGGCTTCATCCCGAGGTGAAAAGTTCAGAAAGATTCTGATGTCAGGAATACTGAAACTGAGTTGAAATGACAGGACATGATTTTATCATTTTCTATCAAAATGAAATGTTTAGACATGGCAGAAAATAAAAACACCCATTTGCTGACTTAAATCAAATGTTTATTTCAAGACAGATCAAAATTATTTGGGACGGAATAAGGCAGTTCAGCTGGTGATAAAAACCACAATATATTGTGGAAAACCACAGCAGACTGAACTTGATCTTCACCCAACCCTCAAGGCAGAGATTTATTTTCTCATTACAAAATTCAGCCCTACACAACCATATTCTGTGCAAATGTTCAGTCTAGACAAAATCCCATTTGCTGATGGGGAAGTATTTTCTTTGATATCATTCAACAAACTATGCTGATTACATCTGCTTTTTTCTTTCTATTTGGGTCCTCTGAACCCTGAGTGACCAAAACCCGTGTGACAGCCTCACCTGAATGTGATACTGCACGTTCCGGTGAGCTGGTTTAAGAGATCGCTGCTTCTGGAACAGGGGCTCGCTCTTCCTCACTCCTCCCCTTCTCCCGCTTTGCTGTGCCCCCACTGCAGGATGCTTTCTCCTCCTGCTGCCCTTCTCCTCACACCAAGTCACTGGAGCAAGCACCAGGAAAGGGTGAACACTTGGCTTCCCCCTCTTGACTGGGTGAGCCGTTACATTCAATCAAGACATAACATGCATCTCAAATCACACTTAGCTCAGCTTAAATTTGAGAGATCACAGGGAAACTGGGATTCTTCACACTCTTTTGCTTTTAAATTTCTGTGTATCTTTGCAGTACTTCCATTTTGGGGGCCTGTGCCTCTGACCTGCAGCCGTGAGGGTTTTCTTTTCCAGTTGAAAGCTGGAACTGAAAACTTGTGTAATCACACGCATCCAAGAACGTGTTGTAAAAAGAATATCAAATGTACTGCCACTAGCAACATGGTTGTGAAATCTGCAGCACTGGAACTGCCAATGCTAAACTAAGCAGCAGATAAAATCCTAGTCCCGATTATCTTCTCCCTTTGATTTTTTTACTCTGTCACTCCACTGGTTTTAGAAGAATTCAACTTTGCCCTGAAGTGCAGCAGTGTAAGGAAGAGGAGAAACAGCTGTTAAAAGTTTAATGTTTTAAGAAAGCTATAGCTTCAGGCTATTTCAAATGTTCTGATGCTTCAGTTTTTTGTAAAGTCTGTCACTTGATTAAAATGAAGTTATTTTGCCCCTGATAAAACAGCACTGTTATTGAAAGACTGCAGTAATATCTTACAAATTGCCAAGTGCGTTGTTATCCCCTCTAACACAGAGCAAAGTGAACCGAACGAAGCAGGTACCAACCCTTTGCTCGCTCAGCGGTAACTTCCTACCACGCAGCTGCGGCTGGAGCGAGCTGGCTCTGCAACTCTACAGCCGCTCGGTAAACGGCAAGCAGGGATCAAACATCACCGCTTCGCTCCTCACGCAAAGCCAGAAAGATGAGACCCGGCAGAGGACATGCACAAACGCCAGGCGATCGTCCCGCGGCCAGAACTGGTTGTAGAGCTGCTGCTTTGGGAAACGGAAATTTGGAGCAGGAGGCCACGCTGTGACACCCTGCACGGCCTCTGCCCGTGGGACACAGCCCCACGGCTCTGTGCCAAGTCCCAGGTTGGGCAAAGGATACCCGTAGTAACAACCCTCCTTTCACTCCTTCTGCCCCAGGAGTTTGCTTGTAATATGGACAAAAGTCAGTATGACTGCCCTCCTGTTTACACCCTTATCTAAGATCTAAGAAAAACACAAGATGTTCTAGAAGGAAATAAGCTAAAGGTATTTTGTTAGAAGAACACATAATTTTGGATAACACACAGATTTGGAATGGAGTCCTCTTCAAAATACACAGCGTAATATAAAAAAGGGCCAGAGAAAATGTATCCTGTTCCCAGCGCTGGCACCATTCACTGTGTGACTTCTGGCAAGTGGCTTCTGGACAGAGCTGAGAATATATTGGAATTGTTAGTTAACTGATCAAACAAAATGAATCTAAAGGTGTTTTCATTTCAGGGCAACCAAAATGCAGATTTTCAATCAACGCATCAAATTGAAAACCCAGAGCATTGGAAAATGTTGCTTTGGAGACTTTTAGGCTTTGTTGAGCCTTGAAAAAAATACCCATTTTGAAATGCAAATATCTTTTCAAAATGAAAGATTAAAAGCTGTTGATTTTTCCTCTCTCCTCATTCTTGATTTAAATCATCTGGAGAATTTGATCCATACTAACAACTGAGTAAAAAAAGGTCTGCTCACCAATCTCTCGCTTTCCCATGAGGTCAGTAGGAGGTTTACCATCTACTTCAATGGTCAGAACTTTCTCACAGCACTTTGAAATTCTCACCTGAGCTTTCCTGTGTCTGTGTTTCTGTGAAAAAGAGCTTATAATATGCCTCCATTTTTGGCATGGTTACTCTGTCATGGTGGACCAAATAAATTCAGATAATCATTTTTCCATAAGAATATTGTTTCAATGGACTAAATTTTGTCCTGACTTATTCAGCCAAGTTCAAGTAGATGCAGTTTGGCAGAAAACAAGTCAGTGCAGAATGTGGTCCAGCTCTTTGAAGTCTCAGATGAAAGAAGTGAGTAATAAATGCGGCCCCTGAAACTAAAAGAAGAATGAGGTATCCTCAATTCTGCAAGGAAAATGAACTTAAACTCATCATTAATCTACACCAAAAAGTAGGAATAAAAGCTAAGCCACAAAGATGTAATCAATCTGTTAGATGCTACATGACAGATGCATTGAAAAACAGCAACAGCAAAGACACAAAGAAATGTAATCTTAATCTTTATATTTCAATGGGCATTTTAAGCACACTTTTTCTTCCATTTTATATTCACTATTCTAATGCCCAGAGAACAGAAACTCTAATTACTGTTGCATGCTGAAGGCTGGCCAGTAATTATAAATCTTTATCTTTGTTAGATAAGATGTCTGTGAATGAGGCTTGGTCTGGAACAGAGCAGGTAAACTGGAAACTCGGAGACACATTTTCAATTAAGAGCCCACTTTAAACTGGTGACCCATTTTAATGCTGCTGCAACCTGCCTTCCTGCTGCGGAGGAGTGAACTATAGGGCGATATTTGCAGAGGCCCAGAGCATCTTGATCTCTGACTCATGGTTTCCTGTTTTGCCATAGGGCCTTATCATTAGCATCACTGCGCAACAGTATATATGTGAATAGTAAGCACACGAGCCTTCATGTACTTACAATTAATGATAGATACACACTTAAGCAGTCAACCAATTTAACCTCTTTGACAGGGTTAGAGCTGAGCATATTGTATACCACAAATCGTTGCATATTTATATCGGATAAAATCATTACACAAATACCCAATGAGCACGCCAAATCATTCTGATAAACTAAAAGTTTGGAAAACAAAACTGATTTCTAAAATATCCTCCAAATGATATATTTGCTTTCAAATTCTTTTTTCCAGTTCTCTGGAAAAAAAAAAAAAAAAAAGAGTTAATGAGTGAAGACTTCGTGCATTAACTTCCACAACACAGGAAAAGAACCCTGAATAATTTCGTTCTGTTTTTAACCCTAGATTCAGTCCAACGGTTTGCTGTTGCTGCTCAACCCTCAGATTCAAAAGGGCTTCGTAGAAGCAAAATAAATGTCTCTATTAGATGGCTAGAAAGACACATTTAATCAGAAAATATCAACATCGCGGCTATTCAGATAAACAGAAATCCTGAGTTGATTCTAAAAGGGAAACATAAAAAACGCTGGACTTTGAAATTTCTTAGGTTCATCTTGCGTATAAGAAATTATCATGAAGAAATTACTTAAAACGAGTCCAATCTGTGTAAAAATTGTGACTTTTTGACAAAAAAAAATTAAATCTGTTTAGAGATAGCTCATGAAAGATGATTTAAACCTATACTCAGGTTTATTCTTCAATTGCCCTGCTCCAAGTTGTCGCTCCAGCTGTGACATGAAGTTACTAAACTTGTATGTCTCAAACTCCCAGCAGTTTCCCTGATAAGAGTAACAACCAAGTACCTACACTCATCTTTGCCTATAAAGGCAAAAAACGTCCACTAGGAAGAGTCTTTGTCAGCTAATGGGGCCCAGGGAGGCTTGCTTTGGAGCTAAACACTACCCTCAGCCGTTTGAATCCAAATTAAAACAAACTAACATAACAGGGAGAAAGCTTAGCATTCCAGTCAGCTTTAGGCTAAGGCAAATTTCACAAAGGCCGAGTCCTCAATATGGTGCAGTTCACAAAAGTTAATGGGATAACAGTGATTTCCAGCAGCTGGAGGGGTGGCCTGTAGTATTTGTAATTGTTTTGTGACATGCTGGTTATGTTTAAAAAAATTCAATTTTAACTTTTATTTGTAGCCATGTCTCTTGTTTCCTCTTCTCAAGTGAAAGCCACAGATGAGTTTGTGAAAAGATAAAAGCTGCTGTAGACAAGCCAACATTTCTGTCAGCGTGCTGGAATACTTTCCACAATCACCACTGCTGACCGTGTCCTTCCACTACCATTAATGCGTGTTAACCATTAATCAAGCTGAGTAGGAATATGCAGGACTTCTTACAAGCTTTTAGTGTTATCGCTACAAGTTGAAAGCCTTTAAGAAGCAGAAATTTTCTTGAGGGTCCAGTCTGACTCTAAGATTTCAGTAATAAAAAGGCCCTTAAAGGAATCCCTGCAAGCTCTCTCCTCACCACTGGCTAGGGGACACTGTGAGTCAAAACTAATTGCAGCAGTATTATTGCCTGCCATCTATGTTTCGAGGAAGTTTAGGCTATAGAGCTGTTGTACAGAGTAAATCCACTAGTCAAGTGTCTTATCCAGTAGTTTCCAGTCCATGATTGGTGGCCAACATGTTTCCTTCCTTCCAACATGCTCCCTAGTAGCAATTGCAGCCAAAGAAAACTCCAAATGTAAAGCTAGTGTTGTTTGCATGGGTCAGTACCAAGAAGAGACCCAAATTTTGAGTCAATACAGCTCCTGTTCCAATGTGGCAAACCAACTTCAGAGGAATTAATTCATTCTCTAGAACATCAGCTGACAACATTCCTGAACCTACACAGCCCGTATAGCTGAAAAGCAAAAGACAAAGGCAGAGTGAATTCCGAAGATACTTCAAAAGTGGGAAGTAACAGACAATTCCAAGTATTTGACGTGAAGGACAGAAAACATGCAATTTTGTGTTTGTTTTATTGCTCCACTAAACCAATCTACGTGTAACAGCAATAATAAACCTTTGTCTTCCAGCAGCAGAACAGTTAGGAGTGTGAAAGAACTTGTCACATTAGAGAACACTGTTTTGCAGGGCCTCTGCCTCTGTGTAATGGAGCAGTATGATCCTACCTTAATGACATCTTCATCTGATGATCTGCACTCCACAGATTCCAGAATATCAGTCACAGTCCCATCATCTTCCACGGAGATCACTTTGACAGGGACAGCCACTGTTTTCCCAGTAAGAATAGCTGTATTCAGGATCTCTGCTTCCTAAGAGACCAAAAAAATGTCCCTTTAGTTAATATATTTTGCTATTAATTCATTAGTACCACCTTGATTCAGGTTTACTTTAATTTCTAATGGCTATGCCAAGAACTGTTCCAAGTACAGCAGGCAGGAAGGACAAATTTCCTCCCTTCAATCCTGGAACCAAACTTGCAGTTCTGATTCAGAGCTCTTAAGATATTCGTCATACCCTAATTGCTATTTCATGAATGCTCATCAAGTGTAAGAGCAACCTTACACCCGAGGAATGACCCTGCACCACAGAAACAAGACGTACCTTGCATCTAGCAATAGCAAAACCTCCGTCCTGAGGAGCTCACCAATGATCTTGCTGATCACGTAAAAGTAATGGCTTTTAAGCCCTGCTGTTTTCCCCACAAAAATGTTTTCTGAAATGTTTTCTACAAATACTGAAATTCTATGACACTATTGGACAAATACTGTCAACGTTTAGACCAAAGAAATGCTGAGTAATTGTCAAGAAACAAGTTTGGATTGAGGACAGTCAGAAATCCACTTTATCCCAAACCTCCTGGATGATCTTTAACAAGTCCCTGCAGTGTGTGGGGGTGTCTTCTGCAATATGCACACTTTCTAACTTCCAGCCTGTGGAGAGCCTGCTCAGGGATGAGAGCTGCTCCAGAAGCCACCTGATCGCACGTGAAACCATCTGGCGTGCCGGGAGTGCTCTAGCCCGGCCTCTGACTGCAGGTTTGGTGGGACACTCAGGCTGGCCGTGTGTATGGAAGCAACTCTAGCCTCAGAGGCAGGCTTCAGGCTGCTATTCGGGATGCAGTGTCGGCAGATTCAACTTAAATCTCCCAATTCACAGCCTCTAAAAGGGGCTAGCGGCACTGTCTGTCATGGCAGGTAAGATCTGGTTTCCCCTGCTCTGCCTCCTAAGGAATTAGTGTACGAGTGCCACCATTCAGGTCTTGGGTAATGACTACATGTACCACAGGACTGTGGGGAATCAGACACTCGTCAGGTTTTGTAAGACTTATCCTGGGTCTTGTTGGGTAATGGTGGGCAAGCACTTGTTCACAACTCTTTCTTTACCTTTTCATGAGGCTCCCAAAAAGGAAGGATGCTGAGAAGGGCCTGGGCTCTTTAAACAAAATGAGCTCTGCAGTGACCTGTGCCTCTGGTAGGTCATTGTTGTGATGATGATTTATTGCAAAATGCATTCCTTCTGTTTGATTTATCACTTCTAATTTAAAAGCGCCAAGTTCTGATTACATGCAGAGCATGAGACTAAACGGCACCCTTGGTTACCTGGGTGTCACATCAGTCTCGCACAGCAGGTATCACTGCCGTGCCAAGATACACAGAGAGCGCAAATTGGTGCCTGAATTCTTCAGCTCCTCATTGCAAGATACTGCTCGTTCCTGGAAAGGTCTCGGAGCTTCTCAGAACTGTGCCTGTGAATCACGGACTATCCCGTAGAACAAGAGGCTCTTGATTTTAGCTGGCTCTTGTGAAATAAAGGCTTCCAAAGCCCCCCAAGTGCTAACTTCTCATTATCTAAATAGCTCACGCTATGAGCTCTGAGACTGACCTGATTTTACTTGCGGAAGACAACAAAGTGGGAGATTTAAACTAAGTTACCAGAAGATGATGACTCCCCCTACTGCCTCTTGGGCTTAAGAGGAGAAGCAGGGATTTCTCTCATCTAAAGGGTACGGATCAAAAAGACCTTTTCCTGCTACTTAAAGAAACAGAGACACTTTATTCAGACTCAAAGCAATATTTAAAGAAAGAAAGAAAGAAAAAACCTCCTGGTCTTTTGATAGCTGCTTTGCTAAAGTTTCCCTGTCCTCACCATGATCTTTAGGGGAGGGTGAAATAGGATTTCACAAAAAGAGAACTTAAGAAGAAAATCCTCTCCCTCCCTCAGCACAAAAGCCCTTCAGATATTTTGAAATTATAATTCATACAAAGGTGAGAATATCTGCCTGTACTGTAAGGCCCTTCTGTCTTGAGTGCACATTCATTCTCAGTAGAGAATATATTATTCAGGCAACTGAGATCTCAGAAAGATTTGCAATTAAGTTTCCAGGTTCTTTTATTTTTTTCACATCTGGGCTTTGCAGCAAAGTTACCATGTGCAGGTTATTTAGATACTTTTGCCACTCTCCTGTAGGCTCCACGGAGCTGCAAATGGGGGCAGCTTGACAGAACAAGCGCGATTAAGCATCCACGATAATTACAGAACCCAGGCATTAGGGCCTGATTTTGCAAACGCTTGGGCGTGAATGTCATTTCATTGGGACTATTTGAGGCCATACCCCATGCCTAGCTACTTGCACCTGGTACCAAGCAGAAAAGACCTGCTCCCCCAAGCAGGAATGGCTTTCTTCCTCCAGTTGATACATTACAGTACAGCCCCTGCAATTATTTTATAAAGCAAAGGGAAGCTTAATAACCAAGGCTTTGAAACAGTGTGATTAATGAGGTCTGCTTACCAAAGGCAAATGTAATTTCCCCTGGTAAGAGCTAGTAACCGAGAGTGATTCTCACAAGCTTCATGAATTTCTTTCGAGTTTCTGAATTTTCCAAGTGCTGGCTTTGGATATGCTGAGTACAGATTGCACCCTAACACACCTGGTACCTGCCGCTTTATGGAAACGCACACAAAACCAGGCTACTCCGTACATCAGCTGTTTCACTGTCACTACCCTCTTTTCCTTCTCAGCTACTTTCTAAAAGCATGTCCATAGCACATCTAATCCTCTGGGAATTTCTGCATGTCCAGAGTCTCAGGTGGCTTCAAAGCTCAGTAACGTGGTCTCAGGTCCTGCCCCAGAGCTTTCTCTCTGAGGCTGCAGTCTGACAGATCTGTACTTAACCTAATTGTGTGAATAATCCCAATAACGAGAGTACTTAAATGCAAGGAAATGAGCTCATTTGTACCTGATTCTAAGGTAAGAAAGCAAATTCCCGTGTTGTCTCTATCCAAAATCAAAGAACCCAGATTCCAAGTTTTGTAGATTTTGTCTGTATCCATGTTCTAGAACTCTGTTCAGAAACAAAGTGTCTCCAGACCTGTGCCTAGTCCATAGCGGCACAACGTGCAGCACGTGACAGTACTGCTGGTTCTTACGGTCATAAAACAATCTTTGTCCCCTCTCTCTGCAAAAGAAATGAGGGAAGTGGGGGGGCAACAAGTAATGCCCGGAGTTCATACAAGTGTCAGTGGCGATTTTCTGACTTTCTGTCAGCAGCTACTTGTTGTCCCAGGAAAACAAATCCGCCCGATACCTCTCTAAAGTTCAAGAAGGGCAAAGCAAGCCGGCAATGGACCGAAGCTGTGCCTATCGGCACTAGAATGACTGAGCTGTACACTCTGTTTGCAGAGTTTTCAGTACCTCCACACGTATGGACTTGGCGGATGACTTCTTTAGGTACCTGGTTTGCATCTCACCCTTCAACATAGAGGCTTAATAACCATTTACACCAATTTACACAGCAGGGGCAGAGTAAAATGCTTCTTCAGTCATTTGTTTAATGGCTAGTAAGGGCTTAATGTTCCCCTGGTGAAAGCATATAAAAATTATTTCATTTTGAGGAAACAAACATGATACTCGTTTAGCTACACAGAGATTTATAGTTCTGAGTCTCAGCATGTAAAAGCTATAAATCTAAATAGTTACTAATTTAAAAGTGGTGCTTTTTGCTGCTTAAGTGATAAAGGAATCTTCCGAAGAAATATGATGTTCTTTATCCATAACTAACATAGATTATAGGAGATATGATGTCAGGGCATTGCAAGTTGGGAACAGTTATGCGTTTGCAAAGCTATAGCCAAATACTCTAACGGCTAAAAGTTCATTCCCTGAGCAGCTATTAAAAAGATGCTGAACTTTCTCTACCTATTACGTAGCCTATCTCTGTAATTCACATACACTGAACCCCCCAAATAATAAAATGAAATAATAATCAGAGAAAAACATTTTTCCCCATGTAATAGAAATGGAAGACCAGGTAATCTTTATTCTGAAATTGCTACCACATTAAAAAAATAGTAATACTTTTAAAGAAGATTCTGGAGTGAGCACTCTTTGCCTACTGAAGAGATTCATGTTAAATAACCGAGCATATTAAGCCCTCCAGCAGAAACATATTCAGAAGATGTACACAGTAAGCATCTATATAAGTAGAAATGCAGAATTGAATACCTATTAGTTTTTTTCAATTTTAATTAGTAGCTTCCCTGCAATTCGATTTCCCTTTGGACATCTTTTGCCTTATAATTCCTGGGGTGAAAGAAAGGACTTTAACAATATCTTTATAAATCTTAAGGAATTTCTTTTTCTTCCCCTGGTTCTCTCCATATACACGATATTTCCTAATGTTTGTATTAATAATGACTTTTAAAAGAAATAAATACATAACTAATTCATGCTTAGCTTTGAGGGCCCGCATCAGGTTTATGCGACAAAGAAAAGCTTAGTGCTAACTGTCAGCATTCTTTTCCAAAAGCATTTTAGCGTGATCCAACACATCATTTTAATGCGGAATCCCTGTTAGCCCTCACAAACCTCACAACACTACAAGCAGCAGTGAGCAAGGCACCAGCTTGTTTTCAAAAAAGACCTGCAGACATGTTTCCTCAAAATAACTTGGACTGATCTGCAGCTCATACCCTTCAGGAGGAGAAGTACTTGTCCTACTGCAATACACAAGGAAAAAAAGTATTAAGAAGTCCCCACAACACTATAATACATGTTCTATAAGCACGACAGATCTCCAGATACATTTTTTATTATAGTAATGGAATATATTTTTGCAGGCTAAATATCTAACTTCTAAAATCAAGCATGTTCCTTTTTGTTTTCAATAGGCATCTTGGCTTTTCAGTTTACTACGTATAGACCGCAATAGGGAAGAGAATAAAATGATCATTGAAATCTCCAGAAGCCCAGGGCACACCACCAAATGGGAATGAATAGCTGCCTGAAAATCCGTCCCATTTGGCACTCATTAATATCCTCCATTTTCCTATTTTTTTTCTTGTCTATTAATCAGCCTGTAGAACATTAATCCAGAGTACCACCTTGAATCTTGTCACTATTTATTTTAAAAAAGGCCTAGATTTTCCTCCTCTTCAGCTAGCAGCCATCTTATTTATATCAGAGAATCCGTGCTTCGGTCATGCATAACTAATTTCAAATCTTATTTAGCATCAGGTCTCAGAATTAAGAAGCTAAGTGACAGCTGTTTAATTAACTCCTTAAGCTGATTAGAAAGCATTACAGAAATCCCCCCAAGGAAGAGTTTATAACTGTCAAGAGAGCCTAAGGCCATGTTAATGCTTCTGTTTAAATTTAGTAAGCTTCTAAACCAATAAAGTCTAAATGCTTGACATCCTCATGGATGTGGTCAAATTCAGCTTTTTTCCTCATGTTACCACTGCAAGGATAGGTAACAAAAACAACAACATAGAAGGGATTTGAAAAGTCAGAAAGCAGCAGCTGAACAATAACGCAGATAGATGCATGTCTCTAAAGGAGCTGCTGGGAGTTCACACCATCTAACACTCGATTATACCGGATTAGTACCCAACGCTGGAGTAAAGCTGAGCTTGCACCTTAAATGCAGAGTCATCTCCCAGCTTCTGGTTGCAAGTACAAAGGTTTGTTCATTGGTTCTTAAAACTTAAATCCACCTTTAATGATAAGATTATGGCAGCTGAAGTACAAGTTTTAGAAGCAGCTGGTGGGGCGAGATACATGGTGGTGCAGTGGAACTGAAAATGCTCCAAAGCAAATTTCCTCGGTTGTAGTACATTATTGTCAGCTCTGAGCTTGCAAACAGCTTGAGTTCAGCCCTAAAATATCATAGTAGTTGGTCTGAAAGCTTCAAATAAATAAAATGGAATTCTGATTTCTTTATTTGCCCTGTGGTTTCCAAGCCTTTAGGATGCACTAAAAAAAAAAAAAAAAAAGAAGAAAAATTAGCTGTGCTTCTTCTGTGTCCAAAGGAATAAAGGAACTATGGTCAGAAATAACACAAAATCATTTATGTGGCCTTTAATGTAAATAGAAGAGTTGCAAGGACAAGTTGAAATACTGCAAGTATGAGAAATGATGGTGAAACCTGAATGCAAAAATGTGAAAAGACTGACAGGACCTTCAAAGCTAGTTGTTTGGTTTCACGTGCGCACCTTTCATTGTGCAGGGTGAAATCTGAAGTCGCCGGGAATGGGAGAGAGTAGGATATAAAAGCAAGTTAGTCACATTTAATTTAAGCACTTGCTACTTAATCAGTTTCCTTTTTTCCTCGGTACAGGCAAGAGAGCTCCACAATCAGATGTGCTGACATAGGGTTAAAAAGGAGCATAAACAGAAACCCAAACTCATGTTTCTCTGGATATATCTACCTGCTGACTCCCAGTCTTCCACACAGCTGCTGGAGAGGGAAAAATGGATTTTTTTTAATAGCAAAATGTGATTGCAAAACCATTGTTTAGAAAGAAATGGCTGGCACAATCAATGTCTGAATATATTTTTCATTCTTTTTCAGTCTGTGATTCCTTGAAAAGTTGAGACTGCCATGGCACGGGGAGATGACACCTCCAGCCACATTCTTGCTCCCCCTCCACTGGGGCAGAATCAATGCTCATGGAGTGAGCAGATGTGGCAAGGGTGAGCAGGGAAACAAAGCCACATATACACATAAAGCACAGTAATCACAATTTTCTAGTTAAAACCAGAGAACAGCCAACGGCTGGATTGTGCTGTAGGGAAATAAAGAACATGGGATGATCACAGAGACTGTCTGCCCCTCCTACTGTCAGACGTGAGGCATTCAGGAAAAATACCTAATTATATTTAATCTGAGAGTGAACTTTTGCAAAGCCTTTTAGCTATTCTTACTAACGAACTTCCATCTCTGTGTAGATAGAATCTATCACTGCTAAGTTTGAGGTGGAGAAAAGAAAAGCTAAATATATGAGACAGTGTTGTGAGTAGTAAATAGGGAGAGAAGGAGCAAAATAACACGTAGGCGTTACAAAGGAAAAGCGGGACCGTTAATAAGATGACCAGCAGTGAGAGGTCTGTCATTACACAGCCTGTGGTGCGCAGTAAAAAGCTCAAGAAGGAAACAAATGCATCTTAGAAGCAAAATCCAGGTGCTACTGTCTCTGCCTCGGTGAAGCGAGGCTGCCCTTCAGGCTGGGAAATCCCCTTGTTTCACCTTTGTCTGTTGTTACAACCGGGCAGTCCTGGCTCGGGGACACTGCCTATTATCACAGGATGCAATTCCACATCTTTAGTGATGAAACAAACAAGAAATAAATCTCCTTTACTCTGAGGGAGAGAAAAATGCCTTTGCCTGTTGAGTCCCTTTTCCTTACCTCTGTCTGCCTTGCATATCTAGACTGGAATAGCTCAAAACAGGGATCTTTTTTGGGTTTTTTTTGGTGTTTGTGTAGTGTCCAGTCCACAGTTCCAATCTGAGGTCACGCTGCTGAACCAGCTAACAATAGGTAACAGTTTTGTTGAAGTTGAAACACAGCAAGCACACACCAAATGCATGAACAAAGCAGGGGGGATAGGACGTTGCCTCTGGTTTGGGTGCCAACCGTTATTCGCAGCCCTGCTGCTGGGATAAAGGCACGCAGGGCCTTAACATTTTTAACACTGACTTCACAGAGCAAAAGTGTGTCTTTTTAAGCCTGTACTTTCTGCTAAGGATTTCTGTGGGCAGGCGGCACACAAGCAAACTATCTAGAGAAGATATTGAACTATTTAGCAACGGGACAGTTTGCAATGTTACCAGTAAGCTACCCAAGCCGTACTGGATCTCCTTTACACTCAGATAGCAGAGTCAATTCCTCCCACAGAAGTTCACCTTTTTCTAGCTATAGAGTAAATGCTAATTTTAATTTGTCTCAGGCTTGAAACAACAAAGCCCCTTTAATGCTTTGATGTCTAACATTTAGGGATTGTGTTAGCTTACTTTTGGCAAGTCTTCCTTTGGTGTTTTGGTGGTTTGCAGTGCTAAGCAGGCTACCGTGATCCCAGGAAGCTGTCATGTACGTTGTCTGTTTATCAAAGTCAGAGAGCTACGAAGTCTGCAAATCGTCAGGCTGCGGTTCTTCAGAGAAATTGCTAATTAATTCACAGGCACCAAACTGTAACTCCGTGAAGCTGCGTGTGCGTACTTGATTCTGGTCTCCAGACAGATTGCTTTAGCTGATAATCAACAAGGTTTGCTCTTAAAAGCAAACAAACAAACAAACAAACTTGGGGAGGATTTCTTCTTTGCTTTTCCTAAGCAGGCTGCCAGCAGGTTTAGACATCATTGCAGGAGGGAAAGGCATGTCTGATTGTCAAAGGAAGACCTCTCAGAAAGGCAGAGCCAGGAGATCTGGCCTCAGGTACACGAGAACACTGTGTCTGATGCTGCTGAATTGCTGAGACTGGGGAGACTGGTAGGGACACGTCATGCGAAATTAGCTAAACCCAATCAAAATTTCACACACAGGGTCAGTATCTCAGCTCCCGGATTGATGTGCCAGCGTGAAGGCTCTTTTGATTCTCAGGCCTGCAGTTAGGAGGCCTGATGCAGAAGTCTGGTGCCTGCAGGGGTTTTGGCTCTGTAAGGGCCGGACTATGGGATGTGATGTAGGGATTTCCAGCAACAAAATGAAGGCTCTAGGATATCACTTCAAAGAAAAGATGCCAATGAGACTCTAGCAATGCAATTTAGCAGAGTAAATATTTGGTGTGATGTGTAGCAGAGCCAGGATGACTGGGGTCAAAGCGACTGAAACAGCTTTGCTTTCACGGAGGGAAGCATTAAAAATCCCCAAACAAATCACTGGTCTATTTAATATGTTTTTTTTTTCTTCTCTTTCTTCCACAGCTTGCTGCTGTCATTCCCAGGGTGTATTCTGAATCCTTCCCACCTTCCACACTGTGCTAACCCCCAGGCACTCGGTGGTCTAACGGGAATCCTAAGGGACCCAGCCAGGGCACCCTTTCCCCATATGCTCCCTGGGGCATGGCCAACAGCGAGCGGGTTAGAGCAACCCTTGGCACGCAGAAATATCCAGCAGAGAAATCTGACAGGGTTTTTTTTCTGTCATTCTCTGCTTTCCAGAGCCAGACAGCGATGACATCTGCATACTGCACACTCTGCTCCTCTCTGCAGCCACTGCTGTCCCCGGGGCAGGTGACCGGGCAGGGGCAGAGCTCGGTGCCACAAGGGCCTCCCCCCCCGCCCCACTCCTCACTGTCTGCCATGGCCACAGCCACATTTCCACGCTGTCACAGCCAGCAAATGACAAGCTGAATGAGAGCTGAGGCTGGGAAGGGTGGGAGATTGGGAGCAGGAAGGAGTCTGAGGCAGAGAATAGGGAAGGAGGGAAACTCCCACACATTTTCTCCAGGGAAGGTTAGCGACTGCCTAAAGAAAGTACAGGAAAAGTACCGCCTCACTTCACTTTGTTAAACGATACAGTACTTTGCAAATTTGTGTATACTACATTACACGTAGGAAACACTGCAATGGACACTGGGAGCAGCTGGGAACCGAAGCTGTGGTTTTAGCAGCGAGCGCTCCATGCTCACGCACGCCGCTCTCACACCGCATTAGCTGTTCCCTCCCTCCCACATAATTACACGTAGGACGGACCCTGTTCCTGCACTGACCACAACTACTGATACTATAAATTAGGAATGCATAAACGAGTCATTCATCACAGTAGCTATGTCGACTTTCTCAGAAAAATACCCCTAAGTGCTTACCACAGAGGTATAAATGATGTGTCTTTATGCTATGGGGGAACCAGATTTCTGCAAAGTCTTCCCCAGACTCCGGCCGTGTGGGAATCGGGCCCAATCAGAGTCCTCCGAGATATGCAAAACAGACGGAACCAAAGGAGATTCAATGTTTTATGTTCTGATAACATTTAGATTTCTCTACTGTTTTACCAGCAAACAAATTCACACCTGAAAACAACTTCAGTACCATCTTGCAACGCATGGTGATGCATTCGCTGAGGTCCGTCTGCCAGTGGTTTATGCAGAGTTTTGTTTGTGCTTTGAAGCCTTGCTGTGATGCTGTGAAACATTCCATTATTTGCACATACCAAACTATCGCCATGAGTTTCCCTTGGTGACTCATGTTTCCTTCACCAGCCACGTGTTTACACGGACCCATCTGAAGCTCGACGGATGTGGGCAGCGGCGCAGATGCAGCCTTCCTTATTACAGATCTCCACAGAAGACTCCCCTCTGTGGCTGGCTTGCCAAATGCTGCCTTAAGCTCCAGCACCAAACCCACAGCATCCATTTAGTGCTCTGAACTTGAGGATCTCCACAACCCCGGCACACAACGCAAATGCCTCATTTTCACCTCAAAGTCCGTGATGTTTTTGCTGCTCTATTATCTCCTATGATTTTTCCCAGCTTTTAATGTCTACCAGTCAGTTCTTCCACCAGCACATCCATGCTTTTTCCCCACGTGTTATGGTTTGAAGAACCCACAACAATTTATTGTCATTCAGACAATTATTCTGTCACCCGATGACCCCTCCCCACATGTGAAGGGGAATTGGGAAAACCAAGGAAATCCAAGGGTTGGGATATAAACAGATTTACTAGAACAAGACTAAGTAATTCACATTAATAATACTAAAGATCCAGTATTGAACCCGGCACCAAGATAAAATATACAAGGATTATCCTCAGCCCATTCTCTCCGTAGGAGGCCGGGTGCTCCCGGCAGGGGACAGCAAACGTGGGACACTGTCAGCACTGTGGCTTCAGGAGGAAGGGAAGGGCTCAGGGGTCCGGCACCAGGGCAAGAAGTTCTCAGGATGGCAGCCATCAGAGCAGAGAGAGAACTCCTCAGCAAACTTTCTAATTTATATTGGCTGTGACGTTCATGGTGTGAAATAATCTTGTTGTCCAGCTTGGGTCAAGTGCCCGGGTCTCGCTCCTCCTCAGCCACCCTCCTGGCTACCTTGAACACACTGAGACCTTGAAACCCACATACTGTACCTGGCTATAAAGTAAATATTTTCAAAAATCCAGACCCTAGAGTCTTCTAAAAATGGGGTTTTCCCAAGCATTAGAAGATACCTGACTGAACAGTAGAATTACTAAAAGAGAAATTAATGCTGCGTCGCTCAAACCAGGACACCATGACACCTGAAGAGCTAGTTACTTTTAAACTCTCTTTGAAATTCAGCTCTGCCATAGTGACTATAGGACGTTGCAAATCTTGAACAGACATATTTGTTCCTCTCCTCCCACCTCTGACAACTTCAGTTTAACTCTGTGAGGTCCAGCAAGACTTAGCAGCAAAACAGGTAAATCAAGGTGCACATATGGTATTTATAAATATATATAGATTCAGCTCCCTCCATGTCTACAAAGTACTCCTCAGAGGGGAAAGCCATTTAGCATTGTCTACAGTAACAACAATCCTAACACATTTATCCACTCTGACTTGATCTTCACATAATTTTAAAAGTTCTGCTATCCCACTTGCAGTTTCCCAGAGGCAAAAGCTGAGTAGCCGTGAGGTTCGGAGAGCTGCCCAAGCCTCCACACCGAGCCACTGGCAAAGCCAGGAGCAAGCCCTGGAGCTCTGCCATCCCCTTTCCCCTGCCGCACATGGAAAATTCTGATAGCAACATGGATGGTGTACAAAGCATGGTAGGAAGACAAGCAAAAATGATGCAGTGACAATGAGAAAAAAGCAGATTTGCAAGGATGAAATCTGCCCCAATGTGGCAATTAATGTTAGAGAGACAGCCAGAGAGCATGGACCAAACTAGCTTTTCACATTTCTAAAGAGAAGAAAGGGGGTTGTAAGGAATAAGAGAACTCATATTCTCCTGGGCACTGCACAGAGGAGAAGTCACTAAGTTGCCCATTCCAATGTTTCCTCACAGATTGGCCTTGTAGTTTTCATAGCACATTCCTACTTCGGAATGTCAGGCAATAAGCAGCCTGAGCTAAATTGGGACCACCACAGGGGCCCTGGAAACCTGCCTCAAAACCAAAAATTCATTCATGAGCAGACTAACGGCAGAGCAGTGGGGAAGCCTGCAGCCAATGGGCTCTGCTGGGTTAGTAATTAGCTCTTAATTCGAACTTTTAACAGAAACACAAAAATAAACAAAAGGGACATTCAGAAAAAATATGATGTTCCAGCTCCCATATGGCAAATGGGGCCAAAGTCTGCTCTGAGACATGTGACCGTGACCTTCATGAGGACACCATGATGCCCAGGGCAGAATTTAGGTCACAGTATGTCCTTAGAAAAAAAATGCGTGACAGTGACTGAGTAAGGACGCTGGTCCCTGCCTGTAGTGGCTGCAGAGGCTGTACCCTCATGTCTCCATGAATAAACTCATCCATTTGCTGTGTCACACCATGTGTTGAGAAGGACATTAACACTGTATTTCTAGGAACAAAAGTAGGTAAGTGCCATTCAACCACACGTACCTTTGGTTATAACACTGCCATCTCTACAGCTGAAGAGCCCCCAAATCCATCTCTTTGCATTTGGTCTTGGTAAGGAAATCTGGGTGCTTTTTTTTTTTTCATGAGACACAGCAATCAAAATTTTATTTCCAAAAAACTCCCTAGTTGCAAGTCCTATACCATAAAGACACTAGGATTTCAGTGGCACCACTGTTTTAGAACTTTTGCCGTGCGATTAGCCTGTGAAGATGAGTACTGCCAGATCCTTTGCAGATATAACTGAGTGCAACTTTGCTGATCTTGCCAATATGCCAAGAAAGTGACCTATATATTTATTTTCCTTGCTGCACATAAAGGCTATAGTACAGGGCCATATAAGAATCTGAATGAAGACAGAATATTTTTAGGTCTGATGAAGTAGGCAGAGAAAGAAAGTAGTGAGCCCGCAAGCTCTGCTTTGATCATTTAGCCTTTGCAGATTTGTGACAAATTGTTTTTTCTGCATGAATCTGAACTGATACAGCTTTACATGAGTAGTTAAAAAGTAATACCAGTTGGGAAATAAAATCCCTAACAGCACCACAGAAAAGCAATAAACTTAAGAAGCAGTTAGACAGATAGAAGAATGATCAGAAACGCTTTACAATATAAAAAAATTAATAACAGAGAAAAAGAGCGGTTGGACATTTGTAAAGCTGGTTGTGGCAGGCTGAGAGCAGGGAATCCAAAAAGCCTTTAGAAAAAAGACATGAAGAGCCTTGTAATAATATCCTGGGGAACACGCATGCTGCAGATTCAACGTCTTTAAGACTATATTGTACGTTCTGCAGCAATTGTTTAGTGTCTAATCCTTCTGGAATGATTGGTAAAGAACTTATGTTAGTGTCAGTCCAACGTCCTCAAGGAAATAAATCTGGACTTGACATCAAATTACATATTTTGTACCCAGGACATTTGAAGTATTTTCTTAATCTGATGTACAGAGAGATTTGTATCCAACAATTATCCTGATGTCAGTGCAAAAGTAACAGCTTCCTTTTCTTCCTTCAGCTTCCTCTCATTTTAAATATGAGAAAAAAAAAACCATACGAATAAAGCACTATATTAAGAACCAGCCATTCTATAATGATTATGAAGCTGTGAACCTAAACAGTTCCAGGCTGTCATCCTGACACTGATAATAAATGCCGTTATTTGTGGTGTTAGATGACCACATCGGGGATGTTTCCAAGGTCAGACATCTAGTAAGGACTGGGACTTACACTGTATCTGATGAGTTCAACAGCAAAATTCTCACTGATTTTAATAAGTGTAAACCAGATGACTAACAGATCATTCATCTTGCTGTGATATGACAGTCCAGAACCTGAACTAAATGCAATTAAAAGTATCTGAAGGTCCTAGCCTCTTTTTGCAAATTTTGAAAATTAAGAAAGATATGCTTGAGGGATGATTTTTTTCCAGAAAACTTGTTCAGAGGTAAGTTTAGAGTTAGGAAGGAAGGGGAAGGTATGCAGCCTTTTATCGATAGTTTATAAAGCGCTTTATCTGACAAATAACTGCCTCCAGATGCCAATATCGAGCCTGGTGTGACCATCTATCACCTTGTTACCAGCTACACAGACTGCCTCTAGACATCTGCTCCTGCAGGAGCCAAGTTGATAAACGGTTGCAGTAGGCTCGGTACTGGTTCGTGACAAGCTTATTTATTGGGTTAAAAAAGAAGAAAAATAATCTCTAGATGACAGCAATAAAAGCTTGGTTCTTCTTCAAGGTGCCGCCAGACACATGGGACTGAAATAATCTGACTTTTGCTTTTATTTGCTTAGGTTTTCCTGTTGGTTCAAAATTTACTACAAGCCAGGGGCCCTGCAGCCAAAAGCTGCACAAAGCTCCTGACCTACCTTGATAAAATGACAGTTCTGCTCAACAAAAGCCTGTTTTCAAGAGTCAGAGTTAGTGTGATGGCTTGCACGGACTTCAGTGAGATCGGGTTTGAGCTGAGTTGGTAAGTAATCAGTGATTAGATGGTAACCACAATTTCCCCATCATTCAATGCTGCTTTTACGCCTTTCTGCTTTCTACCTTAGGGATTTCCCCCAAAGCCCCCAGCACTTCAACTCCCTCTTCATAAAAAGCAAATAATCCTTCTTGTTTTCCCTCTCTAACCTCCTCGATTATTTGCTATTCATGTCTAGGACAACTGAGAAGGGCCCCAAAAGGGCTAAAAAGCTGATGAAAGGATAAAAAGATGACTGAGAGCAGCTATGAGAGATCCATGGGATGATCAGTGATCTGGTGAAAGGGAGCAGAGACAGGAGATTCATAGTCTCGCATCACAAAAGAAAAGGGGAAAATAATCAGATGGCAGGTCTCAAAACAAACAGATGCTTTTACACATAATGTAGTTGAATCATGAAATTCACTGCCACAGAAAACAGGAATGTTTGCATGGATTGACCTCCATTGCAATTTAAAGAGCAATTAAATAAATTAATGGAAGAACGAACTAGATCACACTTCTAGATCACAGACATGCTGAGTTACACACCTTTGACAGCAGCTTGCTTTGCTTTTATATCATTCCCATGGCATCTGCTATCAGTCACTGTTGGACGGGGGGAGACGGATCAGAAAAATCTTTGGCCTTAGCCAGAGTGATTCTCTAGGTAGAAACAGTACTCTATTTACTGTAATTGTAGTTTAAAAGCAGAATTAAAATTTCTTCCCACAGTGTCATTCAGCTATTGTCCTGCTTTCAGGGACGCATTTTATAGATATACTTGAAGAACTGTATTGGTTAATGGAATGGATTTTGGCATTAGTGGAAAATATAAGCCCTCAATATCAAATATTAAATTATTCCTGATTAATTCTTTTATGGGCTTGGACTTGCAACTGATTTAATACTCCTGGATAATTACTTCTATTGTAACTGCGTCTTTGATTTTTAATTAACCATACAAAGTTTCTCATTCAAATCTAATATTACCTTTGTTAACACTGTCAACTCTCTGTTTAGAGATTCTGTTCACATTAAACTCTGGTGCTCAGACCTTAAAGTCTGCTTTTGCACAACTGTGTGAACAGATTCCATATGAGGCTTATTTATTCTACATAATTATCTACAAAAACACTGTCCTCAGTATCCTGAACACCGCTGTCTGTCAAGTAACCCCATTCTCTTAGTACTGCAGCTCTCACATCACCTCCTCTTACTCAGGTGGCTCACCTGATACTAATTTGCTTGGTCATCTCAATAATTAGTCTCCTGATTTTCAGCTACTTCACTGAAATTACTGACATGGTTTAAGTTAGGACATGTACAGAGCTTCATCTTTTACTGGGGGCAAGAACTTAATCCCTCCTTCCTGACTACTGAAAATCTAGAATAGCTATCTCTACAATACATTATGATTATGCTGAGATAATGAATTATACTGATACAATGACACGTGTATGGTGACTTTATTTTTGTTCCCTCTGGCCAGAGAGAAGTCTCTCCTGCAAGAGGCTTTATGATAAAAAAATACCCATAACCTATTGACTACGTCTCTTTGGGAGCAGATGAGTTTTTGACCAGGCTGTGTCCCGGCTGTAGCAGCATCACACATTTGTTGCAAGACTACTGGCCAAACCAAGCACAACATGTTCAAACTTGTGTGCCATTACTCACCTAAATCCATATTTACAGAGGTAATTAAGTGACTGTTCCATTAAAATTCAATACAAGTGAGCTGCCTGGGGATTGTGTGCTGAGCATTTTCAGTGATCAGGCTCGTTATAATTCAGAGTGTGGACGTGAATTGAGGTGTCATACTTGAACCATTCGCATCAGAATTTGATCCTTACTTTGAAAATGACCATTTTGCTACTTTAACTTCCTTGTAAACAGATTCACATTTGCCTATGGAGAGAGGATACTGACAGTATTTACAAACTCCCTTGAAATGATTGTTTGGATAAAGATTGAGGCATAATATATAAAATGCAAAGTGCCAGCATCACTTTGCAGATTATCACATTGTGACAAACAGATGGAATTTCACATTTTTAAAACCCACGCCCTTTTTATGTTTTAGAGATCCCTTGAAGTCTCCTTTAGTTTATGCGTTTTCCTCCAGCCGCCACTCAGCCTTACTGTAGCGCCTCTGCCACCCATCGCTGTTATTTCTAGAGCCGCTTGCAGGGTGAACCCCAGCTCTCCTTTTATCTTGGGGCCAAGCACGCCCCACAGCGCTCCCAGTGACAACAGGTCAGCAATGAGGATCTGAACTGAGTCTGGGATGATCATCTGCCATTTGACAATTCGTTTCACTACTGCAGCACGACCAGGGCGGCTTCACACGAGAGGTACGTGTCACTCTCTCCAACACAGATGGACCTGACAGCACCCGACACGGCTGCTCTGCCACAGGCTGCCATCCTTCCAGCCAGAAGCTAAACGGTCCCTGCAGAATGCCCAAAGCTGTCTTTCAAGGGTTTTCCATTTTTAGCATGTATACATACCTGTTTTGACTCCAAAAGATACAAAATCTCCTATTAACTAGTGTACGGCTTAGTGGAAAAGGTTGGTAAAGCTACCTATAATAAAATTAAATGGTTTTTTTTAGTACCTAACATTTTTACAAAGGTTAGTCTTAGAGTATTGGACACTCTCCTGTTTGACCTGCTAGCTAAATGCCAACTGTACCAAGCAAAAGCACC
Organism: Ibidorhyncha struthersii; assembly: GCA_013398815.1. Taxonomy (NCBI): domain Eukaryota; kingdom Metazoa; phylum Chordata; class Aves; order Charadriiformes; family Charadriidae; genus Ibidorhyncha; species Ibidorhyncha struthersii. Next base: position 1,405,968 of record VZSZ01002970.1, on the reverse strand, counting down.
CAACTGGCACCTCATCTTTTGTGTTCATTATATTCAGCTCTGCTTAATTTGGAGGGTTTTCCATACTAATTGTTAGGCCTTTCAGAGGACCGGGATTATACTGAGGGGGGGTTTTGTCTGAATTACATTAAATGGCATAGATTTTGATTTTAGGGAGGATGAATTCATATGTTTGTAATCAATGTCATGCGCCGGGATTTTTCAGTCTATTTTGCTGTTTATGACACCACCTCTCTTACATATGAGGTTTGGAACAATTTCAAGGAATAGGGCAGCAATTATCAAATGTGTAACGAAAGGCAGGAGAGGTGACCTAGACGCTGACTCCTACCTCAGCCACATATGCCTGGAAAGGCCTGAAGAACAGTTATGAAGTCTAACTGAGCTTCTGAATTCCCTGTGTTTAGCGAAAAGATCATAATTTTCTGGCCTTGCAGGGTATTAGGTAACTGTAATGCAATTCACTAACTACTGTGATGCGGTACATCTGAAAAAAAAATACCTATGAAAAACTAATTATGTGGGCGCTACTGACAGTCTAATTCTCACAATTGCTCAGGAACTTCTGAGAAGGCATAAATATCTGGCAGAATTTCTAGAGATTTTGAAGCTTTCAACTGTTTTTCCATTAGGATTCCCAAAGGAGTTCAACTGAGAATCAAAAGCTTTGCAGAAAAACATTTAAAAAAATGAAAACACAAGAATGATGTGCTGCTGCTCTACCTCCACTGGTTGGCACCTCAGTGAACTAAGTTTGGGACCATCAGCTGTGCCCTGATTCTGCCCAGTCACCGAGCTGCCTCTGCACCTGCCTGCATCCCAGAGAAAAGGATGCTACAACTTATTCCATGGTTAACAAAACCAAGAAAATGGAGCCTAAGAAAATAATTATGTTGTGCTTGAAGAAATATGGAAATAGTCATGAGCTGCTGCATTTAACAGACTTTTTGAAATGAAATTATTTGTATTCAAATATGTGCAAAACCAATGATCATTTTTTGGTTTTGATCAGCTCAGCCTGTTCTTTGGGGAAATTAATTTGATGCTCTGGGTGTAAACATTCTTTCAAAATGCTTACCGTAAAGCAATGTTTTCCTCCTGCTCTCCTCTGCACCAGAGCAATTTTCAAAGCATTCCCATTGATAACACAAACAAAACAGACAAACCACTTCATCAGGAGGGCCAGAAATTGCAATCAGAGAAGTAACACTTAAAATGCAATCTAATCTGTATTCACATCATCACCTGGTCTTCTCCAGGCCACGTGTGTGGGGGTGCGCAGAGACTTTAAGCAGGAACAGATACATTTCTGATTGCTAAAGCCTACAAGAAGACATGCAGCAGCTTTAGATAGAAGGTGGTTTTTGTAAAGCTACCTGCCCAGACAAAAGTGAAAGCAAAGATTGGTGCAAGAAGCTCATTTACAATTAACTGATATAATCTATGTCTAATTAAGTCAGAGGGACAAGGCATTTAAAGTCTACTACTACTGCTAACATCCTACCAGAACTTTGTATCAGATCAAGGTGGACTATATTCAAGGTCCTCTCAGAGAGTGCTGTGCAAAGAGGAGGAGATGCTCACTTTGGAAACGGACGTCTCTCACAGCTGGCCACGATGAACGCTGGAGCTGAGCTTTGCTTCCCTGCAAGTGGAACGAATCTCACAAAATATTTCCATGTGCTGCAATGTGCAAAAGTGACAGTTGTAGTTAAGCAGCATCACGCTAGAGGTTAGATGGGGCATCTTGTTCACGACTCCAGCGCCAGCACACTGTCAAGAATATTTCATCAGGTCCGTGGCAGTTCACAGGACGGGGGGACTAAAACCTCCTGGTTTGTGATTTAGACAAGAAGGCACGAATCTGATATCCCTGCTGGGAAAGGGAGAAACATGAGCAAAGGACGGATGGCAGTGAACAGGCAGAGCTGAAGCCTGGGAGCACTCTCTCCTGTAGAAGCTAGCAGGATCGGAGTTTTATGTTACTAGATGTGAAATAGGAACACAACACACCTTTCTTGAGGAAGGCAAATGCTGGCTGCCACAGCCCTCCCCCGCCCCTGCTTCTCAGTCCCTGTGCTGACCATTTGGTCCTGCTAAGCCACCAGAGAGTTAAGCACATGTTATTGGGTTAGTTTTCTGCTGACTTAGCTGAAACGGCTCAGCTTTGGGTGTGATGAGTGCTGAGCCACCAGGCAGAATGCGATGGTATGGAGACTCCTGACCAAGATGGCCGGGGAGGCAGTTTAAGCTGCCTCAGAAGAGCAACCTGCAGAGAAATCAGAAGAGACACCTGAGCATGGATACGTCCTCCAAAGTGCTCACCACCAGCTCAGCACATCTCCATCTCCAAACGATCGATGATTGCCCAGCCCTTCCCTTTGCTAGACGAGGGGTCTAAGGAGGCTGACAGAGGACCTTGCAGGGAAATGGGGCCAGGCCATGTCCCGTCCACCTTTGATCCTCAGAAAAGAAGACAGAGAGTAGAATTTGAACTTCTGCCTTTCCCATGTATCACAGGAGGACTTCATTTCCTTCCAAGCTGGTCTCTGATGTCCAGAATTACCAATATCAACATCCTCATTCATCTTCCTTCATTTTCCTTCAATTCCTTCTGTAATTGCTTGGAGATATTAAGTGCTGCCAACATCGTAGTCATTATTAAACCTAGGCAAAATGTGCATCGGAAGACCACAAATCTTAATTCTTGCCTTGTTACCATAGTTACACCTGACTAAGAGGTGACACCTGAACTCTGCCTTCAAGCTCTAAGTAAATGATGACTGACAAAGAATTAAAGAATCTCAGACAATGAAATGACAGCATTTGAAGAAGAAAAGGGCAAGCACACTCGTGGTAAAAACTTAAAAATTTAAGGTCACACTATCAATTTCTATAAACAGCTTTTCATCACCCTGCCTACTCAGATCCAAGGAGATTCTTGCCAGTTCTTGATCATGATACTGTGTAATTGCATAATAAGAAGTTCTGCCTTTGATCACAAGGAGCATGGCTATTACAGGCAATATATACATTGCACTTCTACTTGTCTTATTCTGATTTTTTCCTGTGAAATGAACAGTTCTGAAATACACATCTCAAGTCAGGTAACTTTTCCACTGTCACAGAATAAGCAGAAAATATACATGAATTGATTTTAAATCTGACAGAATGATTAATTAACTTACATACCCAGATTTCCCCATCTGTCAAAATATTAGAGCAATTCCTATAATACCACACGTGTAACTCCTGGGATTGAACATAAAGTTACTGCTAAAAGTCACTTGAAAACTTAAGAGAGAGTAGATTCACTATCTGACAGTATAAACTATTGTTACTCTGACAATAATTTTAAAGTCCTGGAATTTTGGCTTTTTTTTTTAAACATATGTTATTATTTTAACATGTTTTAAAGAGAGGTCTTCAGGCATTTGCCTGAAATCTGCGCTCTTTAAGAATCACAGAATAACAGGGGTTGGAAGGGACCTTTGGAGATCATCTAGTCCAATCCCCTGTCAAAGCAGGTTCACCTAGAGCAGGCTGGACAGGAACGCATCCAGGCGGGTTTTGAATATCTCCAGAAATGCTGGAACAAAGGCAAAACGGAAGAAAAAGTTACTTCATGCTTTGCTGGTCTTGTTTGACGGCTACAGTTGGAGAAAACCTGCAGACTCTCAAACCAGCAGACTGTGCCCGAAGATGTGCTTGGCTCACTGTGTTTCTATCCCCGATGCTGCTCTGAGTGGTGAAAAAGTGAAAGCCTTCATATGTGCTTTCTCACTTTGTACATTCAGAGTACTGTTTAAAGTCAAGAGTCCCAGTATGGGCTTTCCGAACTGGTAGAGAAGGATTTTCAGAGCTCCTCATTTTGGGGAGGATAGCAGTAAAAAACAGGTTTCCCTGATGAACCTGAAAATTCATTAATTCCACGAGAAACACAGGCCCAATTCTGAAACTAATTTCCCGAGTGATAAGGCACGCTAACGGTGCTTCATGTGTATAGTCTTCTGCCTCTGCTAAGGTAAGAGATCTAAAACTTCAGATTTTTGAGTAGAGCTTGCCGTACAAATCCATGGGTCCTAAAGCCTATCTCCAGAAGTTATACAAAGGTATTCATCCTCTTGATTTTCAGTAAAATGACACTAAACCCCAAGGGATGTGTTTTAGTGACAAAACACATAATGGCTGTGTTGTGAAATTTTACAGCTGGTGGAGTAGGGTGCTGAGGTTGACAAAGAATTGTTCTCCTCTATGTTACATAGTCGAATTAAATGAGTATTAACTAAAGCATGCCAGAAACAAGGATTTACATTAGTCTGAGCACAACCACTGTCTGTCACTCAGTCTCTGCTCTCTTTTTAGGTGTGACATATGTTACTTCTCTATTGTCATAGAGTGTTTCAAGCTAGACAAGATCTGAATTTCTAAAAAGAAAAGGAAAGAAACTTGCTTAAGTATACATATAAGGTATATAACATATACGTTATTTAAAATTTATTCCTAGCATGGAAAAGATGACCAGCCTCTGAAAGAAAGGCGTAAAAAGTGACTGTCCAGAAGACGGACACTGCTGGCTTATCTGTGTTTGAAGGACCCCCCTCCCCCTTTTACTTATTTAAAGCTAAACAAGAACAAAGCATGTAGCAGAAAAGTATGTATCTTTTCACCTAATGTTACCCTTTCCTTTTGACATTCCTAATTTAGTTTATTTCCCCACGCAAACCAACCAGTCTCCTGGGTTTCTGAGGTCCATCTCAGTTTCTTGCTTCAGTATTTTAACATTCAAAAAGATAAGTAGGAGGAACTTACTCAAGTCTCAGACAAGTTAGTCTGGTAGACATGTGACCCTAGTAATTTCAGACGAGTTCTCCTTGTATACTGGAGGATGTGTCGTGCTTTAACCCNAACCCTTGCAGACTGAGATAAAGACAGTTTAACAGAAACAATAACAGAAAAGGAAAAATAGCAATAATTATAAAAATAATTATAATGACACGGGTCATTCCCACTGCCTGGTGAATTGGCCACTGTCCTGAGCAGTGATTGCGGAGCCCTGCTGCCCGGCTAACCCCCATTTATACACTGAGCATGACAGCTGTGCTATGGAATATCTCATTGGCCATTCCATCGTTCTGTCTATGCTTCTATGGAACCTGAAAAAAGTTCTTGAATAGTGTACACATCACTTAGCAACAATTAAAACCAACAGGTATTATTGACACTCTTTTCACAGCAGTCACTAGAAAGAAAATTAACTCTTTCGCAGCTGAAACCAGGACAAGGAGGTTAGATCTGAATCCTAGATGGTTTGTATTCTGCAGATTCACATTCCATTACAGAGCAGGTCTTTTACAACACGCCTTACAGGGCAAACATGGACGCAACGAATCTGAAAAGCCAACCTGTCAGTCTAGACTCAGGCTGTTCATTTTTTTTGATAGCTTTCAAGGACATTTACTATAAATCTGTGAAAAGAGAGCTACTTACAGGTCTGGGATTTATAGAAAGTGCTGCCTATTTGTGCTCTTTCTTTTGTCAATAGCATTAAGATTTGCAGTTTGCACTGATTTGTCCAATGACCTAAATCCTAGCAAGCTATCAAAATCTGTTTCCTAGATAAAGTCATGCTAGAGTTTGATACATTTATCAGTGCCAAGCACACAGCAGTGCTTACAAGCACGGCTATTTCTCAAGTCTTCTTCAAGAGCAGACAAAAGAGAGATACAAATGAATTACAACCTATTCACTCCAATGGTTTAAAATAATTATCAACCATTGGAGACACAATAATACAATTCCTGCCTCCTGATTTCACACAAACTCCAGAGTATAATGAGGCGCTGTTTATTTACCTACCGTAAAGCATCCCAGTCTTATGCTGACAACTCCAGAATGATTTATTGTTCTTCCATTATGCTAAATACTTGGGATAGATCATGCCTCATTATACAAAATATAATCCATTGCCATTCATCTTAATAAGACTTGATATGGGAGAGGCAGGGGGGTTGCTAATTGTCACTATAGCTTCATGGTGACATATTCTTTCAGCATCAGGGCTCAAATATTTGACATGGGAAACTTCTCGGTCTTCACTTCTCTCCAACATCAGAAGAATCTTGCTGAAACCCCAGGAACTCAAGTGGGAGTTGGAAGCAGTGCATGAATTTTTAAATTTATACAGCTCCTTTCTAACCCAAATTGCTCTGTAGATTGTAGTCCTGATCTCACAGGACATTTTCAGTACAAAACTCCTACCAGTCATGTCTTGCTGGGTCGGCTGCCTTGCCAGAATAACAACCAGAGTATTGTGCATACAACAAATGGATTGACTGGGCATAGAATTTTTTCATACACTACAATCGCAATATACTCTGGGATAAACTTTCCTTTCAGTTATTTCCTAAACTGGCAAGGGAAAGTGTGTGAGGGTCCCTGCAATAACCAGCAAAATTGCTACCAAACTATAGATCTCCTACACTAAAAACTACAGCCATGTTGGAGAACACTGGCACCAACAGATTTATATCATGTATAGCTCAGGCTCAGAAGGTGGCATCTACTCCACGTTCACCTGTAGATTGAACAACTGGGTGGAAGACTTGGCTCACCTTGTAATGATGGCAAGGGAGAATAAGGTCTCATTTCCCGAACCTCCAGTATTCAATCTCTTTAAATTCAACAGGAGCTTGAATCCTGTCTCAGCCAGCGTACTCTGTCCCAGCACCTAAGCTTCCCCAACGCCTGCAGTGGTGTCTTCCTCTGCTACCCCACTGCTCTCCCACAGCCTGCCCTCAACATTCAACAGTAAAGACACCGCGGTGGAGTGACAGATCATGGCTTTGGATAGCGAGAAAGGGACCAGCTTTAGAGCTCAGTTTGGAGCTATAGAAGCAAAGAAACAGAAAAGGCTCCAGCACGCATGAAAAGGAGGAAACCAAAATGAGAAAGACACGTCCCTGTAGTGATATTAAGAGGCTCCTCATATATTTTTTTCCTTCTGGCCAAATGTACTCTGTATTATAAAAGGCTCCCACCATCTGAGGCCCTGGGAACGTCCATCTGGTAGCAACGCAGGCACTGCTGAGCAGACAGAGCACTATTAAAGCCTTCAGCAGATATAGCCTATTAAAGCAAAGCCACCAAAACTCCACTCAGATTTCCTGAGACACCAGACTGAAGGCTGCAAGGTACTTTGGGATTTATGGGGAGAACCTAAGGCTTTCAGAGAGGTCAAAGAGCAAAGCTTCGAGTCAAAAAATATCCAACTCTCATCCACCTCAGGGAAGGATTGTCACCCAAGCAGAGGAAATAGAGGAAAAGGAAGAGATTTCATTGAAAAAAATCCTACACCGAGAATTTAAGTTTTTAAGTGTCTGTGAGACATTCTGAGCAGCATTTGGAGCTTTCTAAACTCCAAAGTCTGCCTTAAGCTAGGTTTATGTTGCATAAACATTTACTTTCAAATTCATTATTATTATGAAAGATACAACATGAACATATTAAATGATTGTGGTATTAAAGCACATTTTACAGCATCATCTTGAGTGCTGTTTCCTTTAATGCTCTACTTACATGACACGGAGGGATTTGCTCTGAAACTGCATTAGGATGGATAGAATTCAATAGTACAGCCCATAACATTTTTTTTTCCTTATCTCTGAACAATTCCTAACAGCCAAAATACTGCAAAGAATAGAACTTCCATTCCAAAATACAGAGATGTCAATGTTGGCTTGCTACTTGGTGAAAAGGTGTTTTGAACTGGAGAGAATCTGGTACTAAAGCTCCTGGCTGTACTTTTATTCCTGTGGCCTTTGGTTCATGCTTGAAATAGTGCACTTACAAAGCCAAAGCAGAAGCACAGGTTAAGAAGTGGGCAAAAAGGTACTGATAGTAGAGGATGTCTATATAGTGGGACAGAAATTAATAAATTGGAGCTTGGCTAGAACGATCCCTTGGATCCAAGATTTTGTCACCCCTCTGCTTTGTACGTGGAGAGCAGCAGGAGCTGGGGCTGGCTGAATTCCCTGCTAGGGGTCTACTGTCCTTCTCAGACACCCCCAGGGTGTAGCCGCTGTGAGCTACTGCATCCATCAGTTGCCATTTTAGCTGTGATCCCTGTAGCAGCGTATTTAGCACAGATCCAAAACAGGGCTCATTCTGCACCGTTTGTTTAGCAGTCTTATAAACCATAATTAGTTAAACCTCTGAGTGCTCCTGGGATGGAATAAACATTATGATTTCTGTCAGTACCGGTCACATTTTCCTCTTGAATCAAGAGAAAATCTTTATTAAGGAGACTGGAGTTAGAGGGAAGAAACCTTCCAGCTCAGGTGAATGCAGACTTCAAACTGTATTCAAATGGGTACCTCATGGCTCTGGCTCCCAGGTCGTGCAGGAATTATGAACTATGTTTTGTATTCAAGCTGAAGTTTAAATGAGATGTCTAAAGCCACCGTGGCCTGTATGTTTATTGGAAAGAAAGAAAGAGAGAAAGAAGGAAGAAACTGAGGGTGAGATTTTCAGACACTTGACTGGTGCCTCAGTGATTATGGTGATCCATATCTAACCAGAAATGCATCCCACTGCAAAGTGGGATGAAAAGAGTAGTCCCAAAACTGACATAAAACTTGTCTGGGACACTACATTGCCCACTTAACAGATTATTTTCAAACTCCAGCTTGAAGGGCTGTTTCAGAATAATTCAGCTTCTTGAAAGTACCAAGCAGAATTTTGGTGTCCAAAGATATTACGTTTCTTTTGATTCTTACTGTTCTTTTTTTATTTTTTTAAAAAGCAAAAGAGAATGCAATTTTCTACGAACAAAATTATGAAATTATGTAGCATGCCCATAACATACAATAATACACACCATCAGATAACAGGAAGACTGAGTAGTCCATACACATTTTGTAACAGATGTGTTTTGGAACCCAGTTAGTATATGCTGCTACGGACTCCTTGATCTCCTCTGCTCCTCCCCATAGTAAATCTACCTCTGATTGCTGTAATGATCCCTATAGACAGCCAAATTGTTTTGGTTAACTTGCAGCATGTACTTTATTTTTTCATTTGTGACTGTTTCAATTAGCGATGTCATCTATTTCTGAAAGCCTTTTAGTTTTAAATAATTAGGACTTACCCAAGAGGTTAGCACAAAAAAGTATTTGAAATGCTAATCCAGCATCTCAGTCAAAACTGTTCAATCAGATTTAAATCCTGTTGTTCCTTAAATATATCGTAAAATATGATAGTGTCCACAGCATACCGATAACCTCTGTGCAATACAAAGAAAGAGGCCAATGTATTACATGTGATGGTTATTAAATTGAAACGCTGACAGACCCTTAAATATGCTGAGACTGGGCACACTGATTTAATGAGAGCAATAATGGGCAGGTGGGCCGAGCGTTCCTGCTGAGATTAGATCCTGAGCAGCAAACGTGTCTTTTGAAACTGTTTTTTAACACAATCTGTACACAGGACCAGGCTGTGCATTACAGAAGAAAGTGTCTTTTCATGTGAACTTTATCAGCCAGGCCTCTTATAACCTTGTTACTAACATATATATATATAATCCGATAATGATTGGGGTTTTTTTTTTTTGGAATGTATTTCTTTTTCTAACTACATTCAAATTCAGAAAAGAGGAAGAAATCCATTGCTTTGGTGCAAACTGTGTCTTATCTCTGGAGTTACATGCTTTTGCTCTTTTTCTTCATATATTTCATACATCTGGGCCTAATTCAGTAAAACACATGCTCAGCCTAAACAGCCAGATCCACTGAAAATTTGCTGAAATAAAGCAGCTGTGTTTAAGCTTTATTCTATGCCACATACCTAGTGGCTATTGTGCTTTTTGCCAAAATTTAATTAAGAAGTTACACTTTATGGCTCCCTCCTTTGGATGGCAGCAAGTCTGCGGGTTACTCTCCTATGACTCCCGGGAAGGCACCACGTGGTGCAGGTGCCAATTTCAAAGGCTCGAGCTGGGAACCAGATGGAGACACAACTGTATGTGTCTGGAATGTTTCCCTGCTTCTGAACCCACAAGTTTTACTTCCACACAGTGAAACTGGCCGGAGAGATTTCACCTCCTCCATTACACCACTTTTGCAAAGCACAAGATTTGGTACCTGTCTTTCACTTGGGAGTGATCCACAATGTCCATTACCAGGTGTTTTTCTTCTCACCTACAGGTTCCTTGGAATTTTACCGATTGATTCAACCTGAATCCAAGCAGGATCTTGTCTTCATATACATTTCTCCCTATCTGTTTGTGCTAGCAATAGGCTACTACCATAATCCACTGCTACCACAAGTAGGTCTTAATTTTCCTTTTTTTTCCTATCCTTTTTTCTCAACTGCATTACAGTCCAGACCTCACTCCACCTCCCCCGCCTAGCAGATCCTCAGAAAGGTTTCCCTCGCCCTCAGATGAATTCAATAGACTTCAGAGCAGAACTGTGAGCTGGGACAGAGAGCGAAGTGCTCTCCATTCCCTGGGTCAATTGCTGAGTGTTCGGACCCTGCAACACGACTTTGACACAAACGTCCATTCTACACTGAGAAAGACGGTTTTCCAAACTGAACTGTACGTCACCGAAAAGACTGGATTAATCTGGCTGACTCCTAGAGCTCTGCCTTCTGCTGCCAAGCCACTGAAGATGCTGTCCTTAACCATGGCAGGGACCACACGGAAAGGGCAAAACCACTTAGGCATTCATGCTCCTACACAGCCTGAGAAGAGGCAACTGAAGAAAAGCAGTGCATTAGTTATATCCCTTCCAGCCCTTTTCACATTTAATTCCACTATTAATCACTGTTGCATCGATTAACCTGTGATGACCCACCTGCATCTCACTGCTATATAAAGCAACCTGAAATCAGACCCTTGGTTGATTACAGCAGGCAATCAGATGGTTCAAGACTGATCTCTTGGCCTGAATTAAAGTTAACTCATCCTGGAGATTCCAAGCTTTGTTCACTGGGATAATTATCCAAGGCAAAATGGACTTGAAAGTATGTTGAGAAAGAAAAGTTTATCAATAATACATTTTTTTGCATTCATGATAGCTCTGTGATTATTTTTGGCTTTCTCGCGCTAGAGGAGACAGGATGGATGCAGAACTATTCCTAAATGCCAAAAACAAAGGCACGTTGTAAATTCATTCTGACTACCGAACTGGTTTCATCCTTATTCTCCACAGTCTAATGCCAAACCCCGATCTTGGGGACCTAGAAGAATGGCAAAACCCAAAAGCACTAATTTTCCATAGGGCTAGAATAATTCCCGTTGTGGGGGCACTCAGCTCTGCCAAAGCAGAGGGCTGGGGAAGGTGACCATTTGGGGCACCTTGCCTTCCACTCCTTACTCCCGCTTCTGCAGTCTCTGGTGCAAACTAAAGTAAAATTGCTGAGCTTTTCATTGCGGAAATGTCTGCTCACTCCTAAAGGCATGTTTTTCTATAAGAACCAGTAGATCTTGCTGTCATAATATAGTACTATTTGAGTTTATCTCCCTCTGCACACCTGGTATGGCTTCATCCTATCCGACTTATTCTTAACAGTGTTACACTGAGAGGTTACTGCTATAAAATGATGCTCCCAATAGAGGGCAAAGCAAAACTATAATCACACCGCAGTCTTTCTTCATCACCATGGTTATTATTGTTTTGGATTTGCAGATGCTAAAGGTTTGTCCATAGGGGATATATAAGAACTGAAAAACAATAGAAAAACACTTGACTTCCACATGCATGCTCCTGGGTCAAATTGTTACTTTTGCAATCAGAACAAAAAATCAAGCATCAATGAGTCACTTCTGGAAAAGCTGAAGATTTCAGAGGTCTGCTATGTCACTCTCTGTTTTGGGAATGTGTTCTTGGGGTGAATTGATTAAAGGTGAAGGGAGGTTCATTATCTCACTGTAACACCATTTGTGGGGAAACGTGTCCAACAATTAGCTGAGGATGCGGGTGAACCACTGTCAACAGCAGCAGCAATCAGAATAATTGCTAGAAAGAATCTGTAACAGTAATCCAACAGATATGTATTTCTTATTTACATCATAGCACTTTTCATAGCAGGGAACTAGTGCCTTAGTGCTAGAGCCAAACAAAGGGGAGGAAAAGAGGCATTGGTTAGGGGACCAGAGGGGACTACAACTAGGAGCTTTAGGACTAAACTGGGCAATGGAAAATGTAAACCAAATGTGGGGAAAGGCTGCCAAACAAGCACCTGACTGTAAAATCCCAGTGTGAAAGGAGAGAAGTCCCAGTTCTCTCTCTCATGTCAGCATGTCAGACTAGATATTAAAAAACCTACAGAGCAGAAACAAATCATTTGAGGCTCTGGTCCACTGCCTGTATTTCTGAAGTGGTTTTCCTTCTGGTTTTCTAGAGCACTAAAATATGACCCAAAATCTATTGCAAATGATTCTGCAATTGTGCTACAAGGATGGAAGAGACATTGTCGGTATTTTTCAGGTCTAAAAACTTAAATACAATTGCACAGCTGTCGCCTTTGAAGATAACGTAGCTGATGGAAAGAAAACCCACCTAAAAAAGGTTTTCTGGCTACTGTTCACATGTGAAAGGATATAAACCTTGGCAAGTTTACGAACAGCGGCTGGCTTGGAAATGCTTTTTATGTTCTGTCCTTGTCACAAAGTGCACACACATAAATACGATCCCATTTATCAAGCACACCCACAACCAAACTGCATGACTTCATAAATGACATGTTGGAGTTATCTTCTGTCATCAGATCATTTCATCGTATTTGAAGTTAAGTACGTTAATGTATCGTGAATTAATTTTCTTGGTGTTAAAGTGCAAACTGGGCTAATAAAAGTGACACATTGACTTTTTCCAGAGAATGATGTTCAGCTTACGAAGAATGGCAGCATAACTGAAAATTAGCCTCAAGACAATGTTAATTACGTTTTATCCATTAGTAGGAGGGTAATTGAACTACTCATTTTCACTGCAAAGAAAACCCTTCTGGCTTCATAAAAGGAAACTATGTATTTAATGTTCTAATTAAAGTCTAACAATGTAAAAATATGCAATACAAAGAAAAGCAAAATGCAGGTAATATACGTCTATAGTGTACTGAAATGACCATCTTGGACATAATACGTGTTACTGCCCTCTTGCTGTGCTTAGAGGGACTTCAAAATGTACAACAGAACTCAACTATCTGAAGCAGCAGTCAAGGATTACTGCCATGAACATGAAAGATCCTCAAAGACATGTATTCAAAGTGAAAAAAGGCTTAATATAGCCAAGTAAACACTATGCATATAGCTGATAGTAATAGTACTATTAGAACTAATACTATTAATGATCACAATACCAATTACAGAAAGTGGCTGGCATTTGCTTATTCTTAGACAAAAAATACTGTGAAATCACCAAACGCATATGGGTAAAGTATGGCCAATCACTTGAAATAAGCAGGGAGCCCATGCTTTTTCAGTAGCTATATCGACATGTGTTCTGATATCTTTTAATAGTTACATTAATAATTTGATTTTTGATAAACAAAGGATGCATTAACAAAAGTATATTTTGATTGCTGGAAAGATCTTGCTGTATACCTATACGCTATGGTATCCTATTGCCTTTGGACCTTCCATGGCTAAATAGGGAGATTTTGAGTTCTGAATATTACACTGTTGTATATAATTCATATTCCTCTATCAACGAGATCTAACTTCTTTCCAACACTCCATATTATCTATCCAGGACTTCACTCCATTGAGATACTAGAGAAAGACAAACCACTTGCCTTGGATTTTTTTAAAGGAAAAAAGTACTTTGAAGCTGCCCAGAGTTTGGAAAGATATAAGAAATTTGGGTAACATGTTTTAAGGAGAACTGACAGATAAAGTTGTCAAATACCTATGCTAACAGCTCAACGTTACAGCAGTTTATCAGATATATAATCGCCGTACCTACACATATAAACAGACATCCACACTGCCTATCAGTGTTACAAAGAACTTATCTTACAAGATACAGAATTTTAGTGTCAGAAAATATAGGGGACAAACTAATTTTCTTTTATCTGTACCAGCAGCAATTGGACATCCTTAGTACAGCCTGGGCCAGCATCAGTGAGGTGCTCCATGAAAGTATATGATAAGCCACAACACTTGTTCAAGAACCTCATAGTCATCTTGACACACTGCCATCTCCTCTGCTGTCGCTAAAGTTAATAAATTAGATTAAGTGCAACCAGTATTGGGCTGACGAAATCTGCTTGTGCACAAATAGCACAATACTTGGAATCCCACAAGTACCATACCATCATTTTCATCAACTACAAAAAGTGGGACAAGAATTAGTTGCGGATAGTATTACAGAGTATTTGTCCACTGAGCTCAATGGAGTCTAGACCAAATCCTAGAACTTACTGACGCCAGGAGCAGCATCTAGGCAGAGTTATAGCGAATTCAGAATTCCTGCTTCTATGAAAGCCAAAAATACATTCCCCTATCCAAAAATAATAATTTTAAAATCAACCTTTATCATAATATTACCAGGAACATTGAAAAGGATTATCTTATTACAAAAATGAAATGACTTAAATTTACCCTCATTATTGTTTCCCAGGGAAAAAAAGAGGCTTTTTTATTTCATTGTGGATGAAGCTGCTATTTGCATTTAAATGAAGACATCTGAAGAAGAGGAGCTAGAAAGTTAGGGTTTTTTCCTTTTGAAGATGAGATTTCATTTCATTTCAGTATTCTCCTATAGTGCAAACCTAACTCCACTTTCTGCTTCATTAAATAGTCAATCACAAGCTGCTTTCCAAAAACTGTCATAGACAGTGAGACACTGATTATTCCCAGCTGAGGTGTTGTAATGATGGTAACAATATAGTGTTGGTATCCCCTAAAAATCTGACATCAGCAAATAAATGACGCATTTCCATATTTGCTGTATAGCATGGATTTTTTTTGATTGACTTACCATAATTGACGCATTTAAACAATCTGCTTTCTTAATACTTCGATCAGAAACAGGCTTGTGTCAAAGGAACAGTTTACAAGCTGTTCCAACATAAACATTCAGAAAAGCATAAGCACATAAATATTCATTCCAATGTTAAAGATATTATGGAAAACAGGCAGAGTACCCAACACTGCACCATTGACATCTATAGAAGATTTGCCATTTACCTAAATGGGAAGGAAGGTGCCATGGAATGGGACCTCCCTCCTGCATTAAACTTTCATACCAAGTGATATCAGGATTCTGTTTTGAGCACTCAAATCTGGCTTCTTGTATGGGGGAAAGAGCAGACCGCTTTCAGACATGACACCTTTCATAGGCTATAGGCAAATTTTATGTTATTGACTAACAGGTACTGAAAAAGCCAAAGACTTGGCAATGCCATCCGAAATTTTCCTTGTGGCCTATATTTGAGAGCGGAGGTTAGTTTTAGCAAGAAAAGAAACAGCGAAAGGTGAGGTTAAAAGAAAAGTTTACCAGTGAGCAGGAAAGTAGAAAGCAAAGCAAGGGCTGGTTTTATGAGTCAGCCTGGATGGGCAAAAACTTAAGTCTTCAACAGAAGCATTAAAATATTAGCTGAAACTGGGACAGGAAACATCTCCTTTCTTTTTTTGCTCTCCTCACACTGAATGGGGAGGCAGGACTAATGGCAAAATATTTTTTGCATTAGACATCCTCTAATTTTATGAGCTTAAATGATGCACCTTAGAGACTGGTTATTAGAAACGGTCATCTTTGCAAAATAAGATTAGCTTATCTCAGTGAGATGAAAATTAAGACAAGCCAATACCTTCACAGCCTAATCTGTCATAGGGAAGGCCTCTACTTACCCCATTATACCCTTAATAGAAGAGAAGATCTGGCCAGTTCACTTATCCGGCCACCTTACAAAATATGAAAGATGGTTTGAGATAGGCACCGGCGCTGGCAGCGGTAGGACAGCAGTTGTTGATTGATTCCTTCATCAAACTGAAGAGTCTAACAAGATCTCAAGCTTTGCTGGAGGTGGGGTAGCATCAAATCACACCGGTGGGAGTCAGTGGCTTAAAAAAAATCGATCTCTTTTAGTCTACCAGCTGGATCCAGCTGATTTGTTTCACTCAAGTATCAAGGCTATTTCTCATTAGCTGAGTGGAGTCTAATATACAGATCCAGCGGTCAACAACGATAAAAGGTTGATGCCCAAATTAATGTATGGGACTCCTGATTATAGTTAGAGATTTCAGGCAGATTATCTATGCTCCACGTCTATGTTCTGAAAACCACAATGTTCCTTTCAGTTGTAACTATAGAAGGCACAGCTTCTAAAACTACTTTATCAGCTACCTGCTGAATACGCAATGAATAAAATAAAACGATTTATTTTATTATGGTAGGCATCTCATTTAAATGATTTTCAAGAATAATAATTTTAAACTAAGCAGTAAATGTTCCCAAGAAAATTCCTTTTAATGCAGCAATGCAGGAATATTTTGATTAGGTAAACCAAGAGAAAATAAAAACTAAACCTAAGAGCCAAGCAGGAAGCTGCAGAAAAGAAAGGGAATTCTAAAGATGGAATTCTGTCAAATGTATGCATGCACAGCCCAACAAAGTCAATAGGAATTCTGTGTGCATATTCAAGGACAGAATTTGGTCTAAAGGGATGAATTTTCAAAGGATGCTGGGTTTTCTTCCTTCCACCCAGCATTTGCATAGGCTCATTAGTATTTGCGAAATGGGTACCTGTGCCCTTAAACAGGCATTGCAGAATGTAATTACCTATTCTGCCTGCATAAACACTGGATTTTTTTGGTGCAGTCCCTTAATACGGTCCACTTAAGAATACTGAGAAAGAATAGTGCATTTATCGATATACTCTAGAAATGGATTTCACATGCTCTGAATGCTCCAATCTATTCTCCAGCTATGCTCAAGAGAAACATTCCACACGTTCATTTTTGCTTTTTAAAATAAAGATGCAAAGAGGTATATTTAAACAATAAGGATGTTTTCAGGTCAAGTTCATGCCCTCCAAGAGTCTTCAATATGCGCATTCCCTTCTGTACATGCCAAACAGCACTGACTGGCTGTGCTGAACTCTGCACTGCTTCACTAATCAAATTCTTTGCAGCCAAACTGTAACTGTAACCCCATCCCACAATTATTGTTATAGAAACCTCATCTACAAAATGCCGATCCCAGAAGATCTGTTGCCAGGGCTGACTACAAGTACCTGAAAACATAACTAAAGCTGATTATAAAAACAATGCATGCAGTAGGCTTTGTTTTATAACCGAAAACACATATAACGATCCAAACTTTTAAGGAGATGAGAATAAATACAAATCAATAAAAATATCTACACGTTGAGATATTTAGCAGACAAGAACAGGAGCAGTAAAACTCTAACTCGTATGAGAGGAAGACTGTATTAAATATCTCGGTAGTGCATGAATAGTGTGTAAGCATTTTAACGGACAATGCACCAGCAACAGTTTTACCCCTGGTGAGCAATTACAGCCAGAGCTACCAAGATATAACTTGTGTGTATGTGTGTATATATATATATGAGTTTCTTTTTATTCCCTTTTCTACTCTCTAGCACTTTCTGGATATACCCGGTTGAAATTAACAGGTGACTACATGCCTTCTCCTTTCCCTGTACCCTTTAGGTCTCTCAGAGTTGCTACAGGCAAATGTGTTTCTTTCCTTGGCCAGCCCCTTCCCCTCCTCACATTACCTTTCTCCCTTAGTTGTGACTCAGCCACAAACCTTTCTCAAGCCAAGGTTGGATTACAGTTTTTGTGCTTTGCAGAAATATTTAGAGAAATATTAAGTACTACTGTTTCTCCTGGTTTTGTCTTAGAAATCGTAATAAAACCACATCAAATACACAGACACTTTTGAAGCTCAATTCATGTTTTCATATGGAATGCAAATGGCAAGAAACAACATAAATGACACTCCCAAGAGAAGAAAAATACCCAACTTCAATCTTTTAAAATAATTTTCTTCTTCCAGCTATCACATTCAGCCTCTACTAATTATACAGCTACAATTTTCTGGCACACTAGAAACCACATTTTATCCATTTACTAAGTTTTACAGATAAAAGGCCATGGAAAGCTGTGTTCGTTATGTCTCATTCAGATGTCTTTAACAGCAGTTTTCATCAGATTCAGTGATGCTCACTGCAGATAAGGTAGCCATGGCTATAAAAATCAAGCTATGCAATCCTCTTAAAGTGCTAAAGAAAACACTTATAGATAGAAAAAAAAATAAAGACCCATATATATTTATAACTTCCATATTCCATGCTAAATGCCATGATTCTTAAATGCTCTTTCTGGTCCTGCTTCTTTCCTTGAAAATTTGAAGCTTGCAAAATCCAACTGTACAAATGTATATCCCCTTAAACAGAGTAGAACAGAACAGAATATTTCAGTTGGAAGTGCCCTACAACAATCATCTAGTCCAAATAAAACATTCCTTATCGAGAGCTATAAAGAAGCTTTACGAAATATTTAATGTGGCTTCATAATGTAGTTGAGAGCAAGCCAAGCAACTTTTCCATAGTGAGGGTCAACTGAAGATGGAGGGAATTTGCCATCCCTTTAGTAGAACCTGTTTTCCCAGCAAGAAGACTCAATGCCTTTGATCGCTGCATAAGGAAATGCTCATGAACACATCTTCTAAAAGCAGAAAATTCACTCTTGAAAAACTTAAGAAATGGAAGAAGGACGAATGATCGGTTGAGGGCATGGTAGCTGTGAGGATTTGGTGATTCTGAGGGAGAACCGACTGACCTAGGCTGAGCTGGAACGGGGCTCCTGAGCCCATGAGTGTGAGAGGGTCCCCAGGTAACACCAGTCAGGAACATTAAGACCTATTACTACCCCCCAGGGTCCTAACAGACAGTCCCATTTGGCTCTTCCACAGAGTCAAGAGTACCAAGAAATTAAAAAACTAAAGCAACACAAAATAAGGTGAGTCCCCTTTCCCAGGTTTGGCAAGCTCCTCGCAGACTGTTCATTAAATGCCTGTAGCGGTACGTGCAGACAGGCACAGCCTTTCAGGTCTGGCTGACGCAGAAAGGCAACAAATCACGCCCACAGCTCTGAAAAGGTGTGCGAGGGAGTTCAGGTAAGTGCTAAACACTGTCTGTCCATTCCAATTTGTTTCTTCAGTGCAGACAACTTACAAATGGAAGATTACTTTAAATATATTTTGAAGACCACCTGATGATCTTTTTGTGCCCTTTCACACTGATATCCAGGGCAGAAATAGGGCATCATTTTCTTCACATAAACACTCATGAAACGGGAATGACTCTGACTTGAGTCTAAGTGCAACACAAAGCTGATAGTCTGCCTATAGATACACTCAGGTGGAAGAACAAGTCAATGTGGCTTTGAGCCACATGGTGGCTTTGAGCTCTTACACTGATACCTTTATTAATAAACTCATTTTCATTTCTTTCCAGTGAATTCTGAAAATCAGCCTTTTTCTCTAGAGCCTCATGAGCAGCTTAGAGGAGGGCAGCTGCAAGTAATTTGTTCAGCCATAAAGAATTGTAGCCACATAGCAGTACAGCTCCTGTGGATCTCTTCTTACATAAATAATTACATTTGCTCAGTGGTGAGAATTTTTCCAACAATATGAACCATTTACGCAAGCAAGGTGTGAAATTTTCACTTTGGCTTTCTCTCCTGAGTTTCAACCAAAAGACAGAAAGTATATGTGGAAAAAGAATCAGACAGACATAAAAAGAAGCAACAAAACAAAAGCTGCTCTTTGGCCCCAGAGAGATCTATCTTTCTTTAAATAAAACCAATTGAAGCCCATTAACAGACAGTTTTCTTCTTTCACAGCCCTCCAAGATACAGTGAACACGTAAAGTGCTTGCATTAGATGCAGCTGGACTAACACTTGTTTTCCACAGCAGTTTTTCTTAGGTTGACATTTGAAGTTATTTGTCAAATGCCTGAAGCAAAACATGAAACTACAGCCCAAACCAAAACTGCTGATCCAAAACCTTCCACGGCTTTGGGCAGCATCAGTCTATACTTAACCAGTGTCCAGATGTACCCCAAAAATCACATGAAACTTTTTCCACCTACATCCGGCAAAATGGGGACAGATTTCTCCAGTGCATTTTGGTCTCAAATAGGAAAGAGGAATGTGAAATTCTTTTGAGGACCACCCCCCCAGGTGGGGATCTGGGGGCGAGGGGGGTGACCAATGCTACCAGCTGCATCCCAAGGTGCCAGGCTGGTGCTCTCTCATCCCATCTCCCAGATAGGCTGCTCTCCCCTGGCAGCTCACTTCTGCATAGCCACATTTCACACAGCTCTGCCAATATCCAGGTGGAAATAAAGGAAAGGGTCACAAAGTGTTTACTGTGTAGGGGAATTGTGTACATGGCATTACAGAAAGTCTCCCATAGTAAGAATTCCGCTCTGTGATACAATTAAAATACTGATAGTGTAATCATCATTGAATTTGGTAGGATGTATCAAAGATCACAGAAGTGCTTTATGCTGTATATTTATTAAGTAAATAAGCAATTACTGTTACTAAAGGAATTATGTAAATATACATTTTCAAGTGCTTGTAGTGACTTTTGAAGGGGCACAACTGGGCATCCTTTTCTCTACCAGGAATACCGCAAAACAGACAAGTAAAAGAAAGTGATCAAGAAGATATTCCCAGGTGTACTGCAAACACTAAACTGTGATGAAATTACATCCATGGGAAGGTTAGATAAGCCATCCAGCAGAGGGCAGTGGGAAGATAAGGATGAAGTTAAAATAATTAGTCTATTCAGTTTATCAGAGCATCCAAATTCTTCTCCTGTTTTCAGCATTTGCAAAATTTCTACTGGAGGAATTCAAACTGCTTGACAAATGTTATTTGACTAAAACTCATACTGCTCCAGCAGAAAGGAGCAAAAACCCCATGTTATCCTTGTTACACAAGTGAGGAAGTGGATGCACAGAAGAGGCAGCTGGGTTTAGAAATGACTGCATTTTGATAGAATTATATGCCCTTAGAAAGACAGTGTCAGAGGAATAATTAAAAATACCTTCTTCTGACTCTGTACCTAACGTTATCAAGCTGTGCTTCCATATCAGTGCTTTTCCCTTCCATTTTATAAATTATCTAATTGGTCTTGTCTAAAACCTGTGACGATCAGAAGTTTCAGTTAGTTTCTCAGATGGCATACTGCTTTTTTTTATACTATTAAATCCATGTCACTTGCTATTTGAGTTTTATATGTTACAGCGTTGTGACTGCATATAAATGTCCTGGTTATTTTAAGGATAAATTTGTTGTTACTTTCTCTAAGACAGTCCAACGTTTGGATTATGAAGTACAGACCTGCACAACACCCTTCTGCCAGATACTGCTCAACAGTATAAAAGTAGCAAGCAAGATCCTAGTGCAGCTCTACCAGCAGAAACCACGGCCATGTTTGAACAGCCAAACTGCTTTTTGATGACATAGCTGCCTTCTCACCTGGGGAAATAGCAAAAAGAGCTTTTACTTTGTCAATTTACAATCATCTATAGGCATAAACAAATAGCCTGTGTATCTACAGACATCTTCCCACAACATGCTACTGGTTTACTAATAGTTTGGCTAGTTGTTAAGTCTTTTTTTAGAAGATTCATACTAACTGCTTTCAGACATCATCAGCAAGAATTCTTACAAGTAAGATCTGCTCAACAGAATCCTTATTGGAAAGAGAACCAAAACACTATTATAAGCTCACTGAAGTTTAAAGTGTCTCCACATTGGACGCTCCAGAAAGTAGCAAGAAATTCTGTAAATCCAAAAAGGACATGAATAGAAAACAAGCACATGATCAGAGCACCACCACCTGCTGTACGCCAGAGATAACAAGGTGCACGATCTTGTTCTTGACAGTACTGGATCAAAACCAGCTCAGAAAGGAGGAAGGGCACATCTTGGCCAGCCAGACGTTGCAGAGGTGATAACTGCCCAGCTGTTTATGTGGGCACGCAGGATCATTCAGTGTAACGATCATATGAAGGGGTGGTTTGCTGGCAACACAAAAGCAGAATAAAAATGGTGATCAGGTTGCACAATGCCCAGAGGGGAATTTACTACAGTGATGAAATCAGGTCAGCTCTCAAGGTCTGGAGAAGAGTGCTGGCTTCTGTTTTATTGACTCCGCTTGTAACGGAACAGGGAAAGGTGATAGAGCTCCAGATAGAAACCTCAGTGCCCCTGATAAATGGCAAATGCAAGAAAAACAATTTCAGCTCTTCCCTTACTCTAGAATTTTCTGAGTTCCTCCGCAGATTACATTCTTCATTGATTTCCTCATACAGTTTTATCAAGAGAAACAGAAAAGCATATCCTCTTACCTTAATCTTTGAAGTCTTCTGGACTATAAGAATCCATTAGAGACATGTACAAGGCAGTAAAATCTGCCTCCTCAATCTCCTACGAGATCCCTGATGATGCATCCTCATATTTTGTTAATCTGGATTACTGGAATGTATGGAAGTGAAAGGAAAAGACTTTGTGCAGGAGTTTCCCAATCTTTTCTAGTTATTAGCCTGGTTCTTTATGACTTACAGTCCCAAATGTTATCAAAACCTCAGTTTCTATAAGGCTCAACCTCATTCTCAGCTGCTGGGATGCCAGAAGCTGGCATCTCGGTCTGCACTGCAGAACCACTGCTTTCCTCTGCCTCCAGTAATTTGGCTGAGTTTATCCTGGAAGAAGAATCACTTCCTCCAGCTGGAAACCCTTTCTCTTTTTGTATCTTACTGCACTTTTAAATAGAAATGTCACAAAAACATGCTAACTTGGCAGATCTTTCTCCTAAAATGAAAAAGGTAAAATCCCCGCCTGACAACTAATCACGTTATGTTTTCCTTTCATAGCACAGATACTAGCAGACAATACCGAACAGCCTTATGTTGGACCAGGATAAGGGCAAACAGAGTGATCTGAACACATGGATTTTTCAAAAGCAAAACAAAAAAAAAATTGTCAGACTGGATATTGTCACATTTCCATGTCAGATGATGAGAAAAAGCTGAACCTATTTTGAAGGACTGCAGGTTTTGGCTTCCCCCCGCCATAAGTTTATTGCTCAGAACCCTAGCGACATGTTCTGTCCATCAGGGGTCATAATTACAGTGTCCTAAATTACTTCTTCAAGCCCTCTTGCAAAAAGTGAACATGCAGACAATCTCCATTACTTGAGCTTGCTCACATGTTATTCCTAGCATTATATTCTAACCCAGCATATCCAACTGAAATCGGAGCTATGCTGTTATGGACACCATACGTAAATAACATATTTAAAGCAGTCTGCCTCAGAGAGCGTAGTATTTAATAAGGCTGTGGAGACACATGGAAAGGAAAACAGAAGCAAGGAAAGAAAACATCTCCAAACTCATAGAATAGTCCATCTATATTCTGGCTAAATAACAATACACTTTCTTATTCTTTATGTACATCTTCCCAGTTTAATATGGAAACGGTACTTTAGAAATGAAGACAACTGGAACCGTACTTTTTCTTTCTCCGAAAGACATTCCACTCACTCTACAGAAGCCAGGGGAGCACAGACTGGGGCTGGGACCGACAGAAAGCTGAGAATTGATTCAGAAAGCCAAGTTTAAAAACTTTAAGTTTTTTACAATAAGAAATTAATAAATCACTTAACAGACCACAGAACAAAACATGCCCCTAAACTACAAAATTTGACACTAGCTTTTACTGCATCTGCTCAACCCAGCCCCCAAAGCAGGAGAGCTGTGGTTTGCTTGGATGCCAGCTGCAATAGAGATCTATTCTTTTCTGGTTTTGTTTATGACAAAATTAGACGTATACTTTTACATATTTTTACATATGTTCAGTTTTTTTCCTCTCTGTTTTAAATGTTGAAATGCTTTGTTTTTCCCCTCATGTCTAAGCTTTTTGCTTTTTTTGGTGGCTCCTGTTATCACCAAATCAGCAAAGAGCAATATACATACATTAGATTGTACCCAGTTATGACAAGGACACTTAACTCCACTTTCTAACATCTTTTTAAGATCAAAGAGGAAATACATATGTGAAAACAACACACCTTTATTCCACTGAAGCAGAATTATTTTTAAATTCAAAGGTAATTTGCCTCACAAATACTACAAGCAGAATTTTAGTATGAATTACAATGAAAAGACTTATCGCTATAGTGTATTCCTGTTCTTTATGAAGCTACACTACTTTTCCATATATTTTAACAATTGCTGTTTTTTACAGCGGGTTCAAACATTTGAAAGTCCTGCAATCTATTTTCAAATTGTTAGGACTGATTTTCAAGCAAGGTATAGAGTGGTTTAAATACTTACTTTCACTCTGTTTGGAGCTGACGGGTTTAGGAAATAGAAGTTCAGCATTGCAGAAAAAAGTCACTTTGAACTGCAACTACTGTATCTCCAGGGTAGTAATTTTGCAGAATCCCACTCCAGGGTGGTGATTCTGTTATTTTATGATAGAGCTACTAGTAAGCGGTATGAAAAAGAACCAGACTTTTTTTTTTATTTCACATTTACATTTCTTATATGCCTACAATTTAGTCTCTTTAAATGTCAAGCTTTTTTAAAAGAACACTTTTCACATTTTGATGTTGTTGGTTTTTTGTATTCTACTCACAATTAGAAATGACAGTGATTATAAAACAACGTTAGGTGCTCTGAAATCTCAGCTATACAGGTTTCCTATTTTACTTTTTTTTTGCTCAACCCTTCTTTGAAGGTCATAATAAAAAAATGAAACAAACATCCTCCTACAAATTTATTTTCTCTGCATTCAGTAAACATTGAATTCTGAGATCTTAATTCTGGGTGATTTAGGTCCGTGTCATCTACCTTTAGGCAAGTCTCTACTGTCCTTCTTCCAAGGTGAATAGGACCACTCTTCTGGAGGCCATGTCTTCCTATTGCTCCTCCTGACAACACTAAACAGCACCTGAAAATATACCTCTGCACAGTCCACGGACTAAATTTCTCCCTAGGCACAGCGTAAGGTGCCTTACAACAGAAAGAGCCTCAGGAGGTACGATGTATGACTCAGACATCCATCTGAATCACAGTCATCTGCTCTGCCTTATCCCTCCCTCTCTGAACAAAATTATTTCCCCCTCTGAGCCCCTTCCTTTGCTGTTTGCTCTGCCATGCTGAAAGCCACTCCAACGGCCAGTGTGAAAGAAAGGAGAAAGAGGAGGTACAAGACCAAAGACCTCCTTGTACATATGCTTTCAGGTTAACATCCTGCACGTAAATTCAGTTCGTCAAATTTGTTTTGCACAGCCCCAAAGCAACGCAACAAAACTAACAAAACCACCACTAAGGCGACACCTCCATTGCTGTGTGCCCCAGTCCCTGCCCTTGGAGAGGACCAGCCACAGAAGAGTGCTCGCCCACCCTGCCCAGCCTCCATGCCCTGTCCGTGCATGACAAAGGTTTAAGTTTCCCCCCAGATCTTTTAGGCTGTTGCTAATATTTGTTCCTGAAGCTGCCGTTTCAGGAGCCACGCTGCCTGAAGTGGCTTCTGCCTCCACTTTTTTAACCACTCCAGGCACTTGTACTAACCCAGTTCAGAGTGGGGTGGGGGAGAAGAGGAGTAAGTGTTGCTTGATTTAGCAATGCCGCTGAAAAACACACCCTCAACTGACCAGGAACCTGTCCTCGTTTTGCTGTCTGCCTCCCGTGAACCCAGCAGCTTTCAGGCCCAATGGACGACCAGTCCCTCAGAAGGTGAGTCAAAGTCACACGCAAAGCCAGTGGTCATTTCTTCTGAATCCTGGGAGAGTGTTTAATCCGTTGTCCCTCATCCTCTTTCTGGCATCCTGCCTCTGAGGACATCTCACATAGAAAAAGGAATTCTTAATACCTCTGAGGAAATCTCACATAGAAAAAGGAATTCTTAATACCACTGGCTGGCAATTAAAAGAAGGATGGAAATGTCAGAGAATAATTCTCTTAATTGACTACTCTTCCTACTACTTATAATCTAGAGGAAATCTAATTAATTCTACATGAAGAACAACTATTCTGTAGTGAAGTGTAATTCGTGGTCTCTGGGGCTTCAGCTTACCAGTTGTCAAATTATCCAATTACACACTTGTTAAAATCCATTTTGGGGAGATTTTCATGGCTCGTAAATAAATAATTTCAAAAGCTTTAATCCTCAGAAGAAAAAAAATAAATAAACAAAGAAAGGGAAGCCCTCAACCTCCAAATGGTACCTCAAAATCACAAGATGCATCTAAAAATAATGTCAAGAAGCTGAAAAGAGTGATACCCGCCTGCTTTGCTCAAGCAGCACCACAGTGGTGATGGAACTATTTCAGCAGGGAGAAATTTGCTGCTTCTTTTACAGCTATGTTTTATTCAAATCACTAATCTGAAGGGAACCAATTAAGGCAGCATTCCTTTCATTATGCCAAAAGGGAAAAATCTTTTCATAACCACATCAGTTAAGAGGTGGGAAGCCAATGGAGGCTGTAGCTCAAGCCAAGGATATTGAGGCCCTGGAGCGAGGCCAGCGCAGGGCCACCAAGCTGGTCGAGGGCTGGAGCACACGATGTACACGGAGAGGCGGAGAGAGCTGGGCCTGGTCAGCCTTAAAAAGAGAAGGCAAATAGGAGGCGTCACTGCTTTCTACAGCTACTTCATCAGAGGATACAGAGAAGATGAAGCCAGACTGTTCTCTGGCTCGTATGGCAATAGGATGAGAGGCACAGCACACAAGTTAGAACACAGGAAATTCCATTTAGATACATGGAAAAAACAATTTACCACGAGGTGATGAAATACTGAAACAGTTTTCCCAGAGAGACTGGAGGATCTCCATCTTTGAGGTGTTCAAGACTCAAGTGGACTCAGCCCAGAGCTACCAGCTCTCTGAGCAGGGCATTGGGCTAGCTAACGGCTCCAGCGCTCTTCAACCTCAGCGACTCTAACAACTCTTTAGAAAGATTCTCTGATTAAAAAGAGGGAGGGGACACATGACACTTCAATTAATATATATTTAAAGGAACGTTATTAAATCAGCATAAACTCTGGATCCTGATGTGAGAGATTTGCCAAATCTGAGCATAGAAGAAAACTTCCTGTTTTCTTTTGTATTTCAATGAAAACAGTTTAGCAGTCAGAATTAAAGATTGTTTTTCAATATTTACGACTATGCTGTATGGCAACATTGTGTTACAAAATCCTGTAAGTGAAACTTGACATAAAACAAAAGAGGAACAGAAGGCAATAATCTGTTTTCTATAAACCCAATCTGACTGCATTTCAATAAAAGCAAGCAAACACCATCCCTCCTTTTTTTTATTCAATAAAAAAACTTTTGAAATTTCTTCAATATTAGTTGAGTCTGATTAACATAAAGTTATAAAGGCACTGGAAAAATAATCCAAATTAGGTGGTGCAGTATTTTTCAGTGACAAAATCAGGTGCCCAGGTGATTCTGGGCACCCAGTGTGAGAGATCCTAAAACATCCCAACTTTAAAATCATTCAAAGCACTCCCCTACTGGAAATGAGGCCCCTTTCAGCTGGCTGAAACTGGGCTACACAAAAAATATCAAATTATCAAATATTTGTGAGACCTTCATTCTGAAAACCTGATTCACCCCCAAATTATTTCTGTTTTAAACTCATAATGTTTTTAATACCAGCGGCTTTACAGCAGTGTGAGAACAAGCCAGGAGTTCTAAATCTTGTGGCCATTGAAGCAGGGACGAGTTCTAGGTGAAACTTGCTCTAAATTCAGATCTGCTGTGTTTTCCTGGTCCTTCTACATTTCATAGCATCGTGCGGCTTCAGAGCAACACAGAAAAACTGTCAGGGCTGAAGGATTGGGCTTGTTTCAACCCAGTTCAACTGCACGCGTCTAATCAAGAAAAACGTATGTAACTTGCACTTAAGAAAGAACAGCAGCTGTTATGCAAAGCCATTTTTCTTAGGCTTTAATTTGTAAGAAAAATATCCTTGTGTTTGTTCCCGCTTCTCTAGGGAACCCAATTTTCAGTGTTCCACATCAAATTGTGTGGCCATCAGCAGCTTTGCCAGCAGCCAGTCCAAGCCCTCATTACTCATTCCCCCACTCAGACACAAACTGGGTGACTGTTGCTTTCTACTATTACAGGTGATTACAGTATTAGTCAGCTAGCAACTGTGGCTCCAGATACAAAAACAAGATTTCTAACCTCTTTTCTTCAACAACAACACGATCATCATCAAAATCTTTTTCCATGAGCCTATAGTAACCGTTGGCAGAAAAAGAATTGGATTAAACTGGAAGACCTGCTTGACGGTTTTCACTGCTTGGGAATTTAAGGAGCAAAACCTCTGCATTGATGTTACAATGAACACAGTTACTGTTTCATTGCATGCTCCACAGGTCAAGGAAATGTCTAATTGTAAAGGGAAAGAGCTATTGCTTGTTATTACAAATGTTAAGAACCCCAGGGTTGTCATTAATTCTGGAAGGAAAAATCCAAAGAATATGGCATTTACTGGATTCTGGAGAAAAGGCATCTTTGATTGCCAAGTGCTCGTGTTTCCTTATTTCATTCTCTGTATACAAAACAAAATGCTACGTGCTAGTGACTCACGCATCCATCAGTCTGTTGGTAGTTAGACAATAGTCTGCCAGAGCAAGGCCAGCGTTCAGCGTAACAGTAGTAATAACAGTAAACTGAAGACCAAACCAAGCCATTTTTAAACAGGCATCCCTGACTGGAAAACGAACCCTATACATTAGCCCCCTTGCAGTTGAGTACATTTACTTCTTAAACACACTCACGTAGGAATACCAGAACTGTCACACCCGACTGGACGACTCGGCTGCCGGGTCCATCGTTTGGGTACAGACAGGTGCACTATCACATACCCTGAAAAACCATAAATAATTGACATCTACATATGGGAAAAATGTCTTGTAGCTTCAGACACCTGTGATTCAATTAGTTTCTGAAGCATAACAGATTATTATGTGTTTACTTGATGAAACATTTTCTCCTGTTAGTCGTACAGACGCATTACAGTTATT
The DNA here is from genome assembly GCA_013398815.1 of Ibidorhyncha struthersii. Lineage (NCBI taxonomy): Eukaryota > Metazoa > Chordata > Aves > Charadriiformes > Charadriidae > Ibidorhyncha > Ibidorhyncha struthersii. The sequence continues at coordinate 1,376,867 of VZSZ01002970.1, read as the reverse complement.
AGAACGTGAAATGGAATCTAATCTGACTCATGCATTGCATAAAGACTGATTAACGAGCTTCTGAATACAAAGTCCTTCCGGTTGAAGTTGCCTGAACCACAGAGAACCAACACAAAGAGTGGGCTTTTTGGATCCAGGCAAAGCTGTGAGATCGGCAGTAAGACAACCTGTTCCTCTGAACTGACACAGCAATACTCCAGAATTACACTGATACAACAATATTGCAGAATTAGCCTAGGAAGAGATTTTTTTTTTAATTGCTGTCAATAATGACCCTGGAACAAGATGAAATAGGCTACTACTAAACTTTGCTACCCGTATCAGTTTGGAAGGCATTGTCAATACAGAAGTTTGAACTACTAAATAAGAAGCACCAGATAAACCCAAGGATTTGGGAAAAAGAAATGGAATGAAATGCAGTCACACACAGTGCCAAGTTTAATCATGCGGACTGACAGCGCGAATTTCAGCCATCAGGTAAGAGGTCTTCAGCCTAAAAGAACAGAGCAAAAGAAAGATCCCGATGTAATATTCAGTCATAGGATGAATGTATGCCGTTGTACAAAAAAACCCTCTGACCAACCAAAAAAAAAAAATGCCCAACAACCAGAACCAAAACTATGCATGTATCATTTGAGATGGAGAAAAAAAAACATTTCCAGGGCATAAACACTTAGAACAACCATGACAAGGGACGTTATCTGGTATCCTTGAGTCATCTTGAATACCTATTTTCAAGAAAAAACCCTCTTCACAAATGGGTAATATTTTAATTAAATATTTGAAAACTTGCTGAATATTGTAATTGCAATTTAAAAGCTATGAATTAGGAAGGTAAAAGCTTTTAACTACTCTCGAGACATCTTTTTCATAAAGCTGACTGTCAGTGGAAGTGTTTAGAAATATTCACTCATTAAAGTTGAGTCGGGCAGCTGATTCTGGCTGACATGATCCTGCACTTCTCTGCTACCAGGCAGAACCCAGGGCAGCCACAGCCAAAAGCAGATCCTCCCTGTATGCAATTTGTTCATCTATATCATACACACAGGTGGAGATTCACATTTCAGCTCTCCCATGGAAAAGCATCAATTTAATCCAAAAGTATCCTGATCGTCAGATTACGATGGTAGATAGTAAAGAGAAGGCTGTAACAGCCTCCAATATCCTATTCCACTACCCCAGCATGGACCCCCATTGGACTCCTGAGCAGTTCCTGATAGAAGACAGCTGCACTGCCAACCTGAGGAGCGGCAAAGCACCAGAGCTGAAGTGGGGGCCTAAGGAAGAGGCAGGGCCAGCCACATCATCTTCAGAGCTACATGTGGACCATAAGCTCCAACGACGATGGCACTTGCACAACTAGGTCTGTGCTCCAGGGACCACGATCCACCCATCACATCTTTTGTAACGGGGAAGAAGAGCCAAGCCAAAACCTTGGCTCTAGGAGAAGGCAGTCTGGTTGACTTCAGAAGGAACTTCAGCATGCTGCCCATCCCCGTCCCTTTTTTGTAGGAAGGACTAATATTGTGTTTATGTTTTTATTATTAGTCTTCTCTGTTTGGCCTCTCAGTTCTTCAGGGTGAGGCTACAATTAAACATGTGTTTGTGCAGCACTGAGCACTCTGGTAGCTCAGCCCCAGCTGCATATCCAGTCTCTAGCAGAACATAAACAGCACTAGCTAAAAATTAAATGTTTCAGATACATATATTTATAAGGGCATTAATACCCTAAGCATTTTTAAAATCCAGCAGTGACTGGCGCTACCATGACAGCTGATTCCTGTAATTATTAGAAATAATTTTAATATGGAAAAGCTTCCTATATAATAGATAGCCTCTTTGCTGCAGCAATTGATTTTATTTATTTATTTGGTCTATTTATCCTGCTTCTTACACTGACGGTATGTAGAACAGTTTATTTCCTCTCAACATTTTCGTTAAATTTTTATAAAGAACATCAGAAGCAAGTTGAAACAATAAATTATCTAAAAGGTATAATGTTAAACTGGTGTTCAGGTTTTGGATACAATTTATTTAATATGACTACCATAAATATAACTTCTCAAAAGCCAAAATGGCTCTAATGGGTCTGACGACAAGAGCATGATCACCTGCAATGGGAGAATGGGTTTACAGTTAATGTTGCTTTGATAACTGTGCTAGGATGTACCAAAACAGACCTTTTAACAAAATCTCATCTTAAATATGAAGTTTGTTACGTGCTACGCATTATAAAATATTTCTGTCCAAGCAATGAAGACAATATTTACTTTTTACAGTTGGTTCATTAACCTGACCTTGTAAAATAAATATTCCACTTGTGTTTCATACCATAGCAGCTGTGGTGACATAAATACTGCAAAAATTGTTGTGCTGGTTTAAAAGGTTATTTTGCTCCAACACTACCAGTGACCCTTTCCTGGAGGAAAAGGGTTACCAACCTCATAAGTCACCTGAAATGAAGGATAATGTGATCTTTTTTCCTAACAGCTCACCCACGTTTGGCAAGTCACCTTCATTTGCAGCTTAAAAACAGGTCAGTTCGACCTGCACCAAAGCAGCTTTCCTCTGCAAGACCAGAGCTGAGGGTGTGTTTCTGAGGGCAGGGACAGCTCGCCAAGTTGGGACTCCTCAGTAGGCTCAGATGAGTAGACATAATTCTTTGCCTTCACTACAACCTGTTGGTTGCAGAGTAATGAGCTGGACTTTGGTCACTGACTCTGTTTAAGCCTGTAATAAATCAAGAGTCTCTTCTCAGAGTTTTTTTCTGCATTTGATGTAAATCTCTCTCTGCCTTACACATCACTTGACTGTCTCGGAGGCTGATGTTGCACTGCTTTAGGATAATAAATAATGGGCCAAAACCAGAGAGATAATGGAAGCTCAGATGCTGATACAAGTCTGTAATTCACTCTTCACCATCCACCTTTGCCTGCTAAAATATGTCTGGGAGGGATGGAAGGTTGCCTTTGGAGTTCTTGACTCTGCCAAGCAGACCGCAACCTCACCACTGTACTATTAATCAACTTTCAAATCCCATCTTTTCTTCCTGTCCAATTCGGTTCTCTAATAATAAGGTTATTTCTTAGGTTGATGCTGACTAGACTGTAAACCTACCTAAGGGCTGTCCCGGCGTATTCAGCAAGAAGGCAAGACAGGCATTCTGCAGGCATACAGGCATAAAACTCAGCGAGCCCCAGGGTGGAGCCGAGTTCGGTAGAGACTGAAGGGAGCCTGTCCTGACAGTCCCTGCTATGGTGAAACCTGCTAATTCAGCTGTCCTGCCTGCCAGCAAGTTTGAGATTCTCTGGGCAGCAAGAAAGCTGAATTATCAACTTCAAAATATTAATATCATGATTGGTATGAGGCAATCCAGGGCTACTCAGCCACTGATACCATGACTCTGCAGTACTCAAGGATTCTTGCTTCAGAAGGCAAAACTTTTCTGCTGTTCCCTAGTTCACAGATCATACAAGGCAGTCTATTATAGCTGGAATTAAGAGCAGGTCATCTATAAGGACCTGGAGAGTCCCTCAAAAAAGCAATCCAGATACGCAGACTTTTTATGCACAAGGGTGCTCATCATCCAACCGCCTGGCTTCTTCCTCAGCTTCACGTCCTACCACCACCTGAAACATCTGGTCCACATCCACATCTTTAAAATTAATAATGCCTTGAATATCAAGGCAACTACATTTGTGTGAGCCAGGCTGACTCTAATATTAACTTGCTGATTCAGAAATTTAAAACGTATATGTGTACAAGAATTTATCAAAAATTGAAGGTCAGGAACCTGCAACCTTTCAAAGAAATTTCTGAAGGGACACTGAGCATCCTGCATATACACTGTTTTCTGCATTCTACAAGAAGGTGAAGTTCACATAGTATATTCTCTAGTCAAAAGACTACTCTAATAATGCATTTATCAACGCTGGGACCAACATCTCCCCCTGTGAGACTTATGAAACAGGTGTTTTGCCCTGATTTCTTACCAGATTATTAAACAAAGGGAGAGAACAGATAGAATAGGTTTAGGGCTACAGGAAAAGACAGGTGATTTACAGATTCAGACCTGGTTCAGTTAAGAACCAGCCCAGGTATTTCATTATTTACCATTTCTATTATTATTATTTACAGAACAGATTTCAACTTATCCATTTACCAGCATGTCATATCTGCCCTCTGCCTTTCTCAGTAGGGATTATCTTGTATGTACACAGATGGCTACAGAGCTCGTCTGTCTCTCATCTTTACCTAATCATTAAGGTTCAACAAAAGGTGAACACCACAATTATGAAAGAGCTGACAGAATGTTTAAAAAGCAAAAATAATCAATAGCAGCAAATGTACAATTTGAGTGATTAAACCTGTGCCATTCATCACCTAACAAAATGAGAGTGAAATAAAATACGGAAGAAACACTAGAAAGCAGTCAAATAGGAATTGGAAACTGATTCTTTAGGATGCCAATAAAAATAATGTGATCTTCTAGAAGATTCAGGCATATTATTCTCACTGGCTGTCACACTACATTGCAGGTCCCCAACTCAAAAATCCGTCAGCAGTTTGGTATGTTCAAGACAGTTAATGAACAAATGGACCATATGCCTTTTTCATACCATATTATAAAGGACTTAAGAGAGCTAGGGGTTCTGTCTCAAAGGATACCCTGTTACAGGTGAATGGTAAGAGAATGACATTTAAAGAGAATTAATATGTACGTTAGTTGACAACAAAGAACAACATAGAAGGTTTTTGCCTCTTCACTATTTACTTGTGATTATTTTTTTTTTTTAATAATTACCATGGAGTAACCGTCTGGCATTCCTTGTCCAGAATTCTCCATCCAGAATAAAGCGCTCTTTGTTTCTATTAATTCCTGTACTGATCAACATGGTCATAAGATCCCTCTTCTCCAGTTCCCTGGCCACACACTACCCGGAGACATGACCTTGCAGTGAGAAAGCTGGCAGGGAAACAGGAAGAGTTTTGAATAGTGCCCATGCAAGAAATTCACAAATTACAGTGGAAACTGTGCTAGTGAAGAACATTATACCATACAAATATCTGCCTCTTCCACGGAGTTCAGTGGATGTTTAGTTTGTGTCAACAAGGCAAGACATTGCTATGTGGCTATATGAGCCACTGCAAAGCAATCATGGTAAAAGGCCAATATTTTTTTATAACCCTGGACAAACATCTTTGCCTGTATTTCATCAGTCTTAAGGGAAAGGATCATGCATTGCAAATATCCAAATAGGTGCTCACAAGTTCTTACAATGTTCTCAAATTAAATGTCTTCTTCCATGCTATTCCCATTCTGCTAAAAAGGGCTGACTGGGTCCCATGCACAACTTACCAAGTATTACCAAGGTCCCGTTACTCTTTAAAATTAGAAAAGGTGTTATTAAACTGTTAGAAATATCAGCCTTTATGGTACCCACACATCCATAAAATACACCCTACAGCTTTTCTCATCAATATCTTTGAGTGCTCTACTGTGACTTGTGTTTCCATTCCATTATTGGTGTAGGGCCCTGCACCAGTCTCAAAAGTTGGAATTCTAATATGCCATAGAAAAAAAAAGGCACGGGAGAAAGGTGAGTGCAGCAAGTATCCTAGTAACTTCAGCAGAAGGTAGGCGTTTCCAGTGTGCCTTGACGCTGATACATACATTTAAGTCTTTCCATTGCAGCATTTTGTAACTCAAAAAAACAAAACAGGAAGCCCTAAATTGGCCAATATTCTGCTTTACAATTTACAAGTCCATAATAGCTAGCAGAAAAGACTGGAGAAAACAAAGGTAGTGCAGAGGTGGTGCTAGTCTATTTAAAAAAAAAGCTCTGCCTAATGTTAAAGCAGTGAAATTGTTCTTTTGAAAAATTAACCTGTAATTGAAATATTTAACAGCATTTCTGTTTGGTGCTTATAAACATGAAATTACACGTTCCTCTAAGAAGCCCACCAAAACTAGTTCAAATTAACGCCAGCCTCCAGAAACAGAAATAATATAACACTTTCTTTTCATTGTGGTTCTTCCTAAGTATAAGAATAGAATTTATTTTTTTATTTTCAGTTCGTAAATTACAAACTGGCTTTGCTAAGATCACAGGGAAATCTGAAGTACAAAACTATTCTAAGTTATACGTCTTGAAAGGTCTGCACCTGAATCGTCATTTCCTAAGCACAAACTGAAGTAGTACAAAGGTCTGGAGATTTGTGATACCCCAGAGTTTCTTCCCTGACACTCCCATTAATGCAAAGAAGGTTAAAACTATTCCCAGTCTGTCAGTAATTAGGGGGCCCCTGCCATTTATCTTTGCTTTCTCTCTTATCCATTATCCCAACACCTGTTGCCTTGTAAAATGCCACCTACTGATAACTTTATAGACTTCATGTGACCTTTGAGCATAGAATTTTGTGCTTCTGGAAAACGGGCTTCTTTTTTCATCTTTTAATGGAAATGAAGAGTGTGAGTTGATTTGTAGCAACTGCCAGGAGAAGCTATCTTTCTTCTTATGAACTATTTTTTGCCACTGTATCACTTGATACTAAAGTGACCGGGGGCATGTATGAGAAGAACTAGTGTTTTCTGCAACCATTGGAACCACTTGGAAAGAAATCTATTATCTTTTCATTAAGGGATGGAGTGAATAAAAACCTCCACATCTCAGATTATGTAAATCAGACCACCTTTACAGCCTTAACCCTTAATACTCCAGATCTTGCGTGACTGCATATTGGGGTCCCCTCTGCAGACCTGAAAGCCTCGTCTCTTACCAACAAACCAGCAGAGATGACCCACAGTTCAATAGCAGGAACTAGCTCCTGAAAACAGTCATGCAAAACAAAAGGATTAGATATACAACTCTGATTTGTTTGGTGGCCACAGTTCCAGATGGAGAGAGCTGTTTCAACTGTGATCTACACCTTGGTACGGAAAGCATTAGCCATTACAAATGAAAAGAAATATTCTTGATGAAATAAAGAATCACAGTGTCTGAGCAGTTCTAAAGTTGGTAAATAACAATAATAGCTATTAGCAGTTCTGTGAGTCTGGAAGTGCAGAGAATACCTTCGGCCTTCAATAAGGGCATAATTAACTGGCCACCACTAGGCAAACATCCAGGTTACATTTTTTTAAATGCTCCGAGATTGATTTTTGGTTTTCTCTCAGTGCTAAACAATAATGTGTCAATATTTTCTAATAGATTGACTAAGAACAAAAACAGGGCACAGCCAGACCATAGACAAGTATACTTCAGCCCTAATGATGGAGAAACGTGAAGGGGAGAGAAAAGGAAACGCACAAAATTTCTGTTCGCACTTGGAAGTTGCGTATCTAACAGTTTTTTAGGTAAGAAAAAGGCTAAAGAATCAGGAATTTTTCAAGCCCTACAGATTGCATTGTGATGGTAAGGCAACCCATTGGAATGCATTTATGTAGAACAGACAGTTGGCTATGTACTGTATCTTGTGTTTCCCAGGTGATTAAAAATTACTCAGAAGTCATGCCATGACTTTTATTTCTCTTCTCACCCTTAAATGAATATGGAGCCAGAATTAAAAAAATGAAAAAATTGTGATTCGGGAAGTCCTTAAGCACTAGACCAAACATAAGAGTACTTGTGATTCAAGTAAGACACACACCACATTGAACTGAGTGTCCAAGTATACCACTTCATGCAACAGCAAGAGTGACTTCTGAATACTGGAAATGCCATGAACTCAGCTTCCGTCTCCAAGAAGTCAGTGTATTGGTCAAAGAGAGCATGACTGAGCCTTCCACGGGAAGCTACGGTTTCCCTTCATGCGGTTTCACCACTGAATGAAGCAAACTTCAGAAGTTAGTATCTATGTCTCAAGGTGCTGAAACTTTCTGTCCCCCCACTCCTTTCAGCAGATCGTTTGCATCTGTCAGATACTAGAGTTGTAAAGCAATATTAAAAACTTGCAGAATGCCAGACAATTTCTTACCATAGCCAGAGGGAGAACTCCTACCAGGTCCTTCTGGCTTACGTAGATCTTGGAGATTCCTAGATCAGACGTTGTATCTCCAGGATATTCTACCTGCCATGTGATGAGCTGGGTCCCAGGTAGGTCTGTTAGGTCTTCAATTTCAAAATCAATCTGCATGATTTCAGAGGAAGGACCATCCGCACTGCAAGAAAGAAAGAAAAAGAAAGGTTCCACTGACATGATGGATAAGCCAGCAATATAATTGCTTTTATATTAATAAAACATTGGATTAAGGCTACTCCAAAGAGAGGATTTGCTAGGATGATGGATTAAATAATTAATTAATCATTTGCACTTGTCTTAACATTCCAGGGTATTTCCCGTACATTCAAGTGGCTTAGTAACACTCTGTGACGTGGATCACTAAGCACCGCTCCATTGCACAGGTGGAGAAACAAAAACAAATCAAGGCAAAGCTAAGGCTAAAGCTACAGCCTAAAAATCCTGACTACGAGGCTCTCCCTTTCACAAGCACGTTGTATTTCCTCCCTGTTAAAGCAACATGTGAGCAAATCTAAAGGGAATTGCTCCCTGAAATGGGAAACCACTACATTAAAAGTATTTTCTACTCTTTAAAAAGGAAGGCATGGAAGAGAGGTCAAAGCTCAGGATGGGGTCTGTGAACCAGGGCAGCAGGGAGCAGAGGATTGGAAAACTTGGATTTAATTTTTGGCTATACTGCTACCTTGCTGTGAATGTCTGTCTGAAGCTCTTTTTGTCCTTTGCTAAACTAGGAATTATAGTTAATTTAGGTTGTTGCCGGAGAAGAGAGTTACAAAACTGGATTATTTAATATTGGCCAACCCTGCCAGGATCCTTGAGTAAAAAACACTGGAAAAGAACAGAGTTACTAGACATGATTCTCCAGGATACTATGGCAACATTGGAGTTACTGATACCTTATTTTGTCTTTACATGCTGTCCTTCCAAAAGTCACATGGTTCATTTAAGTGAATACCATAAAGCAGAAATGTAAAGAGGGAAAATTGGAAAGGGGCTAATTGGTGCAATTCCTGCAAAGCTTGTTATAAAATCAGCTACTGTATAGAAAGCAATGCCGTGAAGTTTCCGTTGTGTATCTTGGCAAGGTGAGCTCCATAGTCTAGTGGCATTTATAGAGACAAGAAAATACTCAATTTACTGTAAAGTTGTTGAGGAATGCAGAATTTCTTAGCAGTGCAGAAATCCAGGGGACATTGAGAATGAGAGTGCTTTTACTTCTGAAGCACTGAAGGCTGAACAGACCTTCACTGTTGGTGTGGAGGGGAAAGGAAAGCAGAATTTCTTTCAGTGGGATAATATTCAAGGAAAGAAAGAACTGCACAACATTGAAGTGTCACAAGCCACTTAAGTTGGAGAGTGCAGCTAGAAGAAAAAGGAAACATTTCAGCAACTGATTAGAGAATCCCAGAACGTGCCTAAAACACAGAAGGTTTTCCCAGCTGATGTGGAAAAAGAGCTAAAACTAGGCATAATTTTTATGAAGACCAGCTATGACAACAGCCCCTGTTTAGGATTCTTCCCAAAATACTCAGATATTTTTATCATGCTGGCTAAATCCAATGCTTTATCCAAAGCTACTGTTTGAAGAGTTTAATCTGATCATCTTTAAGGTTTGGATTTTAATGGATGTATTCAGTCCTTGCTGTCCTGGATGGAATTTAAAAGGAGCCTCTGTGTTTCCAAAATGGAACACATTGTGTTCAATTTCTCATTTCTTCATGTCAGGGGAAAAAAAAAAAGGGAGCACAATTTCTAAACTAGCACTGAATGCAGTCTTATTTCATGCCGACCTAGGTAGGATCAGAAAGCCGCTTTATGCAGCTGTGGCTATTGAAACTCAGTTACCTTAATTGTACGAGCAGGAATGGGCAATGCATTGCCTATAAATACTTGGCAGCGATCCTGTTTTGTACGGCATGTTCCATCACAGTTTCTGTGTTTAAAGAACTAATTGAATCTTCATATAATGAACCTTGGCTTTGTGATTCTATTCAGGGTGTCTGTCTTTATTATTGCATTGGTGTCTGCTCCTACCCAGTCACCGGCTTTGCAGAACTGGCGCTGCCACCAGAAACGTGTCCTGTAACAGCAGTGAGGGACTGCTGCGCAGGAGGGGACCGCGGGGCAGAGTACCACGGAAAAAACAAAGGACTGTCAAAAAAGGCAGTCAGCTTAATCTTTTCCAGGTATGCTGGGAATTGAGAGAAAAAGAACAAAGTGATTAGGACACAGGAAAACAAAGGAGGGAGTGAAAGGCAGTGGAAAAAACGGGGAGACAGAAGTGGACCGTGGCCCTTATGTTCTTGAACTACAGCTCCCATATGGCACAACTACAGTAACCCCAAAAGAATGGAAATATTTCTTTTAATTTCTCCTTCAAAGCAGGTATTCTAATGAAGCATTTCTTATAGCCCAAAAAACCCACTTTGCTACCAAATGTGATTTTGACAGAAATTATTTGAACTACTTCCTCTTAGAAATACTAAACACCTCCAAATGACAAGATTACAAAGCACCTCAAAAATCAATAAGAATGTCATTACTGCTACTAAAGATGTATAAAAAAAAAAGTGAAAGTATTGCATGACCTACGATCAGACCCAGGCTGTCAACACCAGGTCAGGAACTTTGCTTTAATTACTTTACTCATCACTTACTGCGATAATCCTTCCATGTCCCAGTCCCATGGATCTGTGTGCCCAATTTACAGCCTTCCTAAGCAGTATTTAGCAACTGAAATCTTTCCACAGAGAAGTAAGCCAAAAAGTTACCCTTCAAAAAATACCGTTAAAAAATGTAAATGGAGAAATTTGGACAAATAGCATTCATCACTGGAGTTCAGTCACATAAAAATATTTGTGGCTTTTCTGTTAAAGGCAAAGCTGTTTGGTACAACAGGAATATTTCTATAGGGTAGTCAGCCACTGCTACTTGACAGGATGCGCTGCCTAATCCTCCTCAAGGTAGGCAGACACTTTATGGTCACTATAATGCAATAGCATGTTGGCAGCTTGTCTTTGCTAACGCTAAAACCATTATCACTATCAGAAGTACAGCAACGGTGTTAGTTACAATATTGGGGGCTACAGGATTAGAAAGTTTAGACTAGACAAACCCAAAGGTTCACAACAGCAACCCAAGCTGAGCTGAAGAGTGGTCAAAGCAAAACAGTTCTTGGTGCTAATTTAAAGTCAAATCCTTCACATGGGATTTTGCTGTTTGTAGTTGAGAATCATAGAACGGTTTAGGTTGGAAGGGACTTTGAAGATCATCGAGTTCCAAGCCCCCCTGCCATGGGCAGGGACACCTCTCACCAGACGAGGTTGCCCAAAGCCCCGTCCAGGCTGGCCTTGGACACCTCCAGGGATGGGGCCTCAACAACTTCTCTGGGCAACCTGGGCCAGTGTCTCACCACCCTTAAAGCGAAAAATTTCTTCCTAGTATTTAATCTAAACCTACCCTCTAACAGAATTAAACTGCGATGGAGTTCACTGCGGTGCCAATAAACTCCCCTGGTGAACAGGGCCCTGCTGAGCTGTGTGCTGTGCAGACACATTTTTAAAGGGTCTCAGCCCCAACTGAAGACAAGGAAGACAGAAAAAAAAGAAAACTTCATTGGAATGGAGTAGTCTGGTCTATCCTTCTGTCAGCCAGGACAGGTCCGTTCGTACCGTATTTCTTAATCTGCCTTTTATTTCCTGTCTAACAAAAGCTCAAGCAGGTCTGACAAATTAAGAGCAATGGGAAACTCTGTCCTGTCTCCAGGGGAGTATTTCCTACCTCCACAGAGCCATTCTGCACCTCCCGCTTCTGACACATCCCTGACTGAGCCGATTTTTTTTATTAAAAAAAAGTCTCTCTTCTGCCTTTTCAGCCTGGGAGTCCTTCTAAGCCCAAGAGCCCAATGTCACGGCCCTTGGCCCGCTGCTAACACCTGTGCCATTGGGTCAAGGTTCTTTAGAGAAAGAACCAGCCACTCCTCTGGGTCTCTGGGGATGGTACGTCCTGCAAGGCACGATTTTCAAAAGGAGACTGTAAATCCAAGAATAGCTACTGTGTTAGTCAATTCAAGCATCCCATTCCCGAGTTCACTGACTGCGGTATCTGCTTTGATCTTTATATAATGCTCACAAAACAAGATTCGTTCTGAACCTCCTAAAACGACCAGGCATGTAATGTTTCTCATAATACAATATATAAAGTTTTATCACTGTCTTTAGAAGTGATAACGGACACAAGAAAGCCTAAAGCCATGAATATGCTAAATAAGATGTATCATAGGAATGTTAATGAAAGAGCCTCGGGGAGAAGAGAGGAAGAGAGTAATCTTTATTCTTTGCTACCTCCACACACGTACGCAGGTCTCCAGCACACCTCTTGCAGGCTGTCGAAAGAGTCTGTGGCCTGAAATGCTGCACAGCCCAGGCTGAGAGGTGGAACAGCCGTGCTCAGAAAGGAAAAAAATGTTTCCGATGATAACTGGAAAAACTTTCTAGCATGAGAGAGGGGAGACAGCAGCAAAGCTGACCCCATGAGACCTGAGGGAGTTCGTGACAATCGTTATCCTCATTTTACAGAGGAGAAAATTAAACCGACAATTACTTTCCCATAGAAACAGGGATAAGATGATTTATACACCACAAAGCATATAAGATGATTTATACGTAGAAAGTGTATATAACCACCATTTCAGAAATAAAGTGATTTAAAAATGAGTACAAACCTTTGGGTAAAAGTAAGATAATATGCTATGTTGTCATACAGGATAAAAACACTGTGCTGGCTATTTCCAGCTCTATTACTTGGGCTGCAAAAAGGTTTTAAGGCTTGCTGTCATCTGTCCTGCCACTGCACAGAGCCAACAGGGGCAATACACGTTAAATATAACTTCTTCCTTTGCGGTAAGAAATAATATAAAACAATATGAGCTGTAGAATAAATGCATAACAAAGAGCAGTGAAAACAAAACATTGCAATTTAGTAACAGAACTCCACAGCTTTCTGAAACAATTCATTTCCGATAATTTTTTTTAAAGTTTTTTCTATGGTATTTTCTTCAGAATTCAAACAATTTCACTAAGAGGAGTTTTACAAAAATCCCATCCCTTGTGGAACTGCAAGCCATTACTCCTAATATTATCACTAAAGGGTACTTGTTTCCTAACCAAACATGAGGAGGTCAAAGGGACTTCAAAGGGAATCAGCCCTTCCTTCGCTACATTTCCTTTTTTGTACCTCCTTCCCTTCTGCTTAATAATCTCTCTCCCACCCTAGAGCTCCCCCATAGCCTACAAGCATTACAGTATGCTCCGCTATAGCAGCATATCCTTAGCAGTGCCAGAAGTCTGCGGACTTGTCCTGGTTTGAGGATATTTTGCAATGCTACTGACAGCACGCAACTGGGTAACACAGTGTCTTCCCACCTAAATAGATTTTGGGTGGGGAAAAAAAAGGAAACTAGAAGAAATTAACAAGAAAAAAAAATCACAGAGAGAAAAAGAAAAATGACATGTTACAGAAGGATGTGAGAGATAGAAAAGTAGAAAATTAACTTCTGTGAAATATAGATAAAAGGAGAATGATAGAAAAATAAACAATGAGGCTTGGAGTGTGCAGGTGCTTTGTGAGAAACACCTAAAAAATCCAGATGAATGGGAAATGGAGCTAGAGTAGACAATATCCAAAAAAAGAAAACACAGTTTCAAGCTTCCTTCTCAGCTGAGTCAGTCTTACCACCTATGTTTAAAGTGCTCAGGAAAGGATCCCGATAATCTTTTTAGTTTATCTTCACCAAGAACAGATCGCTCATCTAGTCTTTGCTAAATTCTTAACAAATACCCTCAACTCTGGTTTCAGGAAAAAGCATAATTTTATTTGTGTTTTTTTTTTTTTGTTTAAGAATCCTTTACATGAGTCAAACTGTTGTGGCAGGGGGACACATTTGCATTCCTCTCCATATCTGCCAGAGAGATAGAGATCACATCTCTTCTGCATAAACAGGTACTTGCAATGCAATAAACTACTTCTGCTTGGCATGTCTGATAGCATCCTAGAAATTACGTGTATAGGATGTGTAAGTAAAAAACGTGGGATCACTGACAAGGAGACCATAATACTGACATCTGAGGAATAAAAAGCACAGAACAAGAAAGGAACACTATGTGTTATGGTAGCCTAATTTATTTGGGCTTTTCTGTGGTGCTCATCACCACACAACAAGCCGCTGCTTTAGAAATACTAACTGCTTCCAACTCAGTCAGGGGTGATTTAAAAATCCCTCTGCAAGAGATGCTGATGGGTGTAAACTTCACATCCCCATTTAATCTCTTTTTTAGGTGTTTTTTGTGTATTTTATTTTTAACTTCAGCAATCAAAACATGCTACCTTCAGATTTCCTGTGCAGGTCTGCCCTAAAACAACGCACGCAGACCTGTCCGCTTCAGGCAGGATTTCAACTTCAATACAATATGGGAAGACAAAGCTGAGAAAAGCGTTCCACTACTGACGTGCAGTCTTTGGAAGCTCTGCGTCTCTCGGTTGGGGTTCTTTTACCAGTCTCACACATACAAAAACCACAAGCTAAAAGCCCTCAAACTAATCTTGCAGGCAAAGAGACGTTCTTTATTTTAATGAATCTGTCTTTTCCTTCTGGTTTCCCAGCTAAAGTGCAATCAGTACTTTCCAGCTTTGTTGAAAAAGCTTTTATACAGGATAAAACTTGCAGAATCTCAGTGAACTATTTTATTCCTACAACTAGGATTTAAGGTAAAAATCAAATGTTGTAAGATTTGACATTAAACATAACAAGTTAACAGCACGGTACTGCCTTTCACCAGCTGAGGAGCTGGCTCAGCTCCAGAACGCGAGCTCAGCATATCCAATGCTTGATCTCCCAAAGCCGTTCAGTAGGTACGAATCTAGCTGGCAAGGCTAACACGATTTCCACCCCTCCCTTGCAGTTGAAAAGAAAATGCCCGAGTTTCCCCCAAAAGTTGGAATT
This sequence comes from Ibidorhyncha struthersii, assembly GCA_013398815.1. NCBI lineage: Eukaryota > Metazoa > Chordata > Aves > Charadriiformes > Charadriidae > Ibidorhyncha > Ibidorhyncha struthersii. The sequence goes on along the minus strand of VZSZ01002970.1, from coordinate 1,361,845 downwards.
TTATTAAAACAAAACCAAACAATATGGTGCGATACCTGCACCACACGTTGCCAACAAACTAGTATATACATACTCTACGCAGCAATCCCTGCTCCCAGTCTAAAGAAATAACAAAAAGGAAGAAATAATTTAGGAAAATGAGGCATGTGGCTTGGGGCTCTGACCTTCCCAAGGTCAGAGAGGGTATGCTAAAAAAACAGCATCTGTGGAATCTAGCCTACTACATTACAGCAAAGATCATTATTCACCATTGATATATCAAGATAAGGTGATACATACAGCAGTGCATTAAAATCTAATTTTGTTCATTGTCATCTTACTATTAAAAATTTAGTGACAGGTAGGCTGAAAAGTAATTTTTCTTCAGGAATCAGGTATGAAGTGAACCAACTAGCAAGAAAAATCACCAAAAAAAATGAGTCTGCTAATCATATAATAAAGTTATTTTAAAATTTTTAAAAATTGATCCATCTCTCTGGAGCATGATATCAGCAGTACTGGTCGAGAAATATTTGCTGAATTATTTATTTTACTCTTTTTTTTCCTATTTTCAAATAAATTATTCACTATACACTTTTCCAGCTGTTGATAGCACTTTTCCCAAATAACTCAAATCATTCAAAGGTGGGTAATAATTAGCAAACCGTTTAATATAATACAAATTTAAAACATAATTTCCCACCAAGCCAGCATTTCAGTTCAGAACCACCATTCTGAGCATCTCTTGACACAGTAAATCCAGTGATCATTTACCACATTATGCTAAGGGAATGGTAAATCAACACTGACTTTATTACACACAGTCTAATAATCATTCAATAAATTATTCAACACAGTAGTCAGTAAACATCAAGTACTTTTGAAGCAGCCCAATCATGAGGCAATAGCAGAAAAAACGCAGTTCCTACGCAGGTGGGATTGAATTGCAGGGCTAAGGAAACGGTTTTACTGACAGTACAAAGTCTAACAGAACACTGCAAATACATTGTCAATGTGGGTTTCTCTGCCTGCTGTTTTTTTATTGTCCTCAGCATAAAAATAACAACAAATATAACAGAACTCACATGTAAGTGTGATAAAAATGCAAAAGAGGAAACCAGGCACACAGCCATAAGTGATTGTTATTAATTGATAAAGTTTCTACAGGATTTGACTAAGGCTCAGACTACTCCGTACGAGACAACTGCAGAAAGCGATGATTGTTGTCTTAACTGACAAGAGCGAAAAACAGAAAGACAACATAATATCCCATGCAGGTAGGAAAACCAAGTATAACGGCCTCAATTAAATAACACTTTAGTACACATGGAAGCGATGTGTTCACTCCATACCCCTGGTTTGCCCAGGACTGGCAGCACCATAGAAATTTTATTCTTACATCATGAACCCCCAGACCTAAACCTTTAGATCGATACCAGTCTTGAGTGTTCCTAAAAAAGCCTTAGATATTTTGTTCACATTACAACTTCCCAGACTGCTAATACTGTCACTATCTGTTCACTATCGTGGTCTCCTGAAAATGAAAGAAAACTTTTGCTGAGCAGGAGTCGCACAAACATACCGCTGATCAGCAGGGAATGAGACCCAGTATTTTCATATTAAAAAACTACAGGGCCAGTGCTGCAAATATTTGCTATTGAGTAATCCCAGCGCACTAAATTATGAGATCAAGCACTGTGCTCTGTACAGTACCCTGCAGGAAAATTCATTCCTCATCCTACACATATTTATCCACCTAAAACCCCTTATATACATGAACAGCAAATTTATACCTGTGCATAAATATATATGGGATTAGACTTGCTGAATTCAGGTTAAGTCTTTTTTAGTAATTATTTATCTCTGAAAGGCAACCATATAGACTAAGTTGTCTGCATAGGCACTATACAAGATGACCACGCACAAGCCCAAGGAAAGTCCCTGGCTCCCATGGATGTGTGTGCCCACGCAGGAGGCACTGGCTGAGCCTGAGACTTAACTCAATACTCTGTTGCCAAACTAGCCCAATTACAGTTAGGCAAAATTGAATTGAACAATCAGATAATCCAACCATTGACTCTGGTCCAGTGAGATTCATTCCTCTGAAAAAGGGAACACGCAGAATATGTATCAACAGCCTTAATTCTGTCTTCTACAGAGTGCCTATCACAGGGCCTACAACAACGTTATCCAGGCAGTGATCATAGTCCTGGGTAGAAGCAATCAAAGTGGCTATGAGGTGCTGAAAAGTAGAAATCTTACTCCCCTAACTCCACCCGTTATTTCCTTTCATGACTACATAGTCTTGCTCATCTTCTGGAATACACACCTAATATATCTCTCCTATAAGCTTACCATGGCTGTCATTGATAGAGTGCTTATTTTTATTTTAGTAATAAATGTAATGCATTTAAAAGGTTTAAGCAAGGAATCACCAGCTTGAAAATGTTGAGAAACTGGTCTAAAAGGTACGTCTAGAGTGAGTCTCGCTGAGAGGTGATACTTTACCAGGCTAAGTTACCATTTTCGGATTCACATCAAAGATGCAGCATTTTGCTGCTTTATGATCCATGCTTCGGCCATCAGCTGCTCTCCTTGATGCCCCATCTTGGTCATTTACCTTTGGAATCCAAAATGATTTTAAAATTATCTCTCTTACCCACTTTCTTTAAATTTAATTGTAATCTTAAATACAGAGTGGAAGATCCAGTATGTTAGCACATGGCTCCATTCATGTCTCTCTCCATGTATCCATAACATACCTTTTTTATGCCTTGCTTATTAGTGTCCACACTGGTTCAACAAATGCAATTATATATAAAAGCAGCATTACATTTCACAAGACTCAAGGCCTCGATATATTTCAAAATTAGTGGCTTCTTTGGAGAGACCTGCCAAGGCATATCCAATATTTGAGATTAGTATCCTCAACTATAGGAAATTCCTCTGCTGTGAACTATTCAGCAAGTATTTCTGCTGAACTCATACATCTTGCAAAACTGCAAAGTTCTTTTCAACTAAAAAAGAAATTATGTTTCCTTTACCCACATGTTCAGTATCTGCCAAGTCTAGAATTAAAGAAGAAATGCTTTCCAGCTTCCTTAATATTAAAATAAGTTTCCAGAATCTCTTTTCTTTCTTATTTTCAAGAAATAACTGAAGAGAGAATATACACATTGCCTTCCCCCCTCCCCAGCTTCTTCAAAAAGCTTTAGACTGACATATATTTTTAAATCACAGAATTACAGAGTAATCTTGGTTGGAAGGGACCTCGGAAAGCCATCTGGTCTAATGCCTTTCTCAAAGCAGGGCAAATTTCAAGTGTTGGATTAAGTTTGAATGGTTTAAATTTTCTCACGTTTTTCCAAAGAGGCATATTATTTAGAGTCCTTTTGGTGATCTTATGGAAATTCTGGGATCACCTGAGCACTTAGACCTGCACTTCATACACTAATACCCATGTAATAAGGAACACAGTCAGCCATAAGAACTGAGTCTTCTCTTCCATCAGCTCTTAAAGATTTGAAACTTGGCCATGACCAAGCAACTAGAAGTCATCTTGATGTCTGTTAGGCTTCTCTTCCACCACAAGTGATTTTACAAACTATGTTGTCCAAGTTTAATTGAAAGACAGTGTTAATGTGCAATGACAAGAAAGCTTTTTCACAAATTCTTATGGTGAAAAGAATGGAGCTGGACGTGTGCTAAGAAAGGTGATAAAGAGACTACATTTACAAAAACCTGAAAATTAAACACCATCATGTTCCGCCAGGCTATTTCCAAGATTGTCTGTCCTACAGCAAAACAGTACCTGATCACCAGCATGAAACGGAAAACTGCCACCTCCGCTTTTCATCCCTGCACCTTCACAGTTCCACTTGCTAGGTGCACAGCACTTGTGAGCTTCAGCACAACCACACTGCTTAAAATGCAGCATCTATTTCATCAACGTCACTAGTACCTGTTGTACTATAAGGGGGAATGAAACCCTCATGAAAAAAAGCATACAGTACAGGAAAGGGGCTAAAGACCTGATGGATAATATAAATATTAAAAAGCTTAGTAAAATATATAACTATTTGGGGAATTAAATGGACATACAGAAAGCCATGTTGTTCCCTACCAATTTTTATCAAATGAAGATGACTGTAAGTGCATATGCAAATATTGACCTCTGTTTTGTATATTATACATGTTAAAGTTGACAGTATGGAACAGATATCACTGGACATACACTGCAATATGTACAGTTGTTTTGCTTTATCAACATCTTTCAACCTTGACCTGGTAGGCTAAGAGGTACATTCATTAAAATACTTTGGCTGTAATGATAAAGACACAGTACCCCTTCCCTGCTCCAGCTCTGGCACAGTTTTAGTATTTGAGCAGATGTTTCCTCTCTGTACACCTTGGGATAATCTGATAGCCATGATGAAATCATACAGACAGGATGAGATACAGGTCTGCTGTTGAGTCCCAGGCCCTGTCAAATCAAATCATAGTTTTTGATGTACTTGTGACATTAAAAATTGTCTGGGTTCAAAAGCTCACAGAACTCATGTTCCCATTAGCATGAACTGTTCCATTAAGTCAAGCACTGGCATCATTTTGGGTCTCATTGCATCCAGTGTTGACACACCTGACTTTTCCCCACTTTGGAGCCTGAGGCTGAGGTGCACCTGAGCTCAGAAGGACTGGTGAGATATATAAGGGGAGATGTACATCCTGGCAGTCCTTGCATACTCTCTGAGGAATTACAATGAAGAAAATAGGAAGGGCAAGTTATAATTGTGGCTATTGTGCTGCAGAGAATTCTCCAATAGAAGGTGTCCTAAGACCAGCAAATTATCCCCAGGGTACATACCAGCTTCAATTTGCACTGATATACGCATGTGAGTACACTCAGTTGCCATCCTTTGGTGACATCTACTTTTTCTATCTGACCATCAGCAATTGCTTATCAAGCAATCCTAATCTTATTTATGCAAATGGTCCAGGAGCTGCTAAAGCAAACACAAAGACCAGCTGTCCATAAGAAAGCTAAGATCATTCATTCTACATGAAAAAATTTCAGCACAGGAAGGAAGACAGACCTGCATTTATGTGCTGGTCTGGACAGGACCTTGGTCCATATGGATAGTCCCCTGCTACTGTAACCACCACATCATATAATCTCTTCATAAAGTTATCATGCCCCATTGTAATAGCACTTTGGGATTTTAAATCCCTATTTCCCTGAAAGGCTCTTCCAAACCTGATTATTCTAATGGTTAAAGCAGCCAGAGGAGCCACCCTGGCTGGAACTGAAGCCTTCTATCAGCCATTGCTCAGAGCGACCAGACCATAGCACACTCCAGACACCGAAATGGATAGTACAGCCAAAAGCAGCTACAAGTGCTCAGAGCAAAACATTAAATAACTCTACAGACCTTCTGGAAACATGTAATGGCTGATAATAGCTCCCTCATTCAAAATTATTCCTTCCACGTTTCTGTGTCCTCAAATCACCTCCAGCCAAACAACTCCTTCCCTACCCTAATATAGCTGTAAACAAAAGAATTACATTTCTACAGATGAACTTAAGAGGACTTTAAATATTCATCGACCTAAGTAGGCAGGCTGAGAAACAGTAGGTTTTCACTACCTTATCTCAATACATTCTGTCAGAATGCAACTACAGCTGCTTGCCATTTCCAAAAGTAAAGTACCCTTTCAGTAAAAATGATAATATGCTTAAATTAATAACTGGAGAACTAGAGTAGAGAGAAAAACAGACATGGCATGACTTAGAGAAATGCTTCATGAAATACTAAGGACACAGGCCAGTGAGGATAAGAAATATCACCTAACAAGAGTGATGATCTCATGCTATCAGCTTATGTGATGAACATAGAATCATAGAATGGTTTAGGTTGGAAGGAACCTTGAAGATCATTGAGTTCCAGCCCCCCTGCCATGGACAGGGACACCTCCCACTAGACCAGGTTACTTAAAGCCTTGTCCAGCCTGGCCTTGAACACTTCCAGGGATGGGGCATCCACAACTTCCCTGGGCAACCTGTTCCAGTGCCTCACCACCCTCATAGTGAAGAATTTTTTCCTAACATCTAATCTAAATCTCCCCTCTTCCAGTTTGAAGCCAGTACCCCTCATCTGATCACTACATGCCCTTGTAAAAAGTCCTTCTCCAACCTTCTTGTAGGCCCCCTTCAGATACTGGAAGGCCACTATAAGGTCTTCTCTTCTGTAGGATGAACCCAAACTCTCTCAGCCTGTCTTCATAGGAGAGGTGCTCCAGCCCTCTGATCATCTTCGTGGTGCTCCTCTGGACCCGCTCCAACATGTCCACGCCTTTTCTGTGCTGAGGGTCCAAGAGCTGGATGCGGTACTCCAGGTGGGGTCTCACAGGAGCGGAGGGGCAGAATCCCCTCCCTCCACATGCTGGCCACGCTAATTTTGATGCAGCCCAGAATACGGTTGGCCTTCTGGGCTGCGAGCGCGCATTGCTGGCTCATGTTGAGCTGCTCATCCACCAACACCTCCAAGTCCTTCTCCTCAGGGCTGCTCTCAATTCATTCTCTGCCCAGCCTGTATTTGTGCATGGGATTGCCCTGACCCATGTGCAGGACCTTGCATTTGGCCTTGTTGAACCTCATGAGTTTCACACAGGCCCACCTCTCAAACCTGTCCAAGTCCCTCTGGATGGCATCCCTCCCCTCCAGCATATTGACTGCGCCACACAGCTTGGTGTCATTGCCAAGTTGCTGAGGGTGCACTCCATCCCAACATCCATGTCACCAACAAAGATATGTTAAACAGCACCAGTCCCAGTACCACCCCCAGAGAAACACTACTCATCACTGGTTTCCACTTGGACATGGAGCTGTTGACTGCAACCCTTTGAGTGTGGCCATCCACTCAGTTCCTTATCCACTGAGTAGTTTGTCCATCAAATCCATGTCTCTCCAATTTAGAGACATATTGCATCACATAAGCTTCCTTACTATGTGGCAATCTTCCATCTAATGTAATTTGGGCTTTAAATCCACTTTTATTGATATGTTTGAAGATACTAATCTTGGATCTTAAAAGAAGATTCTGTGGGAAATAACCACTAACTCTGGGGGTTGAGCAGCAGCACAAATTGCATTGCGTCTACTTATAAGAATCTCAGGACCGTACTTAGAAAGCTTTATAATTGACAGTAGAAAGCTGTACTTCTAGCTCTTTAAAAAGACATATTGATTTTATTGAACTGGAGGCAAGGGAACAGAGACCCTAATTATTATAATTATGAATTCAGTAATGCTAGTAATCATTAACAGTTTCATCAGGTTCATAAATCATTCACATAGCAGGGAAAAGCAGTAAGTGAAGATCAATTTCAACTCAGAGGCGTTGCAAAATTTGCCACCCTTATAGAAATTTCTGAGTCAGATTTCCCTTCATGAATAGCAGAGCTTCACAAGAGGACAATGAGATCAGAGGTGAAAAAGTTGTGTATCAAAACACAAGTAGGATTTAATTTCATGGCAGACACCTAGATAATAGATTGCTTGAATTATCGACTCTTCTTTCTTTTATACTCTTACTGCTATGGCAGTATAGTTTCATAGTCCAATTTTTGAGTCATTAATATCTTAATTAAATGTAAACTCTCTTTCTGTGCAAGGCTAACATGAAACCATTGCAAATATACACACTACTCTTCTTTCACTGCAATGGAAAATCCTCAAGGGTATATTAACTGGAACACAAAATCACCAGGAAATGTAGACTTAAAATATCTCCTCCAAGCAAGATGGAAAATTCGGATAGACCACATACTTCAAACCTCGTAACTATGTGTAGAGAATATGTGTGGCAAAATCCAACAGGTGGCTGTTATTAGTAATAAAAGCAACCAAATGACAGAAAGAATTAAAACATAGCACTGCCAACATTATCACTACAGTCTATGAATATAAACAGATTTTTAGGCATGGGTTTCTTTTTGCTTTACTCAAGCTGCTCGACTTCAGTTATGCTTTCATTGCACAGCAGGATAAGGTACAAATAAGAGCCACAACAACTGAAGGAAATGGACAAGTTTTTCTAAAAACGGTAGAAGAAATAATCTGCCAGATTTTCAGAGGGCCCAAATGTGCAATACTTGAAGTAACATCAAGAAGAGCAGAAGGTAGGTTGGTGATTTTCTGAAAAAATCAGTAGGTGAGGTTTAAAAGGCAGAAGAAACAGAAAGTGCTAACTTTGCATGCATATTTCAAGGATTTAAGCGTCAAGGAGAGAAAATTGCTAGAGCAGGTAGGCAGGAGAGTATAATTAGAAACAACAGGAAATACGGACCAAATTCAAAGCAAAAACGACAGTGGAAGAGTCTCAAAAGGAAATGGCAGACACGAGAACTGGAAAGCTTTAAAATTAGATAGGGTAAAATGCTTAGAAAGAAATAATTTTTCCAGTGGAAGATATGGCTGTAACAAGCCTTTTTCATTTTTTGCCTAGCTCCTTAATAAAGAAAGGATTACGCAATCAGTATATCTGTGTGTCTGTCATTCCCTCCAGTAACATCAGACCAATTTCAAGAAAATGCAGGAGGAGGATAGAGGTTAAGAATTATTAAGCTTTTCAGAAGCAGGCAGACAGCAGAACAGAAGAGACCAAGTGATTAACCCCTCTGACAGAAAGGATGCACTACAGTCCCTAAGAATCCATGTACGCACTCATTCCTAAGAAGCAAACACACAGAAACAAGTCTTCTATCTTTTGGCTGCTCACTGAAATACGCCTTAACTTTTATGGCTCCCTGATTTTTTCTAAAGTTCCAGTTCAGAAGTTGACCCGTGCTCAGCAAACCACTGAAGCAAGCTCTTTCAGTCTTCTGTGACTCAATCTTATTTTCTAAGTTAAGCATATGTGTAAGTACTCTGCTAAATAGGAATGAATTTAAATACTATGCTGAGCTAGGCTCTCATTTATCAGCAAATTCACCAAATTATATGTGGAGAGAATTACTCCTGACCCTTGTTCAATGCTGCATGAAAATGACCCCTGTAGGAATACAGAACCCTTGAAACAGGTCTCCCACATAATTAAGAGCATGACCTACACTTTTGCTTCCAGATATCCTGACTATATAAGGAAAGCAGTAAACCAAAGCTCATAACATCATCATGAACAAATGAGTCTTCCTCTCACTACTAAGCTTCTCAGCATAGAGTACACCTGGTATCTGATGGGTTGCTTACGACCTTTAGCACAGCTAAGATAAATTTAAAAGGCAATATATGATTATTTTCTGTATCACAGCATCCTAGGACACACAGTGAATAGTAGTAACTCTGAAACTTAAGGGAAGGAAAAGATTCAAGTCTTTTTCATGGCAAAACCATGCAGTAACAAATGCGCCTCTATCTCTTATTTCCATATTTAATAATTTCAAACTCTTACTGTTTGTTAACAAAAGAAGCATCATGTTCTGAAAACTTTGTGGAGATGTAAACCAAGAAGCAACAAATTCATATTTAAATCTCTGGTGCACATTTCATCAATGCTAAGGAACACAATATTCCCAAATATGAAACAGTCAAGGATTGACGCCAAAGTTTTTACATAAATGTGAGGAGTGGGCAGATGAACTGTGTGGAGAAAAGAAGTAGAAACAACTTGGAAGCCATTTGTGTAAGAAAGGGAAATGAAGCGAATTGAAACAGTTAGTGGTTCCATAGCAGATATTTCTCCCATAGGTATGAAAACAGTGACATCTCCATCAGTACTGATGAGTGTAAATTGAAGTTCTGAATTTTCAGAAAGTCATATATTGAAAATATGTTGATCCTTTGCTCTTCTCATCTATCTCATAAAATACAGCCAAACTGATAGCTGATGGAAAGAGAAACTTCCACTTATCCTATACCACTGATGAATCTGCAGGTGAAATTCACTATCAGAACTGGACTGAATTAAGTGGATGCCATGGCAGCGGGTCCCTTCCCAAGCAGGGGCACAACAGGAGCAGCCACAGAGTCATGAAATATCGCTGTTGACATATAGGAGTGAACTGAGAACATGGGAGATGCCTGGCTCTGTCACTCCTCTGGTGAGTGACCCTGCACAAGCTACTTCACCACTCTTTGCTGTAATTTTTGGACATTCTAAATATGATTCAGAGCTTTGAGATTTGTCAGTGAAAATTCTTCATAACAGGCCAGAAAGAAGAGTTCAGGGCTAAATTCTGAAAATTTAGAAAAACAAGTCTTGATCATTGAGATGCTACAAAACCAGAACCTTATCCTTTTACATTAATAGATTAAACTTGTTTGCAGGACATCCATCAGAGTGCAATACCTTGAAGAACGGTCATTTTTTCCGTATCACACCCTCCTAGTCTCCACGAGCTGCAAAGCCCATGGCAGTCCATAAAAGATGAGTTAGATTTCAAAGACTGAGTTCTTTTCTAGCCAGATTATTCCACTCCATTGCATTCAAATGTGTAATATGTAACTGGAAAAATGGCATTCTTGGCAGTCTTTATTTTAAAGATATTATGTCCTCCATTAGTTTGTTTTGAAGCCCTTCAAATCTGGGGACTGTTGAGGTGGTAATTCTGGTCTTCACCAATGCAGTGGTGTTCCACAAGATTCAGCAGGGAATGGGAAACAATGAAAAATAAAAGCAGTATCTGATGATGCAGTTGTCTAAATGACCAGAGATCTAAGTCGTCTATTTAAAGAAGAAAAGTTCAGTGGCACATCATTGTATAAGTAGGTTAGGTTAGTAGCACTAACTTCCAGTATCAGTTACACCAGCTCCCCCTAAAACTACAACAGAGAGAATTTTTAGCTGCGCTTCGCATTCCTAGACAATACAAAACCCCCAGTGCAGTGAATGGTGCTGGCTTTATGAAGATATATATCATTTTGACCTGGTTGAAGCAACCCCAGCGAGGAGTCTGTGCCAATTTGACGTCCTTTCCTTCCTTCCTTCCTTCAGTTAGCATACATCACTCAGGGAAGCACGCCATAATACGCAGTGACACACACAGAACAGACAGAGCAGAAGAAAGCTTTCAAAGCATTTCAGCTCTTCTTTACGAAACATAAATACAGGACACTGAATTCAGTTGCAGCACAGTTTCCAGTGTTTGACAATACAATCCACTCTCTGCAACTGAAATATTTATTCAGGAACAATTACCATATATGATTAATATTTAAATCAAGGGTAATTTGTTTTCATTATTACTTTTAGTCCTTTTTAAACAATAGTTAGGATTATAAACTGGATTGATTATTTATTCTTAAAGCAGATCTTTAAAATTCTGCATTTATTTATACCAGTCTGAAATGCTCAGCCATTGATCAAACTTTGTATTTTCCAGAGTGATGGCTTGAAAAAAGCCCCTAGCCCCTGAGCTCTGGATTTTACAGCTATTACTGTCAATTATACACCCCACTGTGGGAGCAGAGGAAATCTTCATACATGCCAGCTGCAGCCTTATCCCTGAATTTTGCAGAGGCAATTGTTATTTCAGACACTGAAGGGGGGAGAGAGAGAAAGAGGGGAAAAAAAACAAGTTAGCCGTAATGCAGGCAATTGAGCTTCTACCCATATGTTTGGAGACCTGGACATATGAGTTTGAAATTTTTTTAGAGAATACATTTTGATAGTTGTAATAATAACCATAACACTGAGGTCTCTCTAGTCTCTTTCATGCAGAGATCTTAAAGCATTTTATGAAGATGCAGGTATAGCAAACAGGCACGTCACACATTACACAAACTAGAAAACACAGAAATGCAGTGATTTGAACAAGGCGATTTTTGGGAGCTCTGCAGCCTGCAGCGGAGCAGGGTGCGGCGCATACACCCCTGAGTGGCCAGTGATGGTCTGTCTCCGGGGTGGAAGCAGCACAGGCACGCGAGAGCAGCCCTGCCTGGCACCTCACTCCCACCGCTGTATGATGCTGGAGACAGAAGTTAGTAGCTCTGCATGGTGCTGTGCTGATCTATCAGCTTGACTGCTGCTAGCCTGGCAGTCTGCACAGCAATCCATCCGACGGAATAGAGGTGCCACAGTAGACTACTAGAAGAGGTAGGAAAAGAGGTAAAACCCAGTCTCTGCTTGAAATAAATGGGAATTCTACCATACCAATGAGGATGCAGTTTCCACTGTAATAGTCTTGACTCCCTGGACTATTGTCATATCCATCAGAGCACGCTGTAGTGGCATTCAGGACAAAGTTTGAACATGCTGTCACCCTAAAGAAAAGCAGGTCTCAGGCCCTGTGATTACATCCCAGTTCTTCATATTCTGACCCAATATGCTTTGCTCATTTCCAGACATAAAACATACATCATTACAATTCCATATATCTCCTCCCATCATCTTCTCTCCTTATACCTAAATGTCAATTAAATATTAATTTGCAAAAACACGCATCACTTCAAACAAACACGTTTTTGCAAGTTTGCCTGCCTGCTTTAAGTGAGGAAGGGGCCCACTGGAGATCAGTGGCAATATTCTGGCAGAAAGCTGAATAAAGCTGTAGTGACTTATACCTAAGATTATCCTTTCCCATGCCACTAACTCTTCTCTCCTTTCCAGCTGTCTTTTCCACCGGAAGGCTTTTCTAAGATTATGCAGTAAGTTTTTGTCCAAGTGGAAGAACAGATAATCAGAAACCCCCTTGGAGCTCCCAAACTCTGTCAGGTTTGTGCTAAGTCCAGTCAGCACTTCCAAATGCTGCAGGGCTCTCTGCAGGCGCTGGGAAACAACATGAAGGGCAAAACTATCAGCTGGACTCTGGACTTCGTTCTAGAGCCTTAGGCCATCCACGTACCTCAATGACTGGGTTAACATAGCAATCTCTGACACAACTTAGCTCTAATTATCTAACAAAAGTAGAATAGATACAGCTTGAAAGACTGGGGGCGGGGGGAGGGGAGGCAGCAATTAATACTGCAGGCTGGCTATTAAGGTACTCAGCTGTTACCTCACGTCTCCTGATCGCTTGATTCGTGTACGGACATAGCAATGTTTCTTCCCAATTCCTCACAAACATTTCAGAAAAGGCCCTTTATGCCACGTGAACTAGAATGGGAATTGTCTTTAGCTTCAAAGATTTCTGTAGAATGTATCTACCCCCCTTGTTCTTCATTCCTACTTGCAATAGTTGACAACAGATCTGGACTGAAACCAGGAGAAAATCAAGTTGCACTCCGTTTCTATGAAGAACTCAGGTGGCCCAGACAGTCTGCCGATTTTTCCGTGCTTGTGGCTGGATCTCGTATCTGTCAAGATGCAAAGCCTCTTAATTTCCACTGAAATCTACAACTCCAGTGTATTTACGACAAATAGGATTTTTTTTAAGAGCTTAGATTTTAAGCAAGGACTCCTATAAATACACTAGCATCAAAGACTTCAGGCTATGAGTTGTAGATATAACCTAACAGATCAACATGCAGCATACTGCTACTGTATAATATCTACACTCCCATTCAAGGTGCAATTGATATATCTACTAACAGCTCAGAAAACGAGCAAATACATTTTCTCCAAATAAGAGGTGGAAAATCTCCTATATCCACCCAGCTCAATTCTAAATACCACAGTCAGCACTGAGTGAACAGTACATTAGGAATGAGAGTGACCTGCTGAGATGGCACCACTACTTGAAAGGATTAAATTCTCTTTCACAGAGACAATGTGGGACATTGCACAGGACAGGCAGGTGGGAAGTCGCCTTTCCCTTACGCCCTCTGATGATGATGTTAAGAACCCCATTTGGGAACTTCCATAAGTTCCAAGTGCACAGTGCAGAAAACTTAGTGAAAACAGACAAGAAAATTCCTTTGTGGCCTAAGCAACTGTTTTCTGCTAGCTTCCGCTGAAAAAAAGCACACACAGCTTAGAGAAAAATAAAACCAGACAAAGGCACACCAAGTTATACTTAGGGAAGACTTGATTTTAAATGGACGTAACTAAATTACACTAATTAAATAAATGTTTTGATATTTTGACAGAGTAGAATATTAAAAGAAGGAAAAAGAAACATGGTGATGATGAGATGTCCATAATGCAGCAGAAAATGCTCATATTTGTCACAGATTTTAGTCAAAGAAGATACCAGCTCCAGCTGGGCTCAACTGCTGTTGTATTCAGCATCAGAAAGACATAAAAAGGAGGTTGAAATACAGTACATGAGCTGACCAGGTTGCTGAGCATTATGACCTTCAGAGGGCAATTTTACAACCTTTGTTCTTTAAAATTGAAAGTGTCAATTTGCTTCAATTTGAGCCTAGTGCAGTGAGAGATGACAGAAACCGTTAGACAAGTGTTATGCAACTACCACTTATCTATATGTAAAAAAAGGAAAGAAGAGAGTGTTAAGAGACATTTAGATCAAGATAATGTTTTAAAACATTTTAATGAAACATCATAAGAGTCATCATAATCACGATACAGTTTTCAACTTGTACCTGCGTCTTTTAATTTCTAGCAGGAACGCAGGACATGTTTTCAGACCCTGTTTTAAGCTGGGATCACACTGTCCACCAGAGGTTAGCTCTGCCCCAAGCATTCCAGCTGGGTGGCCCTTCCTCAGATACAGGTCTAGAGTATGGCTGTCGAGTTTTCTCTTCTTCTTTGTCCCTTTTACAACATGTAAAGTAGGAAACCATTGTTCAAAAGCCTAAAAATACATCTGGATTCTTCTGAAACAGTAAAATGTTAGCTCTAGCCTAAGATGTCAAAAGAAACAACAGATTCAGAGCTGCAGATAAAAAAGAAAGCCTAAAAAGAAGGATAAATTATATATAAGAACATTGATAGTTCTTGTGTCTGAGGAGCTGAGCTGACTTAAGCAATCCTATTTCATCTAGGACCCGGAGCTACCTTTCAGCTGAAATTCTAGAGGGTAAGTATTCCGTCTGGTAAGCCTTTCCGTCCTCCAGAATGCTTTTGTCTTTAACCCTTGTTGTATTGTACCTTGGGGCAAGCTTAGACCAAGCCTTTGCAAAGTGAATTTCTTCCTCCTGCATTCAAGGGCACGCAGGGACAGCACACACCCGCTGCTCTCTGAGGCTACCACTTTTCTGGGTACAGCTGGTACATCCTAAAGCTCTGCATTATAGAGGTTGCTGACGAAGAAGATCTATAGTGTCCAAAATAATTTTCTGCTGTAGTCCTAGCCAGACTGGAGCCTGAAAGGCTGACTGAAAGCTGGAAACATACAGTTCATGTATATGACCTACTTTTGTAAGGCCGCAACCTGGAAGATGCTCAAGGCATACTATCCAGTGGCAAGTTTCCTTACTGCTTCTTTGTGCACTTATCACAGGCTACAAGATCCAATACTGTTGTAAAGTGCCAGTTGCTGCTCAAAGACCATACAGTATAATTAAGTTTTTGGACTGTAGCAAGACTGTGGGAAACAGGAATACAAAGTTCTGGATTGCTCATAAGACACAACACAGGATGCCCTTGCAGGTAACATCTACTCAGCAGAGTCCATTTGCTCTTGAGAAAGACAGTAGCAGCACTCTTTCAAAATCAAAAAAACAACCCAAGGTCTCTGTAATGATGACGCCAATCTCTCCTACTCAGCACCATCTCTGCTACTCCAGACAGGGTAGCTGGAGGCTGCCTGGCATGCGAAGCCATGAACAGGTAAATGAGATTTGGAGCATTCTCCTTATACTGCAGTATCTGAAGATTCTCCCTACAGATAGTCAAAGTCATTCCAGCACTGGCCAGGAAAGTGCTCCTGCAAGGACCACTATACTCAGCTGATTACTTTGGCCTCTAGGACACACTCTGCAGCAGCACAGGCTGTATTCATGATGGAAAAGCTGCTGAAAGACAGCACAGATTTTTAGTGACGTTGATAACAAGGACGTGTGGATATATTTGGGATCCAGCTACAATCTTTATTAAAATCATCTTGTCCCGTGCCCACCTCAAATATTTATCTTGACAAAACGGAATCCATCTCCAACTAATTTTCACTGTGGGGGCTGGTGTAGCTAAACCACAAAGCATGCTCATCATACAGCTCTAATGTATGCTGACCTATCCTGTCTTCAGCAAAGTCTTTTTCAGAGACTGCTCTGCCATGCTGTGAAACAATACGGCTCAGCCTGTGTATGCGAACTCTGTACCAAACCCTACTCAGCTGTCTGTCTAGATTTCAATCTGTGACATCCTCCTAGTTCAGAACATTTTAAAAGCACCCAACATATTCTTGGTACCTCAGAAAGCAAAGAATAATGATATCTGGAACTGATTTTAAATTACAACCTTAAGGTGATGCCTCATCCTCCAGTTATCCAACTCCTGAAAGCACCAGCTGCACACTCAAGTTTAAAGAATGCACGGCTTACATATGTACATACACGAACATATACATGTCTTTGACTTCACTTTTTTATATAATTTCATGCTAAGAAATACTGTGGAATTTATTAACATTCTTGCCTTCGCTTTTCTATTCTTCCCTTGGAAATTAAACCAATTCTAAAACCATTCAGCTATAAGAAATGTTATGTTTCAGTTTCAAGGCTTGATTTTTGTGTGCTCTTAGCTTCTCAAGAGCTATTGCAAAACTCTTGGAAGCTCTTTAATCCCCTTCAGAGCTGCTGGTAAGAACAGATGAGAGTTAATCTGAATGCCTTTACAACATTGCTTGGGGCTTCACAGAAGGAATTCTGCTGCAGGCCTTGAGGGTCACACGCCTGCTACACGCTTGTGTGCGCTTTTCCCTTTACTTAATATTTTGCTGTTGCCTCACAAAGAATTGGAAGAGGAAAGGGAAAAAAAAGCCTTATAATTTATAGGAAATGTATATACTAGATGTTGCTAGGAGGAAATGTCAAGAGAGAAAAATGAATGCTTTCTGACAATTGCTAGTCATTTTGTGCCAGCAGCTAAACAACATGAGAGCTACTCTCTCCCTCCCTGAACACAAGAGCACACTGCAGATGAATCACTCCACTGAATTATCACTTTCAATAATTTGTGGTGGTAAATTGTCACTGACATCACAAAAACAATGTGTAACCTTCAGATTTTATTAACAGATAGTGAAACATTGCTGAACCGCACTGTGCTAAACAGCACCCTGTGTAAAGCTCATAATGCGCCTGATGGCTTGGCCTCTCAGTTTATGTCAAACTACAAACACGGAGCTGAAGTCACAGTCTCTTAAGATTCACTTATCTTTATAAAACACATGATTTTTTATTACTAGCACAACACACAACATAGCTGTAAATTATATGAACTGAATGGCAACCAGGAAAATATCAGCACGTGACACATATATGTGACATTACCTTTGCTTGGTTTATGCATGTCTAGTGACCTGTTCAGTCGTTTGCAACAGGTTCTTGCAAGATTTGCCCCAGGGATTGACAGGTGCTAAACCTCAGGGAGGCCCAGATAGCCACAGAGCACTCCATGTCACACCAGCATATAACTCAGCCTGGGTCGCAGAAGTTCTGGTTTGTTGGATGAAGAGGTCTGCCCCTCCGAAACCTTCAGTGTGTTCTGCCGCTTCTTCCTATCAAACATCGAGAGCAACCAAAAACCTCTTCGCAGAGGACAAGGTCCTCATGTTGAGCTGTCAACCCTTTTGTGAGGCAGTCCTGTTACATACAGGGGCCTTCAAGAGCCCTGGGCTTCTAAACTTCACCATCCTAGGCACAAGCACATGTGTGGGGGTTTGGTTTTCCAAGCATTTTCAGGAGGACTGAAATCAAGGTAAAAGTTCCTGATGGTAAGGTAATTTTATTTCTTTGTTTATAGGAAAAAACAGAGTTTCACAGTCTAGTGTGATATCTTAAAAATAATCCAATAGTTTGAAGAATGATGAGGAAGAATTCATGTAAAAGCAAAGAGCAATGTAACATTTAGGCATGTAAGATGTGCCATGGCATGCTCCACGCCAGGATGGCTTTTTGCCATATCCTGAAAAAAATAAGTGTGATATTTGCCATAGACTAGACAAGAAGCTCCTGTAAGTCACGTTGGTCTTCCTTCAAGACAGGATCCCTTCCTGGGAGATCCATAGCAGGTATGCCAGCCCGCAGATGGTTCGCTTGTAAATGGATGGGGCACATATCATTTTTTCTGCCCTCTCTCTTTAATAAACTAAGTTAATAAACATCTCATGTGAAAGGATATAAGCAGGGCAAGTTCAATTTTGAATGACAATTAAGCAGCACGAGCACACCCATACACACAGAAGGAAGGCAGATTATTTCATAAGCAATCCTGTTGTGGACTTGTCCTTACTATATAAGAGGAATTACTTTCACCTTGTGGGTGAAGCTTGAGATCAATCCTCCTCAAGCCTCTTTTGAAATAACACCACCACATGTGGCACATTCCCTGCTGTGCAACTATTTTCTTTCCTATATCCCTGCAAGGAAGCGATGTGATGCTCCCAGATAGACTGCTGAGACTACCCAGAGGGAACATTCTCAGTGCTTAACTGTTGAGGAAAATATCCCCGAAAGAGACACTGCTCTCAGTTAGTCACACAATGAAACTTATAAAACAATTGCCAGGAGACTGAAATGGACAGTAGAAATCCAGGATGGCAGCAGATAACACACAACCTTTTTACAAACCCTCAATGAATCCTTCATCATAGCTGGGCTTTTGCGGAGTTCACATATAATCAGGGCACAGTTAGAAGAGCAGCTCGCTCAGCAGCGTGCATACCTTCTGTCAGAGCAGCACAGGCTACAGTCATCAAGCAAGAAAACAGTAAATGACACAGCCCTGTAAATTATATTCTCATTTTTGTGTCCAAAATGCAATTACACATTAATACCTACTACAACGTGGAGTATTAAGACAGATAATTGCAACCTCAGATCCCCTCTTTCTCATGAACCACAAAAAAAAGTTTAACTGGTTGCCAGCCACGAGCCTTACAGTTGCAGAGGTATTTTTAATTTATAGTATTGCCCTCAATAAAGTACACTGGGGTTTGTTTTTTTTAATGGAGGTTTTTGGTTGTTTTTCGGTTTTGCACAGGAACAACAGCCAAGAAATGCCAAATCTACATGAGAAACCACTCTTTTCTTAGCACGGTGATGCCATATGAGACTTGATTTTTATGACATTTTATACAAGCAAAGCCTTTACATAAGCACAGTTAAGCTTTCAAAAAAATGTTTTTTCAATACAGTGATTTCATTGTGGGAACATTTTTAAGCCACGTGGGACAAAGCAGTCTGTCTGCTTAACCTGTATCTCCCTCAGCACACGGTGGCAGCAGCAAACCTCTGCAGTGCAAAGTGGGACTCAGGTGCTAATGTCCAGGTGAGGAACCGAAAGGAAAAGACAAGAGAGCAGCAAACAGAGAATTTGCTGCTTCCCAGCAAGACTTCACCACCTGTCAGAGCAAAGTGATGCGTAAGTGCCCACAAATCTATGCCAATTGTTGTTGTTGCTGTAGAAAAAAAGTTTTATTGTTAACACTCTCTGGAAGGAAGTCAAGCGTTCACTATTTAGACTTGTTCATGTGCCAGCAAAGGGGAAGCATAAGCACTCTGTAGGGACGAGGTGCCAAGTTTGCTTTCGCCTCCATAAGGAGAAACCACATCTAAGTAGAGGAATGTGAGTCAGCAGAAACAGGTTCTGCTCCAGGTCCTGCCATGGACCTCCTGTGTCACCTTCAACAAATTACCTGATGCCAAATTCTCTCCCACTTGCTATACAGAAAAACCCCAAGATAGCAAAGATTTTAGGCAAGTATTTAAGCATTGTAAATAGTTTCAACTTAAGATGATATTAATGCACAAAGCAGTTTAAAATTACATCCTTAAACCTATCTCCACTTGGAAAAACCCAGGCCTATGGTTAAGCACATTTTCATGTTGGAGTTGTGTGTAACAAGCCTGAGTGTGACAGTGCTGGAGCTCGGCTGAGCCTACTGAAGTCAATAAAGACTTACATGATGAGATAAAGCAATTAGTGAACTTTCTCCACCCCAGTATTTCCTATGTGCAAAAGAGGGCAATGTCTGATGCTAGCCCAGAAGAGGAGATTAGGCACTGGCGGCTGATTGTGTTGTAGACTAGGACTGGGAAGACCTAAATGCAATTGCCTGCCTCATCTCAGAGGGATGTTTCAAGAGACACCAATGTCAGGTCTGTCTTTCACCTCAGATCACTGTCAGTACCCCTTTTCCTGAGAGTTTCTGTGACTCTCTTCACAGCGTGGCCTCACAGAGTTGCCCCAGCCATCTTGAGAGGATCATGACTGCAGCCTCGGAACAAGCATTGGTGGGAGGAAATTTAGGTCAACCTCACAGCCAAACCTAGCGTGCCTTGGCTCCTTGTGGCCAAAATCTTTCTGCTCCTGTGAGCCTGTAAGCATAGGTTCACGATACAAATTGTTACTTTGG
Organism: Ibidorhyncha struthersii; assembly: GCA_013398815.1. Taxonomy (NCBI): domain Eukaryota; kingdom Metazoa; phylum Chordata; class Aves; order Charadriiformes; family Charadriidae; genus Ibidorhyncha; species Ibidorhyncha struthersii. The sequence goes on along the minus strand of VZSZ01002970.1, from coordinate 1,341,448 downwards.
GTAACAAAAATAAAAGTTGCCAAAAATGGGTTATTTTTAACGGGGATCTGTTTACCGACCTGGTGTTCAGCACAGTATGTCCATGAAATGGGACTGGGGGAAGAAAGGCTGGTCCCAGCACAGTGTGGGTACACAGAGCTGGGTAAGAAGCGGGAATTACTCAAGCCTACAGTGCTGCTGAAGGCGTCCTACCATAAAAATATGCATCCAAGTCTGTCTTCTAAAACAAGGACAATAATGTTACTCATTTCTAGGGTAGATGAATGCCACAGGGCAACATACTACAGGTTTGGAGGCATTGATGCCAATGGTGCATCTTCATCACCAGGTGAGAATGTGAAGTGATTTGTACCAGGGAATACTACCAATCTTAGCTGTACTGAAATAACAGTGTGTCATGTATACAGTCTTTACCAGAATCTACGGGCAAATTAAAAAGTGCCCCACATCAATTACACTGCAATTACAGGGGAGAGAGAAAGGAAGCACTGAAAAATATCTTCCAGACTCATAAGGGCCAACAGAGATAGACCTGAGAAAATGTATCCTCACGAGCAGTAAAAAACCATCATGACAGAAACAGAACATCATCAGAGAAGGCCCCTACCAGCTGATGTATTGAAAGGATAAGATGCTGAAGCCAATTTTTAGAAAATGTAATGAGTACCACATAATCACATTTTCACAAACAATACGTAGGAAGTCTGCAAAACAATTTACAGCTCTTAACTCCTGCAGCAGCTGTACACTAGAGGGAACTATGCCTCCTATTGTCCCATTTGTGGCAGCCCGTTAAGGATCATGGAAGAATAAGACAAATTGGGCACATAAGATGAAGACTCTAGTGGAACATGCAACTCTGTGGTACCCAAAGATTTTCCTTTAACTACTCTCTGCTGTCTCCATTGCCATAATGATTCCATAACAAGCATATTTTTTCTAGAATGCTGCGTTTAAAATCGATTTGAAATCACATGCTTAATTTCTTGTCTACAATTGCAAAACATAATTGGTTAAATTAATCTATTATATTATTCATTATATCTCGCTCAGTTCTATCTGTACTGTGGGCCACTGCCTTGCACTTCAAAAACAACTTTTTTCCTTGAAAATAGAGCCAGTAACTGAACAATAAATATGGATTCCTGAAATGCTAATATTAGAGGCTCAGTATTCAAAGCAGAAGTGTTTTAAAAGGGGGCTTAAATCTAGGTATCTGTAGATCAGCAGTCTTGGGGTCTGCTTTAAGTGACTGCATCATTTTGCTAACAAATCAATAAATCCTAAATTTTTTTTGACAGTGGACAAATCATGGAGTCTTCCTGGGCCTCATCTCCCCATTTCTACTTCCCTACCTGACCAAGATGTTAGGGTGATAACCGTATGAAACATTATGTGGTGCTCCGATAGTCTGATAATAAGGAACAGACAAGGCGGGCGAAAAACTCCAGTATGGGAGAGTCACTGTTTCAACAGAAATGCAAATACATGATGGGAAACTAGAAAGACTAATCAGCATCGCACTGACACACCTACACTGTTTCTGGTCTCAGCATTAACTCATTCAGCACTAACTCAAATATTTTTTTATCTCAAGGGACAATTATGCTGTCTGGGACTGAGCCAGCATAGTCTCTATTTTCCGTGGTGGTCCTTCACAATTAAGTCCCTGGTTGGGCTCCCAAATCCTTAATGTAATGAGAACAACAACAGTGACGGGGGAAACTGGATCCTCCTTTGACATTCACATTTCAAGGCTGTATAAAATCTGGACCTGAACAAGGAATATTTTCCGTGTACTCTTGCCAGCTCTTCTTTAGCATCACTCTGCCATGGCTGTCATGGTGCGCAAAATGCCTTTATGCTCTTCTTTACTTGCTGCCTGGTTTTAATCTTCTTTGGAATTAATAAAGTTCACTTTTGAGCTCCTTATCTTTTAAAGAATTTGTGATGAACACCGTTTCCATCCACACAAAGAAACGCAACAGTAAGTAAAGCCCAGCGAGAAACGCTAAAGGAGTATCAGGAGAGACAGAACTGAAGCAGATGGCTGAGCATAAGCATTTGAATTTCTAGTTAAGACAATGAGAATTTATGTTCATGGCAAACTACATATTTTACTTTTTTTTTATATTATTCAAATATTAATACCTCCTTTATGAGGGTCAAGGTCCAAGGGGTGGGCTGGAAAGTGTGTATTAGCAGAGACACAGTTATTCAAGCTGCTGAAGTTGCAGACAGAAGTCTAGTGGTCTGCCTGTCTACAGAAGTAGACAGGCAGACTCCTCACCAAAACCCCCCGGACATGCACCAAGGATAGGAATTAATAATGCTCAGGGACAACTGTTAAGCCTTTTAAAATAAAGATGACATATTTGAGAGTTTGACAGTAAAGCAGGAGAATAGTAGATGCCTGGAGTTTCACATTTAACTTCTAAGCACAGAATAACTACGAATGATACCTGCAGGTAGAATATATTCATCCTTAGGTTTGTTGGCTTTCTCAGGCTCTAGGTCAATCTCCCAATAAAGTATATGCATTTGCTTTTTCTATTTAGATTGATTAATATATTAGAAGTTTGACTTGTAAGGAAAAATACTACAATGGTCTAAAAATGGTGTAAACTAGATAAGACTCATATTTGGTTGTTACTAGTTACTAAAAGCCAAGTTCTATCTTTGTTCATAAAAGATATTCACATATAGAAAAAAGTTCATAGATAATTGTTTTTTCCTTAAATTGGTTAAAAACATATTCTTAAAACAACCTGCATAAACACCTCAGCACAGCAGACAGAAGTCATGCCTGCTTGATGCCGTACGGTAAAAATTCACAAATGAGGCTGCAAAAATAGCAAATAACCATGAAGTGCACAAACCAGTGATGACTTCACGAAATCCCACTGACTGAGGCGAGTATTTTGCTCTGCAGAAAAGGATTGCAAACTGATGCAAAAAGCGTTTAAAATCACTGCAATATATATGTCAAGAAATAAATTACTCTGAAGTTTGCTGCCCTGCCCTGGTTTAAAGAGTTACATAAATCAGCAAATTCCTCACTTTCACTAAAATACTAATTAAAATAAAGCAAGGAGAACATTATCATTTTTCCGTGGAAAACTTGCCCTGGCCTCAGATAGTTGCAATATTTCACAAAGCACAGTGACAATGCATATTGGAATCCACCAAGGCAATAAAATAAGGTATTAGAGCTGTTCTCAAACTGGAAAGTTATCCAGCCTTCAGCGTGCCTGCTCGCCAGCAGACATCTCTATGCGCTGAGGGGTAAAATATCCTTTCACCACTGAAGAGACTCTCTTTCCCTGACTTTTCCTACATTTTACAGTCAATCTTCCAAGTCTGTTAATTTACAGAGAATCATTAGATGATCGTTCCTTGCAGCTCCCCTCACAGAGAACAACTACACCACAGCACAACAGCTGGCATAGCTCAGCTGGCATAAACAGGTAGAGGAAGGTATGTACGAAGCACATTCAAGCCCTCACCGTGGCTCAAAGCTCTCCTGAGGAATCTGAGAGCTACCGCCACCAAATTGAAAGTCTATTCCATTGGTTGTGCTGAGCTGGGACTTGTTTTCCAGTTGAAGTACATTGCTGGTTTGACCCAAAGTCCCCTGGGTTTAAGGAAAGACATGAGTGCACTTTTGCTCAGGGTTGTGAAGGTTAACGAGTACCAGAGAAAGGGACAGAAAAACATTATGATTCCTTTGTAGGATTGAAATCTCTGTATTATCTGGTAGAGATGTCCCTTAACGTCACCGCCTGAATGCTCCCATCACCTTTTCCCTTCCCAACCTGCTTTGCATTCCTCTCTTATTCATCTTTGACTCTCACAATTGAGGTTATTCCTATCTATCAGCACCTTCATTTGCAAAAATCTGCAAAAAGTCAGAAATCAAGGAAATGTGAAAACACAAACTCAAAGGAGAGGAAGGAAATCGATGCCTCTGTGTCAAAAGTCAACTTGCCCATTTCAAAAAGCACTCTGCTGGATTTTATACTTTGAAAGAAGCTATGGCCCTCAGCTCAGATACGTACTTAGACCTCCTGATATCTCCACTGCTGAAACAGCACAAAACCAACAGTGTGGAACATTCAGCAACAGCATTTCTGCTCCAGGGCTCGGGAACCTGTTGGGACCACAGCAAAGATCCCCAGTCTGCAAAAGCTCTCAGTATTTGACACAACAAAGCTGCTTCTCCCAAATCCCTCCTTAAAGCAGGGCTGAGTACGAAAGATGAAAGGGTAGGAAAAACTCAGCACAGACATATACATGCAAGCCACTTCGTTTACATTGAATCTAACCAGTCACGGAAGCTGCATATGCTACGTATGTTCACATTATACACACCGGCTGACCAAAGTTGTACTTCATATATCACACAAGAGTAACAGTTTGCAAATCACAGGTGTGCTACAGCATCTGGCATGCGTTTTAACTCATAGGAGGAAGATGGATGATACAATATAAAGGGAATGTGTAAAGCGTAAATTCAGTTTGAATATACACTATAATGACTGTAGTAAAAGTAAAATCAGGTATTCTGGCAAACTAGGAATTATACTGAAACATTACAAGAGCTAGCCATACTGCTCAACACCATTAACTCAACACCGTGGGCATTTGTAAAGAGATTTGAGGCTCCAGAGTCCCACTTTGCTAAATTGCTAAACAAAAGAAGCAGCTTTGCTTCTACCAAGACCTCTTTTATTTGTACTGTACCCATTTAATGAAGCATGAATTTTAATTTAGTCTGACACTTGGATATATTTTTAGATTTGATTTTTGCATCTTTGGTACACAACTCAATTTCCAAGCTAGGAGACGTGTTACAGGCTGCTAAACCATACACATTAAAAATCACTTTTTCATGTAAACTGTCACAAAGCATATGTACAAAAGTTCATTCAAAGCAAGAGGTCACTAGCACAGAAAACTGGTCTACCTGCAGATGCAAAGACTACTTCAAATATAAGATCTGCCAGTTCTTTAAGCTTTATTGACATAGGTATTTGCCAAAGGGTATATATTTTAATGTAAGATTTTCAAGGTTACTTCTGCCTGTCTGCTGCATACACATCTGAAGTACATAAATCTTTGCCCATTACATACAGTATTTGGACAGTACAACTTTATTATGAAGTTATCTAGAAATGATTGAAGTACTCTTTGATCATAAATGTACAGCAGCAGCAGAGACAGCCAAGGGTTTGCTTGGAAAGTAATAAGTATCATGTGGGAGACAGACTTTTGGAGAATTCATACACTATTTTCCACATTTCTTTGGTCCCTGTACAGCTTCAGACTAAAGGGAAGACAGACACATGGGATGGAAGGGACAATAAATACTTCCATAGCTTACAAACGTAGCCTGTCCTCTGCAGTGCTTCATTTCCATGTCATCTATTTTAAGGCAAATAATGACCGAATAAGTGGTGGATAAATACGATAAAGCCAAAGCTGAATTTAACACCAAATACTGTCATGCGCTACAGCAAAGTTAGAAGTCGTGCAAAGCATCTGATGAATGTTGCTCATAAAATTTTTCTCATCAACACACGTTCCTGGGAGAACGCCCAAGTGACATAGTTAACTCAGTTCTGTGCTACTGGACATTCGCTTACTTAATTATTCATTTTTTCAGCAGAGGACCGCCAGAACATGATACAGGCACCAGAGTGTAGCAGGTGTGGTAGCAAACACAGTGCCCCAGATGCCTCCTGGCCCCAGGAGACTGCAATGGGATTATAAAAGAACAGAGCAAGACTACACAGCCATTTAGGGAAGCCCAGGGATGATAGAGGGGAGGGTGAGAGGCACGGGACTAGACAGACCCACAAGCTACATAAGCTGCTAGTGATCTTGGAGAGTTTTTAAGGTGAGGCTTTAAGGAAGGTAAGGATATGACTTCGCAACATTCCCAGGAATTTGTTTAAAATCCGAAGAATAATCTATGAGAAGACCTACAAGCAGGTTCTAAAACTCTAAGTGGCCACAATGAGATGGCCTCATTAGCCAAATAAACATAGCAATGGCTATCCCAAAATAGGTAAGGGTAAAAACAGGTGTGGGAATAGAATTTAAATCTCTGATTTAGCTCTTATAACTAAGTGGGTTCTGAGCCCATTTGAAACTTTAGGTCCTTTAAATACCACCACACGTATATAATGTGCAATGCTTAAAAGCAGTTACTGAAGATGGAATTACAATAGCAAAAGTGTTTGTTTAGGTATACTGCATCTGCTAGCTGTTTTTTTTCTCTTCACTTTATTTATGCTATTTAGACTTCAATAAGCCTACGATACCAACTTTTTCCTGTTCAAAATTTCAACTAGATGCCAGACGGATCCTCTGCCCACAATTCAGAAACACTTTCAGAGACAATACATAGTGACATATCATATCCTGATCCACTGGAGAGCTACTTGACTCCTCTGCTATATTATGTGCTCTCCTCACTATCAAAGCAATCAATTGGCTTTACATCATGACAGTATTAAACCAAAACACTTTGGACAAGCATGTTTTATTGTTTAAAGTTTGCAATTGCTTTTTCTTACAGTAATAAAATACTTGGAAAACCTCAGATGAAAAGTGCTACAAATGGTTCAGAATTAATATTGTTGTGTAATTAATAATCTAGTTTTCATTGTAATATGATAAGGATTACCTAAATGACCCCGATATCTAATTTACCTAAAGGTATGGACATAAAGTATCCTTTCATCTCTGGATTGTGAAAGTCAACTCCAGTATTCATATCTTGCCTTTCCCTTCCCATGCTTGGTAACCTTGATCGATACCGGGGGTCCTTCAGAGCTCAGCAGCAAGCTTTAAGGCTAGGGACTATTTTTGTAGAGCCAGTGTGGATTAGGGTTTGCGCAATACACACTGAGCAGTGGTTTACACAGGAATTAACACGTGAAGAAGCCAAATTATGAAGCTCCCCCTGGGAAATCTGCAACGTGAATAAGACTGGAAAATCTAAGTCAATAAGCCAATTAGAAGGTCTAGAATAAATTTGCCATAGAATTGTTTTATTGCAACCGTGACATGGCACTCTTCTTAGACTCTCCATCTTCTTCTTATAACATTATGTATAAGTTAGCCTCTGCACGTTCCTAATTTCCGGGCACTCAAGTAAATGACAGGTAATGAATATATTACCGGTATTATTGTTTTATATGTTACAGTGGTGGCAAATGCTGACCACTAGTGATTAAATGTAGGAAATTAAAAGCTGCTGTCAACAGTTTCTTTCCCTCTCTAAAGGTTTTATTTCTTTACCAGTCTTGCTCCTGTTGCTTTAAGCAGGAAAAATGCTGTGGTAGTGATTTCTTTATTAGAAATGTCAATAGGGTCTGCCAAACTTTAATCAGCTCGCTTGGCTGTTAGACCAGACCGGCATAAACTTTCTTTATGAAATAAATGCCTGCCTTATTGAGCTCACTATTAAAATACTGCAAATATCCCCACTATGTTGAATGCAGCATTATCTATCAGTTTGAATCTAAAATACGTTAATCTCCACAGATGGAGAACTACTGCTGTCAAACATTTCAGCCAGTGCTGGTGACCACAATTCAAACTCTCTTGCTCAATTTTTAAATAATTGTGGGCAAGATTTCTTCCCCCCCTTCTATGTTTATACATTTAAAGCTCCTGTGTCCACTAATTCAAAACCAGCTGTAGGTAACCTGCCAAGCAGCAACCTCTGAGAAGAGCTGAGAAAGCTGTCACTTCACAACTTTGAAGTTGACTGATCTGCTTTCTTACTATGATCCCAGAGGTATTAATTCCTCAGTGAGAAAGTCTTCCCACAATAGTCTGGTCTAAGACTTGACAGATTTATCTCCTATTGGTCACTCTGGAACCAGAAATAGAAATAGGGAGAAAATTTTCGTCTTTTTGTTCTATCACCAGTGCTGCACAGCAGTAGAAAGGAGAAATGGGAGAAAGCATGGAAAAAAGGGAGAAAGATTTCAGTTCCATTCAGTCAAGATCGTTAAAGAAACTAATGATGCACATGCCTGACTGGGGACACTGTGACTGAAATTTTTATTCCCCCACTCTCCCGCCTGCAGAAGACAGTATTTAAGCATTTCTGAAAACTGAATCTCAGATTCAGTTTCTAGTTTTGAAAATTTAAATTTGATGCAATCAAAATCCCTACTCACATTAGAATATCTTTGTCTTGTTTACTGTAAGACCCTACACTATTATAGCGCTCCAAGGCTGCCCGCACAGACAGCACTAGTTGCAGCAGCAGCCCAATCCAAAGCATGTCTAAGCCTAGGGCAGCCTGTTGACTTAGCCTAGCTTTTATCCAGCCTCTTCTGTAAATTAGGGTTATCCTATTAAGCAATGAATGTCCGATGACTTACTCTAGCTAAAGATCCTTACCAGTATCTCTTGCCATAAAGTCCTCATTGCCACAATCACACAGCTTGCAGCTCATACTTGTTCTTTTTTCAATTTGTCCCCATCTTAACTTGAAACATGCTCTTAAATCCACCCGTCCAAAGGGTTAATTTCAAATAAATACTTTAAGAAAGTATAAGTGCTGAATTTCAAGCAAGTGTTCAAGTCCTACCAATGCCAGTAAGATTTAAGACTAAAATACTTCAGTGAATCAGGAGTTAAGGGAGGTATATAACGTGTGCTATAGGTCAGTCTTATAGAGGTAGGTTGCCAAGATGTGAAGAAAACAGTATAGTAATTATGCAAGATCCACACTTCCAAAACTTCCTGTAGAGCAAAATGAAGTCTCTCTTCTTGGCTAACCATACCTGTCTGTGATGGTCCGTGAAGGGCATTCACTCCTCTGTCTTTAGCTTTACCACAGTTTTATCTATTGCCTACAAGATGAATATGAGTTACACTGACTGCTCTCCCACCTCCTCTTGTGTCGCAGCTAGAGTAATCAAGAGGAGACTAAGTATGTGCACACTAATGAAATGCAACTAAATAAATGGTGCCAACGCTAACTGAAGTGATATGTTTTTCTATCCAAACCCCATAAAGTATTTCAAAAAAAAGAACAGAAGCCCAAACAGTTTGTGGGGTTTTTAATTTCTTTAAAACAAAACAACGGGGGCAGAGAGAAAGAAGTTGTGAATTTCACCATAGAAACTTTATTGTTTGAGACTGGGTTGTCTGAGGTCGAGCTAAAAGAAGGAAATGCCATCTTTCAGCCTTGGTATATTCTTCCCTGCTACTCATTTCCTGCAAGACACTAAGAAGGAATCATGACAGATGACTCCTCTGCACTATCCGTTTGGCCCAGTGTTACAGCAGAGATCAGAAAATTTATTGGATTTTGCCTGAAAAAGAGACAGCATGTAATAACCCTTGTCTAGGAAGGATAAATAACATGCTGAGTGGAGGTAGAAAAGCGCCTTATCTGTTAATTGTAAGGAAAACTGTAAAATCAATATGGATATAACAAACCAGTCAAAGCAAGTTTCAAATTTCTGTTCAGGTGTGAGCAACAGAACAGTGCCCATTGCCAAGAAAGAGGTCACTCCTGTCATTTCCCATGTCGACAATGCACTGCTGGTTAGTCCTCGGTCCCACATTTTCATTGTGTGGCTGTTTAATTTGTGTAATAACTTTTCCCCTACCGTCTGCAGCAGTAGCAGCTAGAGTATCTCATGGAACTCAGGTGTGTTGATTCCTGGTTCCCTGGCACATGCCAGAGCACTGGGTTACATACTTCTCTGTACTTAGGTTTTACAGAGAACTACTTCTTTAGGAAGCCAATTGCAGGGCCGGGGGGGAAGAAGGAATAAAAAAGCAGCATCTCAATTCTTATAAAATCTTCCTCTCTTTGTTCAAACCCACGAAAGCAGGAACATCTCTCTACCTCCACTGTTTTCTCCTCTTTCACTCACTCCCCGAAGAACCCCCAAACTCCAATGCAGCTGGATAACTGCGTTCCAAAACCCTCGAATTCAAGAGCACTCCTTTTCTCCGCTGCTCTGCCTTTTCCACAGAAGAGAAGTAGTTTAGTTCCTTCTATGCAACTCTGCTAGCCCTAAGGCAAAGGAACTGCTCTTGGTGGCCCCCAGAAAAGAGATAATCTGAGAGCGGAGTTATCGCCCAAGGGATAGATAGCATCACAGTAAGTCACAACATGCTTTGCATATCATGTTACAAATTGACATTTTATTGTGGCTCATTCAGTACTAAGCTCTCTAAACCAGATAGGGAACAGGAGAAAACATGAAAAATATATTATCAGAGCCATTAAAGAGCTTCCAACGCATATAGGAACGTGATAGCGTACGTGCCTTCAGCAGCAGCACATTTGCATTAAGACCTTGCAGAAGCTCCTGCAATTTTGGACAGGCAGAAAATGAGCACAAAGCTCCCAGTGAGAAGATGTACACTGATCTCTGACCAAAAAATGTACAAATGTTTTAATCTAATGCATCTAATATAGTTAATTACCTGACAAAGAGTTTAGATACTACACCAAGAGAAGAGTAAATAGAACGTTCTAAATAAAACGTTACTATAAATGGGGTGGAAATCACAACTTTCCTTACATATAAAAGATGTTTCCTTCACTAGGATTGAAGAGAAGTGTGAAATTGTATAAATTCCAAATTAAGCACCGGGGGCTATTCACACTGTCCTTTCAATAAAATTGAACACCCAGTCAGAGCTTTGGCAAAGAAATTAATGTTACAATAGAACATAGTAAAGTATTTTTTGAAGAGCTCTGTGTCTTGGTCTGCACAGAAGGGGTTTTGGTTGGGTTTTGGGTGAGAGGGGGGCAACCTTTTCCTATTCCCAAATCACAATTAAAAAAAAAAAATAGACTAATTGAGGTTTTTCTGGGGTTTTTAACTTTAAGAGTACATTCCATTTGAAACCGCCCCATATGCACCAACATTTAACATTTAAATTAAGTTTAGTAAAATTTGGCTGTATGATTAAAGCCACAAAAGAAGCTGAATGCATATACATTTTCTGAGGTACATGCTAGATGCGGTATAAATTTTCAAATTAGACTAATCACAAAAAACCAAAGCAACTGGACTATCATCGCTCCAAAGACTTTATGTGTGCCAAAAGGGAACAGCCATTAATATAGTCGCACTGATGATTAAGTAAAGAAAACATTTTAACTATTCTGTTTCTTCAGTCATTCTGGGATGTAAAGCTGACCAAAGATAAACCCAATTAGTTTAACAATAGCACTAATTACTCGTTTTGAAATGGAAAATTCCTGCATACACAATAGTCTTCAAAATTAAATGTCTTAACTGGTACTAAATGTGAGGTGGCATGAAATAATTCCTTTGACCCAGCTGCTGTTATTAAATTAATTACACATCTAGTTTCCATTAAAGGCAGTTAAGGAAGAATAAACAGATTCAATATAAATACCCTAACCAATAAAAAGGTATTAAAAAGGTAGGTGTACTTTTTCAGCCTCTGGGAAATACAGGATTACTTTCCAAAGTGTTGCTTGCAAAATTTAGCCCTGGAATTTGAGCCATGTCTTAAAGCCGGTCCATTACAGGGTCAAAGAAATACAGAGTAGGATCCACGACAAGACAAAAACACTTGTTACTAAATTATTCCAAGCAGATGAAGAAACTCAGGGAATCATATGTTGGTTTGACTCTAGGGAACAAAAATAACAGACAAGGCAAACCAGTCCATTAGTTAGATTTGCCACACAGAACATGACAAGAAAAATGCTGCACTGGTGGCTGAGACACATTAACAGTCATCAAAACCATCTGTATTTTTGGTAGTGCCAGCACCTATATCATAACATGTCCTCTCTCTTACTTCAAGTTTGCTACGTTTCATAAAACAAAATTAAATTATATCTTTTTTTAAAAAAAAATCATATTTCATTATGTTGCAAGCCAATCTTTCATTTATTTGCCTAAATTAAGATTGCCTTTAGTTAAACACTCTCCAGGTAACAAGCACTAACCATTTTTGCTAGGTAATGTTTTCCCTTTGCTTCAAACCCTTTCCATCTGTTCAGTTGTTTATTGACAGAGGAAACCAATTTCAAGGCAGACAGCAATACCAAACCGAATATATTTTTGCACTTTGTGTGTGGTTTTTTTCTTTCGTATCTTCCCAAAATGATGTATTTGTTCAGCTATGGTCTAAAGGTAGCAAGAGGGAAGGGTCTTTTTTGATTTTTTTGAATAATACTAAAAGAATACTTTAATATAGAAATCTTGCTGCTGTGGTTATATCTTTGGCAAAACCCTATCATAATGTAATTAAAGATTCAGTCTCACAATCCTTGTTCAAGCAGATTCACAATCAGACCCAAAGAGAACAAGACAACAAAGTTTTTCATACTCTATACTGAACTGCCTCCTGTGTTTGTTCGATAAACGAGGTCTCCAAAGTCAGCAAGGTAGCATCCATATCAGTAACAGGAGGACTCATCTGCACAAACCTCTCGGCTATCTTCTCTGAATTCTGCTTTTCTTTTTTCCCCTCAGTCTACTAAATTTTTGACATCTTAGGCTATATATTTATAGAACACATAGCAACAGACGCACATAGGTAAAAAAATAAAAGAAACTAGCATTGTCCACTATCAGCTACAGGGGACCCAATAAACTTTCCTAATCACAAGCAACAAGAACAGCCAGATGGTTCTGTTCTTTTTTAACCTGTTTTTTCCACAGAAATAGTCTTACAGAGGCAAATTGTCAGTCCATTTAACTGTCCGTCCCATCCTGAGAGCATCAGTGCCAATTCAGCAAGAGATGTTGCCCACTCATTTTCAATGAGGGAACATGGGAAGGAGCTGGGAATTCTGGAAGGAGAAGGATGTTAGGAATGTATAATACTAGTAGCACTGCAGAAGGGCATGAGGAGGAAAAAACGTAGGACACCAATCCATAACAAACCAAGTTTCTGAAGTTCTGCTGCTTACAGAAGAACCAGTTTACTTTTCAGAAAAAGCCACTATGCTGTCACAATTCTGGTATTAGTATATTGTGTGTGAATCATTCTATAGGATGTGATTATTTGAAATGGAAAAAAACAAATTAGTGAATTTTCAATCCCAGAGCCCACATTAGCATGCATTTTTGCTAATATGATGCAGAACATGCTATTTGGATGTCACAGATATGTTCCTTCTACACTCATCTGGGAACAAAAAGTTATAAAGTTCATTCTTTCCTGCTATCCATTCCACATTTAACCAATAATGTCATTCTTTTTTTCCCCATTAATGCTTTATCAGCTATGTTTTCCTGTTCTCCAAATGACTGAAAAATAGCACTGAACCAAATCTACTAGCTATCAACAAAACCAAGTTCGCTATTCCATTTTGGGCAATATTTTTCATGTAGTTCTCCTTCTCACTTTTCACTTCCAAGTGTTCAGGAAAGCTTATTTTATAGACTTCTTTGCCAGCCAGACATCTTAATCACACGGAATGTCTCAATTTCTGCTGGATTTTTTTTAATTTAGTTTTTATAATCCTCTAAAAGAATTTGAATGTTACCTTGTAAAACAAGAATTCCTTATTGCCAGGGCGGGTATTACACTGGTAGAAATTTGACAAAGACACTGACAATATACATCAAGATCTCTTCCAGTACCTCATTAGAAATGGTACAGGAAATTTCCTCTTCATCTCATATCCAAACCATTTTGCAAAGTATTTGTGCAAAAGGCCTTATCATTCAACTTGGCATGTTGACATCTGCACAGCATTTTAACCAGAACAACTTTTGATCTCTGCCTTTCAACCTCAGACTGAAAATATTTTATGCTCCCATCCCTCTCAGTATGCTTAGTCTCCATGGAGACTAGAGGACTATCACTTTTTTTTTTTTTTTTTAATTAACACCATGGCCATATGCCACTTAAGTGCAAATGCAGTGAAATTTTCATGGGCTTTACACTCCATTTCAGTAGGATTACAGGTCAGTGAACCTTGAACAGGGAGAGCTAAATGCAGTGCCACCTGATAGACTATAAAAGCGACGTTAACGTGCCTAAGGAAAAGATCCAGTGAAAACCAATGGTTAAGTGCAGGACTGTTAGACTGGCTACAGAGCGATGTCCACTATATCTCTCTATTTGTGTTTTATGAGCCTTCCAGCCAAGGACTTCAAAAGCTTTTATATACACTAAGCATGTAATGCTTAATATTATCACCTCGGTCTTAGGAGCTAGACAGTATTATTGTCCCCACACTTACATGTGATAAAACTAAGCTATGAATGTATCATCACTTGTCTAAGGTCACACTGAGTGTGATGCTGCTACCTTCCAGCTGCTGCTGGCAGGGCCATAGTCATCACCTCGCTGCGTGCGCAGTACCCTCGCTGCCCACTGCGCCTCCTCCCCTCCTTCTGGCACTCACATCCAATGTTCAATAAGCCATTTTGGAGGAACTAACGAAGTATTTCTACAGCGTTGGTTCAGATGCCTGAAGCAGCTCCTGTAAGGTCAGGCCACAAAGGAAAAGCGGGCGGGGAAGGAAGGTGCTCGCCCCTTCTGTTGGCACAGCCGGTAGCTCACCTGAGCCGTGACACCACGTCCTCACGGCAGAGCCAAGCCCGTGCCCAAGTCCCAGCCCCTCTCCTCTACCCTTAGCTAGTAAATTTTGTTCTACACTCCACTGCACCACTCCTGCAAATCTGACCAGTCATTTTCTTTCCTAAACATTCTGGGTTTCCTCCTGAATTATTCTTTAGCTACCTACCTACCTATCCGTACTAGCCAGCCCCAAATGATCAGCGCTATTCTTTGGATGAGAGTAGCACCTACAGAGACCAATTAATCGATCATTTTATAAGATCCAAGTATCACATTATAAGACATCCGTGCCTTGAAGATCTCACAATTCTAATATGGCAGACAAAGAATAAGAAGATTACCATAGACCACCCCTCGCCCCTTACAAATCGGCAGATGAGACACAGAATTTCTTGACTAACTTAAGCTCTAAATAAGTTGTGGACACCGTGTGACCTGTATCCTGTATAAGCATGTTAAGTTACCTATGTTATAAATATAGCAATACTTATATTTGGTAACAGAATATATACAATGAAAGTAACTCAGCTCAGCTGATACCCCTTTTTTTCCATTGGAAATAATTATGTTCCACAAACTCTCTGAAAACAGTATACACAAGGACTTCATTTTCCTTTAAACCAACCTGCCTCCTCTGACTGATGCAACGAGAACAGCATATGACACTGACTGCGCTCCTAAAACACCTCGCACGATTCACCAGTTGCTGCAGGCCAGCAGTCTTTTGTTATCATCTTGCAGTCTTCTTTTTCTTGTCTTCATTTAAAAAACAATAAAAGAAAACACGAAAAAGTAAAAGCTAACAGTCTTGGCTCGATACCTTTTGTGAAATGGACCAAGAAAAGTTTGGAATTAAAATCAAATTTTTCTGTCAGGGGAAGACCCTGACACCAAAACATGTTCCTCCTCTCTGCCCTTCTTAACATATTAATTGGGGTTGTACTCTCAAGTGCTTGCAGAAATGCACAGAGGAAAAGCTATTGACTATGCGATTTTGAAGAGGGATGAGGTGATAGTGCTTCGCTTTGTATACTGTATGTGAATCAACCGAGGATCTATACAGAAGAAGCAATGGGGCTGATCAATCTTTATTCCCAGACAATCAAGCAAAGCTGCATCTTCAAGTCCCTTTACTGACAGCTCATAAAACGACAGTATTGATCACAACGCCTAAATTTGTAGTTTTGACAATAAAAGCAATTTGTTTAGGGAGGGAAATAGCTATACGAGGTGAACGCATGTGGTTTATTAACTTTCAAAAATAACTCTTCTGAGCAATAATGTGAAAGTTTAGACAGAACTTTTTAACCTTGAAGATCTGGCATTCACTTTGCCTACTGGGACATTTTCCTCTGGAGAAAATTTATACTTTAGATTTTGGAGTTAAAGAGAGGCAGCAAGGTGTGCCTCCATGCCACAGCTGACGTTTCTATGCTCTTCAAAGTGAACGCTGTTATTTCATCACAGTTCAGGTGGAACTGTGGGGTTCAGACAATATTAACCTCTGAAGGGCTCATTCTACCTTATCTACTCCTCTCCCTCCCTGTAAAGCAGAATCAAGTACAGCTGTTACACCCGACGGGCATTTAGTCGGCCCCAGACACATCACCCGCTTTCATGTTCCCAGTCAGCTGCACTTTGCCTCCTCCTGAGAAACTGAGGGAGAAGCAAACAAATTTCCTGGCTGGAGGTGTAAGCAAGAAACTTCCTCCCCTCCGAGGAACAGGCACTGGTCATTACCACTGCTGGTCCCAACCCCGTACAACTCCTCTGCCCTGAGCCCCTTCATCCAGGGGTCTCTGGAGTGACCCCAACACGTGTGCTGTGGCCCCTTTCAGCTGAGGCCAGTGGCTGTCCTTAAAGCAACATACTTTGACCGGGCCTATGTTTTTTCACACTGGGATTATATTGAACCATGTTTTATCAGCTCTCAGCTTTGAGCGTGCTACAAGGAGACGTGTATTTATAAATAAGTGTAATCCATGGAAAAATGAAGAGAGGATTAAAAGGGCAGCTGCACAGAGTACTGAAGATGTTATTCAGATCAGGATGCAGCTGTAGCTCCTTGTTAACAGCCAGGTAGATTCAGTCCTTGGAACTGGGAGCGTTAGACTACAGTGCTCATGTTCTCATACAGCGGAGAATGTAGCCCAGCTCTAGTGGAGAACACAGCTCACCAAGCAAACCTGGACTGGCACCGAACAAGAGAGCCAAGAATGATGGAAATGTCTCCCTTGCATTCCAGTGAAAGGGAATTTTTACATCTGGCTTCCAGAGCCATGGTTTTTAGCTTTTTCCCAGTTCCACATCCTGAACAGAGTGCCTGGCAGCACAGGCCCGCGGTCACAGGTCTCAGCTAAGAGACAGCTCCTCGGAACCGGGGCTACAGTTCGCTGTGTCTGCGTGGAGCCTGCGCTGACAAGGCGGCTCTCTGGACCCACTGTACAACACACTGTAGGAGCTCCAAGGACACATGCCTCCCTGAGCTCCCATGGGAGCCTGGTGGTTGCTTCCATGACTATTCATAGAATCAGAATCGTTATGACTGGAAAAGACCTTTAAGACCATCAAGTCCAATCATTATCTAACTCTACCAGGCCCACTTCTAAACCACGTCCCTGAGCACCATATCTAGATGGCTTTTAAATACATCCAAGGATGGCAATTTGACCACTTCCCTGGGCAGCAGGGCATTCATCCACCCAGTTCCTTGTCTCCAGCCTTCCCAGCTCTGCTTGGGAAAGGCAACACAACTGCAGGATTCCCTGGGACTGTCTGTATTCCAGCAGAGCTTCCCTGGCTCAGGAAAGGATGCTGGTGATAAAAAGCCTAGGAGATTTAGGAGCACGTAAATTAAACCACAAATGTAATTACCATTGTTCCAGGTCATAGGCTACACTCACACAACTGCAAAAGCCACACTGTCGTTTCTACCCAGGAGCCCCGCTTTACTTTTCTAGCTTCCCACCATTAACACTGTGGTTGGGCTCGTACAGCATTTTAGGCTAATAATTCCCCCTTCCTCCTTTTCGGATACATCAAAGTGGAACCTTTACTGAACTCCAAATCCAGCCTACCTTATTTTTGACAAAGGGCCCTTTCAACATTACAACACACTGACGATTGTTATGCACTGAAGCCAGGTCCACACTACAAAGGCAAGATTTTCTGGAAATTACATAAGCATGAAAAAGCAGCAGCTCCATGAGGATGGAGCAAGTAAAAGCCAGTTTCCTATAGCGCTCTGTCTCATGGTTGATTGACTCTCGTGTTCAAGAAAGTACAAGCTCTTATTGAAGATTTTTCCATAATTGGCTATTGATAAGAATTCAGCTGCCTGGGGACTCTCTAATGTCTTTTTCCTCTACCGCCTGCGTATTTTCATGAAACATATAAGAATATAACAATTTTTGAGTCAGCTATGCTGCTGTCAAATTTAAAACACACATGCACAGGCAGCACAGTAACATAAGGCTCATTTCCTCAGAAAACCTGGCTAAAATCCCCCTTTATCCCCAAAGAAAAAACAATGAAATTCAGGAAAAATTGACCTAGCTATAGTTACTTGCTTTATTTACTTCATTAAAAATGACAAATGTATTCTTGAGTTAGCACATGTATAGTACCGCTAGCTGTATTTATGACATAAATAAGCATAAATTCTTTACTTTGAAAAAAACATCATACACCTATTATTAGCAATGGATCTGCACAGCATGCTAAGGTACATGAATATATATATTTGCCTGTTGACGTCTTTCTAAAATAGGAGGAATATTATAATGTTAAAAATAGAAAGCATGAATATTGTTGACGTATAAACAAAAAAGAAAGTAATATCCACAGAATGCAGAAACAGTATGTAAATTAAGACCTAATGTAGCGACAGAAAAAAACTCATATTTTAGGAGAAAAAAGCTTGAAAAATTAACTCGACATCTTTATGCACATTCATCGAGATACGGTTAGCACAGCACAAATTTCAGGTGAATTTAATCTACAATATATTGAAAATGCAATCACCTAATAACACGTACATATATGTAACTTAATTTGAATTATTCATTAGTCGTAGAAATAATTCTTAAGGCTTGATATACACCTGTACTAATTTATTTTCAAATTTCTACCCAGACCATTGCAAATCCTCACATCTTTAGGCTCAAGTTTTGTTGAGGACTGTGGGAATTCAAGCTGCTTATGGTCAGTGACTTCATATTTACTTAATACCTCTCAGAGCAACCCTTTGCAATGACACTCACTTTTACTGTAAAAAAAAAAAATAGATTCTTGCATACCTACAATAATGTTAAATCCTTCCCAAGTACTATCCACAGAAAATCAAAAGCATTACATTATTGTCTTAATTCTTTTTTCTAGGTCCATTCTACATGAAAGACCTCCCTCTGCATTCCTTTTCTCCAGTAACACTTTCCTCCAACGTAACAGCACCTTTTAAGAGGGCACATGCCTCTGTTAGCTTTAATGTCTTAGTTTTGTGTCAATTACGGAAGAGCTATTCAGCAGAATAAATTAAAACTCTACATAGTAGACTGTTTGAAGTGTCCTTTAATCTTCTGGATGATTTTAAAAGTTCAGCTGGTTATTTCATTTAGAGATCAGACCAAAGCAACTCTCTCCTCTCCCTCCTCCTTTTCCTCTTGTAAAATAACTGTGACAGCCCAGAGAAATATTGTCTGTCTTGGTTCCAGCCACTGCCCTGAAGGTGTTAAGCTATAGATGAGTTCGATACAGCTTGTTTCATTGCTAATTTCAGAGGGCATGTAGAGCTTCTTGTTCCCCTGGCTTAACAGACAAATTGACTTTCTAATTTTAGAACAGGAGGGTTCTGCACACTCACAGACCAAAAATGCTACTTTTCTGATGGATTTAAGTACAGATTTTTGCTACTTAAAACCATAGCATCCGCGTGACTTAGAACTTGCCATGAAAAATGGTACTTAGGAGTGTTGCCCCACAGACAGATTATAAACAACCACCTTCAGATTGCTTGTTCCTTGGGAGACGACTGTTTAAAATCGCTCTGGTTAACCTCCCCTACAGCACGCCACACTGTAGCTGGTAATTGCCCTGATTTTAGAGAAAGCAGGCAGGTCCCAACAGCCTGTCTGCTTTCACTGGAAGAGGAGTGCCTCACAGCTTGGCCACGAGGTTCACACGTGTGGTGGTACCAAACCTGACACCCACCCGCATCACCATTACCTCTCCCTTGTGCTCTCAGGAAAGCAGCGTTCCCTTCCTCCCCGCTAACCTATTGCCCGATCCCACCCTTTGGCGGTGTTCTGGCAATGCTTCAGTAGCTCCCACTACACATTTGCCCTGATGACATCCCACCTGTGATACAGCTCTGCAGAAAAGGTAAATACAGAAAGAGAGAACCAAAGGCTCAAACACATCCAATTTTGCCCTGCTCACAGGTGAGTGAACGGCCACATCTCTGCCTTAGTTCCCAGGATTCCCTCTCTTCAGCACCTCAGCTAAAAGGAAGACTCCTAAAGAGTGGGAAAGGCAGATCATCCATAGCTCACGTGCTACGGAACTAGGCAACCTGGCCAAGCAACACTGTTAACATCCATCAGTAAAGTATTTTAACTGTTAGTACCAGAAATTTTAGCAGAATTTACAGACTACTCTAACTGGCAGTACAAAACACCAAATGCATTTATCGAAACTACATTAAAAGAATGTTAGTGTTGCAAATCAAGCAATGTAATTTAATCCTTCCTGTGTTTGTGTTGTAAGGATCATCATAATACAAATATTGCTTTTTCTCTTAGTCTTCATCCAACGATTTGCTTTCTTTACTCTGCCCCAGCACAATTCTTTCTTCTTCACTTTCAAAAGTTCCATTTACTGTACGTTTTTGTTATGGAAAAATAAATACTCAGTCTCTCAAGTGAAAGGGGGACAAGAGCATCATCTTTCACCCCAGCTGGCCAGCAGATCTAAATACACAGGATTGTGCTTGCCAGTAAATAATTCCCCTAACCAAGAGCTGTTTTCACCTGTCTGCTAATTATGCATTCTTTTATAACTTAATACTTCTATAATTTCTATGTTTCTGACAGAAGCATCTGGATTATCATTAGCAGTTCATTAGGACTTTCTCAATGTGTTTACAAGCTGTGATTAAAACTGTAGAGTAAAATCTTTATTTGTGGTTTATCCAAGAAGCAAAAGCAGCATTTTTTTTCATAAACAAGATTAATCCCTTAAACCCCTGAACAAGAGATATTTTACTAGAAAGTTACATAAGCATGAGAGCGCCAAAACTAGCAACCTAAAGAGCAAAAATACTGCTTTTACAAAACAATTGCTGACTCCCATCATCTCAAAGGTTTGACCAGAAGACTTCGTTTCTGAAACTGTGCACTTATCCCTATGCACTAGAAAGGGCTAAATCCTTTTGAACGTTTGCTGCTTAGAGCCACTGCAAACAAGATTTATTTTCATGTCATTTATGAGAACATAGTCTTGATTTTGAATAAATAGTAATTTTTCATCAAGACATTGTAATTCTCTTTGAGACTCTTAAGGACTAAGTCAGGGGTTTATCTCACTAGAATATACAAAACAAATGTAGAACACACCCACAACCCCTCTCTTCCACTGAGTTCCTGGTATTGAACGTGCATAAAATCAAACCTCATTCAATCTATTAGAACTGAAAAAGAACTGCAATATAGACAGCATGCACAGTGTATGTGTACCTCTAACATGAAATAGAGGTATCAGTGAGTGTACAGGAATATATTATTTGTGGGTTTGATAGCAACAAAAGTAATTAAGACCACTCAAAATGATTTGTTGCCCACACCTCCATTCGGTAGCTGACAACCTTGCCAAAAATGAAGCTACTTGGATACCAATTTTCATGTCAGGGGTGCGTCTATATTTAAACTTTTGGGGACAACCAAGTTAAAATTGTAGCCATTTAGCCAGGGGCAATAGAGTTCAGGAGAACAGCATTGCCTGTTCATGTTAAAAGTTGTTTAGAATTGGAAATAAACATTTAAAAAATAGAAGAACATTATGCTGTTTCTTACGCTTTCAAGAGAGGACTCAAAAATTGGCAAGGGAGGTATCATTTGGATATCTGGATAAACTTTCGATTTTGCATTCAAAATGCAAAACTGCACTTTTGTTTTCCCAATAAAAATCTGCCCGCTTATTTCCAAACTATAAGTCTCAGGCGGGAGGAGATGTTATTTTGAAAAACACATCATATAGAGACTTGTCTGCCAGATTCTTCTCTGCCTATAATCCTATGGAAAAAGTACCATGTGTTCATGTAAGTAAAAGTGGTTTTAATGAATATGCATGAGATAACTTCTAAGATGTCCTAATTTCTGAAACTTTTGAAAGCTTCTCTGTTATAGATGTTGACAAATGCATAATGTATGTACATATATAACACATTGTACATACATTATATTTATTAATTCTGTGATAATCTTAATATTTTATTATAGTCATCTTTTGTTCTCTTCTAAGCCTTGTGCTTTCCTTAACTGCTTCACACAAAGACCTGCATGTCTCTGTAAGAAATTAATTGCTTCAACAATTAACAGGAAAATGCATCTCAGAGGAAACACTTCATAATCGATCTGTTTCCAGGTACAATATTTGCCACTTAGGAATAAATTAATTGGCTCGAAAATTATTCAAGCTAATTATTTTCTTTCTAGTATAAGATTAAATGTAAGATTCAAATAAACTGAAAATTAAGAAGTTCCACTCAGCACTTTACATTCTTCTGCACTGACAGTGATATGCCACGTACGATATGATACAGTCCTATTTTCTAAGACGCTGGTCGTTCGGTGACCAGGGCTTGCTGAATGAGCATGTGGCGCTGCGTCACAGTCAAGTCAGCCATTTATCTCCACATGGCACTACTCTGTGCTACATAGACATATATTTCTTGGTCTCTTGTTATGACAGCCTTCATCTTTAATACTGGATAAGAGCACATCTGCACTTGCCAACGCTACTATAAACAAACCTTAATGTACCTACTCTGGCACATTAAGGTATAGCTGAAACTAAAATTACATCAGTATCAGAAACAGATGCTTTGGGATTGATTTTACAGTTGATTTAGAAAGGCAGTGTAAGAAATGGAAGATGAAAGTAATATAGTCTTACTTTCAGCAGTATAAATTGGATAGCTATCCTGTTCCATGGTCTCCATGCTGAAGTTCACAAAACTAGGATTATGGAAAGATTCCAGTGAATAAAGACTTTTTTAAAAGATAATATCTTGTCACATTGAAGGCATTCTACAAGTATTTCAGCTAAAGCTGAAGAAGAGGCAGGCATGCATTCTTGCAATATGCCAGAGAAAAATTTACGTCAAGAAAGGATGGAGACAGCAGTCATTCATCCACCTAATTGCACATTTGAATATTAGCTTCAGGTAATCCCTGAAACTAAGAATAATATTAACAATACTTACATAAGTGCAGGCAATCTCTCAACTACCACCCTGACAATGAATTTCAACCACAGAGATATAACAGCCAACTGATTCCTTCCTCCTCTTTGTATTGTCAACACGAGTGCAGAGTAAGTGGTAGACAGGCTCTTTATCAGATGGTTACATTTGCTGGTGGATTGTGACTTTGCATCATGACGAGCCTAGGCTGGTCTTGTATCAAAGGCAAAACAGCAGAGCTGTCAGTTACTTGAAGTTTGAAGTGTACCTAACAGAAAATCATATTTATACTTCTTGCATGGAAAAGCTCTCAGGGTTCCCAAGTAACAAAAGGAAATGTGTAACGATTGCTGTACTTCTCCAAAGAATCATGCAACAAGCCAGTCTTCCTGGCTCCCTTACTTGCTGTAGAAGACATAGCCTGGTTCCCCACTCCTACATGCTCTGAAATGTAGTTTTGTCTGACTTCTTATGTAACATCTTTTCTATGCATTCCTAGGCTCCATTTTGTGTCAAAATATCATACATAAAACACATGATTCATAAACTTACACAATGAGGATGGATTTAAAATTGAAAGATTCAGACTTTAACAAAGGTGCAAATTGAAAGCTTATTGAACATTAAAACAGCTCTATAGAACACTAAAAATTTATACTGCAGATTACACCTTAGGTTGGAAAACATTTGCAGAAGATGGAGTATGTTGTAGAGGTGGAAGTACTGCTTGCTGTTGCAGATTACCATGCAGGGGGAGGAATGAATCACATTGCACGCTCCTTTCATGTAACCCAAAATATCCAGTGATCACCCAGGCAGCATTACCTATGGAATCTTACACCTCATTTTTTTGTCCTGTTACTGATTTTTACACGTGTGTGTGCATGTACGGTGGAATCAATGATGTCCACAAAGACAAAGCATCCTAGTACCCTAACAAAGCCCAACTTCTTCTATTGGTATAGAATTCATAGAACCATAGAATTGTTATGGCTGGTAAAGACCTTTAAGACCATCAAGTCCAACCGTTATCTAACTCTACCGGGCCCACTCCTAAACCATGTCCCGGAGCACCATATCTAGACGGCTTTTAAATACATCCAAGGATGGCGATTCAATCACTTCCCTGGGCAGCCTGTTCCAGTCTTTGATAACCCTTTCAGTGTAGAAGTTTTTCCTAATGTGTAACCTAAACCTCCCCTCGTGCAACTTGACGCCATTTCCTCTTGTCCTAAATTCAATAGAAAAGAGGTCTAAGACACACCATCAGTTCCAGAGAACTCTATACAAATTCCTGGGAGGGAAGGTTTTTCCTGAGTAGAAAAAAGCAAGCAGCCTTTGGTGCAAGTTGACTCTCAAGGGACTAGCCAACACATGAGGAGAAAATCTCCGTTTTAACTCCTGCTCTGTCACACTTCCCGCATGAGCCAGGGCAAGTTATTAAGGCTTGTGCAGCTACAGTGGGCCGTAAAACGATGCACCAGTGACTTTTGCATTGTCTTAGCGATTAGCTCAGTGCAGCTCCCTGCTTAGTGTATTGATTTACACGGAGCTCATCCTCAGCCTAGCCGTGTCACCCCATCTCACTGCACGCACATAAACCCTGATAGGTGATGTCATGTATTAGTGTCAAAACTGTCCTTCAAGTTTAGCCCATGTCCTCTGTGCACCTCTACCAAGCTGGGCAGCAGCCCTATCTTACCCCATTAGAGGTGGTTAAAAGAGATGACCAGGGTGAAATAATTAGAGGATGAGTTATATCTGCATCATCGGTTCATACAAACCACCCATAAATCTTTAATATTGCTGTCCTAGCTTGTCCATGTCATCAATAAATCTATACATTGAGTTAAAGCCATAAGTAACTGAAATGCCCAGTGAACTTGGGCCTTGTACTTGCAGTAGGAATCTACTTAGAATTAGCTTTATGATTTACATGGATACTAGATTGTATTACATAATTTTGTAAACCTTCTGAGCCACACTTTGCTTTGTATGTTGACTTATAAGCAATAGTTAGATTTAATGACTTTTTTCATCCCCAAAATGGGAATCCCCATGTCTCAGCAACAACAGGCATATTTTTTGCCTCAGCTCATATTTTAAGTCATCCATTCACTTTCCAACTCTCTCAGTAATTAGTATTATTTCTTACAAGATTTCCTCCAAGGAAAAGAAAATCAACAGCACCACTAGAGATACTTTCACAAGACACACTTTTGCATTTAATATTAGATTTTTAATAGACAGGAGATTACTCACTTGCTGTCTCTTTTGTAATAGGTACCAAACTGGTTTTGTCCCACTGGAGTTGTTATTTTGAGCCTTGGGGCTACTAAAGGTTTAAGGACTACAGTGCTAAGTACCACAAACACAGAGCAAGCATGATGATGAGGAATACTTAAGGCGCTTAAGGGAAATCATTCCTCCTCAAGTTTAAAATTATATTTATCACACTGGATAATACCAGGGTAAAAATAAAGACACTAAATATGCATGAGGCTATCCAGACTGTCGGAAATGTCCTGTAGCTACTTCAACACCACACAGAAAGAAGGGCATCTCCTCTATAAGGGAGGTGGCAGAAATACCCATAAAACACCTGCATATGACCCAGGGAGAAAGAGAAGACAAAACCCCAACATACCTGTGAGTGATCTGCCCTCTCTGCCACTGTCGTCTGTCAGCAAATTACTTAGGCTTAGACTGTTTCCCTCCAATTATTTGATTTCCAGTTCTGCATGCCAAGAACTCTCAATGAAAGGGGATTAAACACCTAACATTATTTATTGTTTGCAGATTTTACTGCGGCAGATCATTTAATCTGAACAATTACAATATCTTCAGAAGACTCCCTCTAGACAACTCCTGGCATTTTAGCAAAGTCATGCTGATCATTGTGCTATAGAGCCTCATTTTATAGACTGTACTGTATATCAAAGCAAAGCTTAATTACCAGCATATCATAGACAACTTTGTGTCTTGAGAACTTCCTGAGATGCCAAAAATCTAACTCTGCCTTCTCCCATGTAGGCATTATAATATAGTCTCTAGTTACGTCAGCACAGGAATCATCAGAATTTCTCCCAGAACTTCTCAGGTTCATTCAACAAACCTCCACCTTTTGAACTATCACACTAACTGTTGATGAAAATAGCACACCTTTTCCCAAATTCCTAGCTAAGCTCATGAACAAGGGAATACCGAGTACCTGTTATACATTCAATTTTGTTATCATTAGGGAACTTCATATAGGCAGTACTTTTTGAATCCTTGCTTTCCATGATTACTTTTGTATGTAAAATAAAAATCAATAAATTTTAATCCCAAAATACGAAGGGGATTTAAATCCTCTGCTTTCAGATGAGCTGATAGGAAATTTAACTCACCCCTCTTTACAAGCATGCTTCCTGTAGCCAGAATTCCTTCGGTTCAAAAGGTCTACAGCTGTGTCTGGAGTCACAGCTAAAATGAGTTGGGAGAGGTTATCCTGATGCTAGCATGTATGAAAACTGGTCCAACTCAAACTAAGAAACACTTTCTCAGGTTGTCTTCTGCTGTGACATTGCAGAGGACACAGAATTTCTTCCCAGGATTTCTGGATATATGGACATGGACAGCCTGGAGTGGAAAGAAGAGTTGGATGAGGCATCTCTACTGAAGACGGTGGACAGTCAGCAAATGGCCACCAGCTTGTGACCAGTTAGGCCATTAGGAGGCCAGTCTGCAGTCTCTACTGTCTATAATTATTTATTTGGCTTATTTTCTACCTGGGATAGACTGTCACAAAAGCAGAGCCAAATACAATAACATGCTAGAAAATGACCACAGATTCTAAGACAAATTTGACCTCGTGCAAAACCCTCTCAAATTAACATGATGTCTTTGATGAGTCTCATAATTTGTATCTTTTCCCTACACATGAAATGAGACCTGACAGCTGATAACCCCAGCTCTGCCTGGGGTGGGTAGTGAGCTGGCATAACTGTGACAGTCATCCCAACGCTCTGCTTCAAGAATTCAAGTCGTAGAAAATCTGCAGACTCTGGGTTGCCACTGGAAAAGGTGGCCCTCTGCCCCTGATCCCTGTTGACCCAACCACAACCTCTAGAAGCTAAGGGTGCAATATGTACCAGATCAAAGCAGCTCTGTAACTAAAGCTTCGATTACTCTGTTCAGTTACTTTTAGCTAGGGCAGGAGTGGTAGAGATCAGGAGAAAACAGACAATATATCAATGTATTCTGGAAACATGAAGCACTATTTTAAAGGATATTCTTCACCCTGCATTGCTAAAACCACGTAAAGCAACAATCTATGTAAAAACAACTGCCCTGCAGTAAATTCCGCCTCTGCCCTAAAATGTTTTGGTATATTTTTATTCTTTGCACTTGAGCACAAAGTAGAATAAAAGCCCTCATACTACCTCTGTGCTTATCAAGTACCTTTCTAAAGAGGTGGTGTCCAACTTTCTCCAGTTCAGCACAAAAGATGCTACAGGTGATGGAGGGATACCGTAGTGGTACAAATGATACAGACACTACCGATAATCTCCTTTACTCTCCTGACTACTCTTAAGTCATGTCAAGTTATATTTTAGGGGTACCTCACCTTTACTGCTTTCCTTAAGTTGTAGCTCTGAATATCACCAGCTGCAAGTCATTAGGAGATGGTAAACGCTATATAACTGTACATTAGTATTTCAAAAGGATAATCCCTGAATGAGGGAATTTTATTTTATTTTTTTTAACTGCTTCAAAAGACAGCATCAGCAATTCATTGTTAATTGTCACTTTTCCTGTTTCCAATAACATTATGCTCACAAACAAAAGAACACAGGAATAGCCTCCCTCTCTGAGGAGCACCCCTAAATTCATCTGAGATTAAAGGGAATCTTCTTCTTCATAATGACAGCTGAATTGCCCTGTGGTATCTCCTTCATGTAAATGTCAGAGATACGGGAACAGACTCCACCCTCTAAGATGCCAGAAGACTATCTACATGCCTTTGAACTGCTTTCCCACAAACTTTTTCTTTTTAAATGAATGAGTCTCTTTCAAACAAACGGATTGAAAAAGTTGGCTAATAATGCCTTTATCTAATAGTTGTTGTTTAATATTTCATCTCTTTTCTTTTGATTTGCTTCAAGATGATACCCATAAACCTTTTTTCTAGTATATTAGCATCGAGTAGGATGATTTCAAGAGAGATTCTGCATTTCTCAATAAAATAGTTTTATTTTTAAAAAATGAAAAAAGTGGGTCACAGCATGTAAAAGAATGATGCAGTGAGACTTAATTCATACAAATTTATTTTGCCTCAACATCTCAAAGGGTTCCTCTCAGAGGGCACATTTAAGTTTTAGAATAAGAAATGAGAAATAGAAGTTTGTGACTAATTGCTTTCAAACAGTGGAATGTAAACATGACTTCTGAGATGCTTAGTACTTTCACATCATCACAGCATATAAACTCTTAGAAGCCTAGAGGTTTCAAATAACACAGGAAGGCAAAAGAAAAACCCAAATGGTACACAGTATGAAACACTAAAGCTACCCAGGATAAATAAATTTACAGCTGATCATTACCCATATGCCTAGGAAGTATAAATGGAGTTAAACTCTGGTATTTCAGAATCAAATTAATATACTATAACTGCCCAACAATACATATCTTAACGTATCATATCAACATCAATGATGCTGAGTGAATAACCAGCTTTTTAGGGCTGAATTGTTTTCCTAAGAAAGTAATTTTAAAACCATATCAAAGATATCCCCCTTCTCCCCTCCCTCCTCCCCCCCAGTAATAAAAATAGCATTAAAAAAGAACAAGAGAAATCTTTTTTGCTCAGAATTCACATATCGCTTTATCTTTTCAAGAAAAAAATAATCAAATAATCTCTTGGGTTGCCATAAAAATACCCAAACATACAGCCTAACCCAACCCTTCACCCCCTCTGCCTGTCCAGCTTTTTTAGTATCATACTTGAATACATCCCATCTGAAAGCATGTATGATTTCTACAGTCTTTTACTAGCTTATGTTTCATCATGATAAACTGAAGCTCATGTAATTTGCACATGATGTGAAGGAACAAAATACACTGGAAATTACTTTTGCTTCATCGTAAGTCTTTTCTGCAACTCCATTGAGTAGAAAATTTTCTTTTCAAGCAACAATATACCTCTAGTTGATAAAGTCATGCGAGCAAATGAACAGCAAGGAAAAAAAATTAATGGTGATCTAACACATGAAACTATTTTTATGAAGCCTTTTGATGAACGCCAGCAAGAGACATAATGTAATTATTGTGGCTATTAGGCTGTTATTTATGTCAAATTTGTTGCTTTTGTTGCTTCAGAAGCATTTTAGGATTATAGCACTCTTGAGAGTCTATCAAATGTACTGGCAGATGCAACAAGTAAAAGAATGAGGTAATAGCTCACTGCTGTTACAACATGAAAACTAAATGTTAAATAACTAGATCTGAAAATGAGAAATATAGGGCACTAAGGACAATAGTATAAATGTAATAAAAAGAAAGTATTGTGTAGGAAAATCAAAGGCAATGCTGCCATGTTTTCCTGTCCCCTGTTATTATCTCATATTGATTTAATTTCTTGTATTATAAAAGTGTTAAGAAAATTAAGCATTGACGTACAGCATAATAGAAAAAAATGAGACACATGGGAATAAATAAGGGATACAGCCCAGAAAATGCTGTCATTATCTCTTACTATGTCAATATTATCACAGACTGATTCAGTCACTTTTAGTTCAAAATGAAAATAAGTTCCTGTACTAATAGCAGGACCAGCATCTGGTTTCAAACAGCGCAAGCCAATAACTCCTTCAATGCTACAGAACTGGAACCCAGAAGCGCAAGCGGGAAAGTATCAAAAGAAATGCTATCTTTGTAACATTTCCAACAATAAGCATAGGAAAAGGAAATTGCTTAGCAAAGCTTATGCATGATATAGTTTAAATATGTTTGGAGACAAGGCAGTAAACAATCATATCTAGACAATAAGGTTCTACTCAGAGACGGCCAAACTTTGTCTATAATTTGCACTTGCTTGGATCAATGGCCTCATTCCTGCCATAAGCACAGAGAACAATAATATATTCCCCAATGGAATAAACAAACCTTTGTAGCCAAAAATTTCAACGTGAATAAAATATTTTAAGAGGATCATGACACTCATTAGTATTATATCACAACATCTTGCTTACCATCTCCACAGCAGCTATGGGTACAGGAAAGTGCCATCAATCATGTTTTGCAGATGAGGAAAATACAATAAATCTGCATCTTTTGCCACCTCAATAATTTTCCAAACCCATCCCACCTGGCATGCTTCCAGTCTAACAGGAAGCACAGAACCGACAGGGATCCAGATCTTTCGCTTTTGGCTATCCTTGTCAGTCATCACTAGCACAGCAGAGATGCTCATTTTCAGGTACAATGAGAAACAGCACTAACCCACGAAAACATACCAAAAATGCAGTACTCCTTTAATCTCACCTTTCTGTTCTATTCACCTCATTACATATGGAATTTAGAAAAAGAAAGATCAGTCAACTTCCAAAGGAAATAAGGATGGCACATATTAGGATGTATGTCCCTGATTCAATCAGCATTTAAGTGTTTCCCAAGTCACATTTCTGAGCCACTGGTGAATTCCCATCACACCATTTTCTATTTGGGTTTTTTTGGTCGTCTACATGACAATAGAGGGATTGAAGATGGATGCTTCTCAGAGAAGAACAGAAGTGCTGTACAGATGCTACAAGTAGTAAGCCCATCTAATAATCTCATGGGTCAGGATTTAGAGTGTTACAAAATTATTACTGCCTGAGAATGAAATCAGAAGAATTGGGGAGAACTTTATAATTGCTTCACCATTAATCTGGAACACTGTCACAAGCCCATAATAAGCAAGGCACTGAGAACTTCAAATCATATTTGACAGATGGGCTTAATTAGTTATTCTCACACAGACTCATAATATTTGCTGTTAATATTCATTCCAAAACACCCTGCTGGCTGTGATAATATTTATATGTTAATCCTGTTACGATAAGCTTTCAGTGCCAAAACCTCTCCAAATAAAATGACTGATATATTTCAAACTTCAATAAAGAAATGCTCAGGCATCCTGGTTAAGTTTGTCACTTGCACAAGTGCCTCCTTAATCCGTGAAATTACACCTGTCACAGTAAGTTAGCTTTATTAACACTATTTTCTGATCCATGTAAAACTATCAGAAACACAAAAACATTGGATCTTCAGTTAATTAACATTGCCACCTTTGCATTCATGTGATCAGATCTCTGATTTTTAAGAGTAATTAAACAATATACAATAGAGTTTCTCAAATTTATAAATGACCTACGGAGGCAAACAATCTGATAAGAGACATCAATATTCAGCTGTAATCCATTGTGCATATTTCGTGACACCAAACATATCTAGATAAGGAAAAAATTGTTTCCCCAAAAATGTTGAAGATACTCTCTTTCCTCATATAATGCTTGATCTTGCTTCTTAAAATGAATAGCAGATATGACTAAATTTAATGAGAAAAACAACATACTGAATAATACTTTGCAAATATTTTACATTTGTTTACAAACAATGAGGAGGAAGTTCTCTGAAGTGAGAAAACCACAAAATCTCAACTGGGAACTCAGTTGAAATAAGTCAAACCAGAAGTTGTATGAGAGTTACACATATACCTTGTCTTTACTTGATTTTCTTTTCAATACAATCTAATATGTATATGAGCTCATGTTTCTTTTAATAAACATGAAGCAATGCTTATATTCAGCATGCAAAAGTACACAGAATCCACCACCACTGCATCAAAGGTGACACAATAATTTATTTTTTTGTGTATGAGGGGTCATTTTGAAGGCTTGCCACTGAATGATGAATAGTGAAGAGAAATAAGTTGCCAAGGTTCAGTTCACCCATGAGATTGCATTGTATTTTCCTGACGAGGAAGAGAAATCAGGCAAATGCACTGTATGGAGCCAACAAGATAAAGTATGATGGAAAACTCATCGTTGAAATAATCTTTGATTTTGATCCAATGCCCATTTCAGTCACTGAAAATATTCACACTGTCTTCAAATAGCTTTGAACTGGGATTTTAAAGAATCTGTCTGACAGATTATGCTAGACGGTAGGAAGCTCTGACCTTGGCATATACACACATTGCTTCTTTGACCAATAAAATTCAGTCAGGTACAAGACAATATATGGTTTAAATGAGAAAGTTCAGGATACTATAGCAGAGAAATGATGTAGAATCTGAGTTATAATAAGGAGAAAGTGATTTATGTCATGATTATGAAGGGAAATTCTTCCCTTCCCCCTTTTTTTCATATACTCATATTGCACAGACATGAAACTTCCTAGTTATTAGGCTCAGAGAGTATTTATTTAAAAATTCTAAACCCCATAAATAAATCCCTATAGAATTTGTGTAGAATTTCAGAAGTAAAACACAGCACAGAACTTCCATGTTATATGGCAAGTTTTTTAACAGCAATGCCAAACATAATACATACGCAGACAGTCAGATCCTTGACATACAGTTTCAGAAAAAATGAACAAGAAGCAGCAAATGATATAAAAATGTATTCATTAAAGCAATCAGTTGTGATTAGAAAAGGAACACCCACCGGCAAATGAAGGCTGTTTAAGACAGGTCAGTGTCCTATCTAAGTTTTTGCACAATGGGAATGGAAAATCTATTCCCTTCTCCAGAGTAAAAAAAAAAAAAAACCTCACCAACAAAAATGTCGCGTTGATACCAGGAGTGTATTTTAGTTTCCTCTGGATAAAAAACCCAAAAATAAATAACTAAAAAAAAAAAAACAATAAAAAAACCCAAACCACCCCCCAGAAACAACCCTACAAAAAAAACAAACCACCCCCAAAAAACAACCCTACAAAAAAAACCAAGCAAAAATAAAAAGCCAAACCAAAAAAACCCACCACAAACAGCCCTATAATTACCCCCTGCTATAATGCCCGGCAGCAAATAATTTGAAGAGAGTAAAGTAGTCACAACTGAATTCTAAGATATGAAACATGTCCTTCTAAATACCCTGTGAAAACAGTATTTCCTCCTGGCTTTAACCTCCTTAAGAGTATTACGATACATTTTGTTCGAAGCGCGTGTGGTAGAATAAGCAGTGCACTACAAAATAAAGACAGCCACAGCTTTTTCTAATTATACTACTATAATAAAACTTATTAAAATCATGGCAAAATCCTTTGAAAAGGAAAAACAACCGTCAATTATTAAAAGACAGACTGCTAGAAATGACCTACCTGTTTTCAGAGGCAGCAGATTTCCTCTGGCAAACAATAACAGCTGGTGCGTATTTCCCAGTATAATCCATGCTCTCTCTGATGTCCCATAAGTATGGGCTGCTGGCTCTTACACTGAAAATGTTCACACCTTTCTTCACCTTTGCCCTAAGAGGAACAAGAGGATATTTCACCAATTAGATACAAAATGTCAGCTCGATCTGTTACTTATTTCTTCATTATTTTCTCATTACTGCCCTACAGAAAATGCTACTGCTCATTAGAGTTCGACAGTATTACAAGGAAAGGAGATGAGAGAATTAATTAAGAATTCCTTATTTTGAAGAAATGATATCAAGATAGAAATCTTACTGAACTAATGGTAATTACAGCTTTAGTCATAGCTAAATTGCAGAGTAGATATGTTCTGGAGTACGTTCCTTTCCTCTACTCTTCCATTACCCACACTGTGGGCACCACTGAGCGTGTTAAGGCTCTCTTTTGACTAGAAGTTATTGTATTGGACAGGAAAGTATCATTTCTGTTAGTCTGTAGTGAGGAGCTGAGAACCACTGCTAGTTGTCATATTATAAGTAAACTGCTTTTTCCTCTCCCTCCCCTCTCCGCATTACTCAAAGATGACTTTTCATATCTTTGCTCCAATTTTCATCATCTTTCTGAGTCCACAACATTTTTTCATTTCCTTTTAATACTGTTGGGTTTAACTGCTCCATCAGCACTGATCCTAAAAATACTTAGAAATATTCTTATTTTTCCAGAAGTCAGTGGTTTCTTGGGAAGTCTGTTTCCATGTATGAGGTTAAATAATAAGAAAAGCTCTATCACAAAATGTTACAGTCATGACAACTGGACTGGCTCCTACCAAGAAGTACTTTCTGGTTCACGTGTATTAGCACAGTATTTCTGGTTCAGTATAACCAGTGGAGAAGAGGAACAATATATGTATTTTTTTAAAATATCTTGTTTACTTTCTCTTAGCAGGTGTTGTAATCCCTAATTCTTTCTCTCCCTTTCTTTAACTAAATGTCTAGATATGTATCTTAAGGCACTACTGAATTAGTCCTCAGCTACATAACGTTAGCCAGTTTACTGAATTAGTTTCTGGTGGTGTTAACTTTAGGTTTCTGAATGTGTTTACAAAAACAAAAAGTCCATTGTGGTCAAACAGCCTCATATATGAGCTGTCAGGAAATGACAGTTTAATTATATTTGCTTAAAATCTCATACACAAAATCCTTTCAGTGTTATGGCAAGTTCTCAATTCTGGGCAAAAAAACAAAAAGGTATGTGATTTTTTTGTGTAAACAGCTGCTGCCATGCAGAGATGCTAATATCAGTAAAACAAGCACTATCAGCTCTGGCTCTGTGTGAAATTACTTGTGAAATCTTTGAAGGACAAAATCCACACAGATGTTTTCAGAATAAAAAGCCACAGGATTCCTTCAACTGTCTTGGACAAAAAGGGTTACATCCCATTTCTTCTACCATTAACTCAATGGCAGTGGCTGTAATTTCCTTAGCACACCTGGAAGAATTAATACCTAAAGGCTGCCAAGTTGTGCTCAAGTTCTTCTACGAGAATTTCACAAAATGCATTTTAAGAAGGTGCAGTTACTCCTCCTACACCACAAACATCATGTGGGACAAGAGACCAATGGTCAAAGAAGAGTGGAAATTAAATTGCATTCCTGGCATGTTAGAGAAAGAGAGGGAGACAGAAAAAGGCCAATCTGAAACGTTTGTCAGCATATGTCTTCAGCTATTCCCAGTGACCAGCATCCAGTCCCGCCTTTCTGTTCCACCTCAAGAAAGGAAAACTGCTGGGTACTAAGACCAATAAGAGAAAAATGACTCCCAGTTCACAGGGGAATGAGGGTGGCTCAGACCTTTCCAAGCTAAGCTGGCTACGATTAAGAAACTCATACCCACCCTTCTAGCTCCCTAACATGGTCACTATCTCTCCCGTAGTTGACCATGGCTGATGAGAAGGTGCCGATGTGGGATTTGGGCCACCTACATGAGCTTATGTATTGGAAAAGGCAACTGTCTCGATGGAACCAATCCACTGCGCTCAGGCCTAGCACAGGACACGACCTGAACCACTCCCCGCTTGCGAGGGTGCAAGTGAGTGGCTGGTTTCACTTTACAAAGCCACACGTGCCTTGGGGCTTGTGCTGTAAGTTTGGCCCCTCAGGTTTCCCAGGTCAGTAGAAACCACTGGTGTAGCACGCAGTGTATTTGATCAGTCACTGATTGCTGCCCCCACGGTCTGCACAGGCCAGCAAGTTCATCTAAGATTTCCACATGTCACGGAGCCTCCCTGGGACGTGTGCAGGAACACTAACCCTGCTGTGAGACACTTGGATGTCCTGCACAAATGTATTAAGCTCTTGAATTCTCCTGGCCAAGACTTCTGGAGGGGGGTGGAAAAAAAAAAGTACATGTCCCAGAAACCCAAACAGACAGTAGCCTTACATAAAAGCAACCATTTTCTCACAACTGGATGTTACGAGCAATTACTATGTTACAACTGCTGCTTAAAAACACACAATAGATTATATTGACTATACAACAGCTATATTTGTACATGTTTTATTAACAAAACTGGTAGGGAATAAAGAAAAAAACAGCCTTAGAGCATAGCGTATTGTCCCTTTCTCTGCTGGCACATACGCAATAGCTTTACTGCAATCGAGGAGGCTGTGCAGGGTCGCAGCACTACTAAGTAAACAGCCACACACTGAAAATTAAGGAAATTTCTTACTTACATTTTTAAAAGCATTAAAATCAGATTAAAATAAGTGTACAAACACAGACACATAACAGATACCATCCTCTTATATTCTGTCTGGATTCCTTTAAATGCCAGAGTGATGAGGTAAACCAGAAGAATGGACACAAAACCGGTAAGACAAGCTGAGTTTGTTTATCCTTGACATTCACTTTATCCAGTGACAAACCGCC
Organism: Ibidorhyncha struthersii; assembly: GCA_013398815.1. NCBI lineage: Eukaryota > Metazoa > Chordata > Aves > Charadriiformes > Charadriidae > Ibidorhyncha > Ibidorhyncha struthersii. The sequence continues at coordinate 1,305,111 of VZSZ01002970.1, read as the reverse complement.
ATCCTGCACTGATTTCTAATGTCTCAAAACAAATGTGGATTCTTGTGTACACTCCTTGGGGTAATTGCAGTCTATGGATTAGGATTTCCTAGAAGACTTTTTGACAATGTCTAATTTAGTCATCCATTAAAAGCCCCAAACCCCTAATTCTGCTGAAAACAATAACATGATGAGATTGTTGTTTTCTATCAAGTTAGAGGTTAGGAATCCTTTTTGAAGAATCAGTTAAATATACTTCTATAATTAGCAGAAAAGCTTCAATTCCACGATCCCAGGAAGTGCTTTTTCCTCTAGTACGTCTCAATGCTGCGTTTGCCACTGTTGGGGAATTGCAGAATTTTATTCACCCAATGTACAATGGTAGTAGCACTTTGCAATTACCAAAGAATGACCTGGATGAAACAGGGTTAATAATAACTGAAGGTATGTTATTTGTCAACAGATAAAACAGAAGATACCCGAGGTGAAAACACTACGACTGCTGTCAGGGCTCAATTACTTTCTTGCAAATCTGCTTTATTGAATTGCTCGGCTGTCACAGGGCGAGCTGGGTCTTCGACCCTTCAGCTGCTCTTGAGAGTGCTCATGAGACAGCCTCTTGGTTCAGCCACAGTTCAGCCTACTAAGGTTTCTCAACTGCAATACACAAAATAGGCGTATGACAAAGCTGTTTCATGTATTTGCTCACAGTTAGCAGACTAAGTACAACAGATTGCACCTTTGCTTAAAACCCTGTGCCTGGGCAGCAGCAAGTGAAGGTTCGAGTATTTTGTGCCCATCTCTTCACTTTGTGCCGGATTCTACTTTGGAAAAGGGGAGGAAAGAAATGGCTTCTTAAACATTTCAGTTGTGGCTGGTTTTGTTGGGATTTTTATTTTTGTTTTTTTCTTCTTTCAAACAAGGAACCTATCTAACTAAATACTTTCATAGGTGTTTCTACAAGCTGTTATTTACCTCTGGATCACTGCTCACAGCGCAGCACATCGGTTACCAAGACTCGTAAGTAGCTCACCCCTTCCACCAAATCAATCACGGCAAACAAAGCCCTTGGGAGTCCTCAATCCCTGAAAACCCGTCAGTGCTGACAGGGTACAAATCAAGGGGAAGGAGAAAGAAAAAAAAACATAGAAGGAACTCCCAGAATCAATGCATCACACCTGAAATCAAGGAAATACATTTCCTAAGTGCATAAAGACAGTGACTCCCAATTCTGTCTCGTGACCCACTAAACACTATGTTTACTCTAGTGATAAAAGAGGCTTCAACTCGACCAATTAAAATGCAGGCAATGTCCTTTCTCATTTATCAAAGTGTCTGTTTTAGCATCTCCCAGTTTTTGCAGTTTACAACCAGTTAGCGCTTAGCTTTCAGCCCATGTCATTACTGCCGGCTGGTAATGGCTGTGAAATTGTTACTTAAGTGTTGTATAAAGTGGAACAGCTGGCTGGTGAAAAATAACAGCATTACAGCACAGGATCTGCTAAGTGCCACAGTACAATGTCAACAAAGTGTCTGGTTTGAAGCACCACAGGGAAGGGAAAGAGAGAGAAAGAGAGCACACATGCAAATTCACCCTCAAGACCTGCAAGAGATCAAAGACAAGGAGCACGCACAAGCCGCAGATATCCTGCCACGGGCAGGACTCCCCTCTCCACATTTCACTCCTGACAACGTCCCTCATACAGCATACAAATACCACATTCCAAAAGAAAGTGCAAATAAACAGAACCTGACCCCTAAACAGCTCTAAATAAAGATGTTTCAGACCCATGGCATTGAATCTAGTTTTCTATTACCGTGAGCCCTCAGGGCAAAGATCTGTGGGAACATTTCATGCTCCTTCCGAGAAAGCGAGCTACTTTCAACATCAAAGGAATAAAAAGACAAGGGAGGCTGGTATCACAGGTGCTACCACTGGTTGTCATCTTGTTACCCGTGGCGACTAGAAGGTGGCAAATAAATTGTGTGCAGAGGGGTACGTCTTTGAGAGCTTCTACGCACCTAACAGACATGACAGTGGGCTCCGAATTTGCCTTGTCACTGTATCCCCTCAAAGCACTTCAGAAATAACTGGAGGGAGTTTCTATTTCTGCTTATCTTTAGGGCTTTTTCCTGCCCAGAGCCTAATCTTAACCCAGGAACAGAGAGACCAAAGCCAAGTTTAGCTGTACAGGATGGCAGTCTTCACTTTACTAGTATTCACATTTGGACTGTGACAACGCTAATAGGAGTGGGAGAGACTTTTCCCCCACCAGTCCGTTTGAAACCAAAGACAAGCAAAATGCAAGTGGAAATGGACCTGCCCATAGCTCTTTATGTCATAGGGCAAAGAAATCGGGTCCGTTTCCACTCACTGGAAAGTCTAACACAGTGATCTAAGACAGCAGCAAACTACTCGCCACAAGAAACCCTGAAAGTATTCACAGTACTAACCTGTAAATACCCAATATACATCATTGTCCATTTTTGCTCATAGCTATGCCACAGGTTGCTCTTCATGCAGCCTCTTTCCAATGACATCACCTCTTGATCCAACAACAAATTACAGCTGCTGGAGATGGAAACATCTAGTTTGTATTTCCTGGGGCCCCACTGATGCTAGCTTCGAAGAGGCTGAAGAGCTAAAATAGCCGTCCTCCAGACTCTAACCATGTGCTGACAGACCTCACCAGGGTCTTTCCAAAGACCAGAGTTAAATATCATAGCTTGAGACTCAGGTAGTATGGGACTGGATGCTATCATGGGATCTAAAATCTAGACAGCAATTTTGGCATGACTAAGCTGGGGAACTAGTCAAATCCCAGATAGCTGTCTCTTGCTGGCAAGTCAGTAAGAGCAGAACGATGGCTGTCTCAGAAGCTAACACTCTGAGTACACTAAACACAGTCATCCTCTGCAGTATCTGAGGTCATTCTTATGTTGCATAAATGAGACCATTTTGACACCAGAACACTTCAGTCTGACATCTGCATCCTGATGTTTCACCTCCTACAAATAACCTCCTCTCCTCTCAGAGGCTTACTTCTACTAAGCAATCCCAAGACCAATTCTCTTTTCAAGTATGGAAAAAGGAATATGTGTTACTGCACACCATCATCCCTCAGACTATTGCCATTTTTTTTTTCAGTTTTGGTTACTTTCAACAGGTTTAGAGAGATGATCTAGAACCAGGGGAAAAAATACAGCTTATGTTGTCTTCCTGGAGTGCTTACACAGCAGTGACCCATTTCTTACCTTATACAGCATCTACAGCTCTCTGTGCTTAAAGAATCATATTAAAATGCACTGAAACATCACATAGCAATGGAAAACGGCAAGAAATTTGCTGCCTTTACTTCAGGACAGGCTTCTTTTTCATTTTGGAGTACCAAAATTAAAGACAAAACAGGTAAGACAGGGTTGTGACTGCCAGAAAAGCTACTAAGATAACGAATAGCACCAAAATGAGAATTATGTTAATTAGAGAGTACAACAGACATAACAAAAGTAAAAGAGGGTGAAGCAGGGAGCCAAGCTGCCTCATGAAAGCAAAAACCAGAGGTAATCCAGTGGACAGCAGGCCCCTTTGTCTTTCCAGTCTCCCTGAAAATCCGTATTTGGAGCAGTCTCCACCTGTCTGAGGAGTCCTCAATAGATTAGAGCTTCTTGGTATCGGAAGCCACCACTTCTTCCACCTCAGCTAGTGCTGGAACTTGAGTTACTGTGGGGGGTCTTGCAGCAAATGAAGAATCAGAGTAAACACCTTTAGTGTATGTGTCCCAGCCACTTCCTCTTGCAAAAGCCTCTTTTTTTCCTATTGACTTCTAAAGACCGACCTAGACACATTTCTTATATAAACAGAGCTGATCAAAGTAACCACTCCATGGTGCAAGGAGGACTGGTTGGAATTTGCGTTCCCAGCATTTCCGTAGCTAATCATATATTCACCATTAGGGTGATGCTAAATTTATAAACTTTAAGGCCATACTCTTCTTTTGCCTCCCTCTGCAGTTTCATTGCTTTTTATGGCTGAAGCTAATATAGGACAAAATTTGAGCTCTTTGAACATCAGTCAAAAATAAAATGTGTCTGTCATTGAGAAAACAGGCAGAACTCGGCCTGTTTTTGTTAGACTTAAGGCTTATTTGCAGTGGGTGGATGAAAAACAAGCGTACAAAGGCTTTCTAGATTTGTATCTATCGCGAAGCCCTGAAGAAATAAAGACCATTAAAAGAAATGTTTTCCATATCAGGAGGAAGCCTTCATAGTTGAAACTCCTTCCATGGAAGGAACTGTATTTGAGAAGGGTCCATTTAAACAAACTGGTTTAGAACTGACTACACAAAATTGCAGCTTTCTCAGTGCAACAGGAATGACATATGTCATGGTTTTGGCTGGGATGGAATTGACTTTCTTGCTAGCAGCTGACATACAGCTATGTTTTGGATTTGGGATGAGAATAGTGTTGGTAGCACACTAATGTTTTTGGTTGTTGCTAAGCAGTCAAGGCCTTTTCTGCTCCTCACACTGCTCCACCAGTGAGCAGGCTGGGGTTGCAGAAAAAGTTGGGAGGAGACACAGCCAGGACAGCTGATCCCAGCTGACCAAAGGGATATTCCATGTCATATCACACCATGCTCAGCATATAGAGCTGGGGGAGAAAGGGGGAGACGTTTGGAGTTATGGTGTTTGTGTTCCCGAGTAACAGTTACGTGTGATGGAGCCCTGCTTGCCTGGAGGTGGTTGAACGAGACAGGTGCTGCAGTGACAGAAGATGCAGAGAAGGCAGAGTTGCTAAATGCCTTCTTTGCTTCTGTCTTCACTGCTCGGGCCAGTCCTCGGGAAACCCAGACTTTGCAGGTAACA
>VZSZ01002970.1:1240248-1299246 GCA_013398815.1 Ibidorhyncha struthersii | reverse complement strand
TGGGCTCCCCAGTTCAAGAAGGACAGGGATCTGCTGGAGAGGGTCCAGCAAAGGGCTACAAAGATTATTAGGGGATTGGAACATCTTTCATATGAGGAGAGGCTGAGGAATTTGGGTCTCTTTAGTCTGGAGAAAAGAAGATTGAGGGGGGATCTTGTTAATGCTTTCAAATATTTGAAGGGAGGATGCCAGGGGGATGGGAGCAGTCTTTTTTCAGTGGTGCCCATTGATAGGACGAGGGGTAATGGGCACAAGCTTGAACATAGGAAGTTCCATCTTAACATGAGGAGGAACTTTACTTTGAGGGTGGTGGAGCACTGGAACAGGCTGCCCAGAGAGGCTGTGGAGTCTCCCACTCTGGAGACATTCAAAACCCGCCTGGACGCCGTCCTGTGCAACCTGTTGTAGGTGACCCTGCTCTGGCGGGGGGGTTGGAGTAGATGATCTCCAGAGGTCTCTTCCAACCCTGACTATTCTGTGATTCTGTGAACACCTGCCTGCCCATGGGAAGAAGTGAATTCCTTATTTGGCTTTGCTTGCATGCACAGCTTTTGCTCTACCTATTAAACTGTCTTTATCTCAACCCATGAGTTTTTTCTCACTGTTACCCTTCCGATTCTCTTCCCCCTCTCGCTGTGGGGGGAGCGAGCAAGTGGATGCGTGGTGCTTGGTTGCCGGCTGGGGGTAAACCACGACAATGTTTCACAAAAACTAGGTCATGTAGTAGGACACTTCATACTAACCATCTGAATCTCTGCCTTTTAATTTCATAATCAGTTTTGGCATGGTTTATAAAAGGTAGGTTTTGGGTGCCAGGATTTAGCATACAGAGTTGGCTTCTGTAAGGCTTTTTTTGTTTTGTTTTCCCCATTGAATACTTCATGTACAAACCAGTCTTGTCAGTTGTTTTCAGAGAAGATGCCTCAAAGTTTCTTCAGATTACACTAATAGTTTCACTGATTGAAAATCCACAGCAGAAGAGAATCGGGAGTCCCTGAGATACTGATGGAGTTAGAATAATTTATGGAGAGCGGTCTAGCACAACATAAGCTATTTAAAGCTGTATAATATACCCACAAACTCTTATTAAGGTCTGTGGTTTTCAGCCCTGTGAGACAGAAACCAGTTATCATTATGCATCACCATGAAAGCAGATTAAAATTAAATCAATCTGTTTATCTATGGGTTTGCAATGCAGCTTTTCCAAAGCATAACATGTTCTCCATCTAATTAACATTTCAGGAGGAAAAACCATTCCACCCAGACACTAAACCACCCTCATTCAAATGGAGGTATTACAAAAATACAGCCCAGGTGGATTTATAACAAAATTTAATTAGTGAAAGGGCACAGGACCTATTTAGGCTGCAAAAGCTGAATTGTGCATACCAGGAGTTAAATAAAATAGTTCTCTTTGTAATATGTATCTCTTGGACTTGACAAAATTGCCTATTGTGCTTAGAGTTTATGTGCATGCACACAGTTGCAGATCTCTATATATACACACATGCATTACACACAGATCTAGATTTTATTCCTGTGGCTTTCAAAAAGAAAGTCCTTATTAAAAACATGTTTTGCAAGATGTAAAATGCACAATTCTCTGGAGAATTAAAATGAAAGAATGCATACAAATGAATTTAAAGCACAAACAATACAGAGTTTGTAGCTCACACCTCTATTCACTTACTAAACAAGCCATGCGTGGGCCCGACCCTCAGTGGGAACCAGACCCCTTTGTGGCCTGCGGAACCAGATCTTTTTGGTTTAGAAGGACCTTGAATTAGAGCTCAGAAAGCAAACCTTAGGAGTTACGTGAAGGAAAAGTCAGGAGCAGGTTTTTCACAAACTGCATGTCTGTGTCAGCCCGCAGTCTGGCTGGTGCACCCCTCTCTGCTAATTTCATCTTGTGGACTGTACATGATGTCAAACAAGTGACAGAGCACTGAGAAAGAAGAAAATAGCTGTGCTGTAACCCAAAATGGTGCTACAGAAAAGGATGCTACTAGCAGGCAAAAACTCAGTAATACAACAGATAAGACACCACTGTTACAACTGGCAATGGTACTGTTAGCGATGGTCTAAGGAGGTATTATTGTGTTAAGGGACAAGCTGGTACTCCTGCCCATTACCATCTCTCAATAGGAATTATGAAACAAGCACAGTGTTGTATAAGAGGAGATAGCGTCTTCAGGCTGATAAGAGTTAGAGGTCAAGGTGAGGACATAATCCATGATGTCTTTTTAGCCCAAACTACTCAGCAAATGCAATGTTGTAACGTAACACTGACTTACTGTCACCTCTCCCAGCTGTATGGCACTTTTTCCTACAGGAATGGATAATTGGGCAATAATGAGTGACAATACTAAACAAAACAAAATATTTATGTATTCAAGCATGTGAAGGAAGGTGTTTGTTTACAGAAATGAAAGACAAAGATAAATAATGCTGCCTGCTGATTTAAAGTGGTTGGGAGCCCTGTGGACTGTTTCCAACTACTGTTTCTAAAATCAATGCAAAAATATGATTTAGGGTTTGAAATATACCTTTCTAAACTGCTTGTAAAAAGGAAACAATGCAATGCAGCCCTTCATTTCCTGGCCAAACAGCAGCAAAGCTGTTAACAGCACAGCCTGTGCAAACAACATTTTTTTAATTTAGACTTAGATCTAAGAAAGGATAGGAACAACAAAGCACAGTACTGGGGACTCTGTGCAGTAAAAATAGAGTGCCATTTGCCCCACTTCACAGGTGAAACAAATGGTAGGAAACAGCTACCATACCACAACAAGCATGTGAATGAAGCTGGCTGTAAGCAACCCCCAGAGAACCATCTGGACCACAAGATGAGTGTAATGAAGGATTACGCAGTTATCCATTGCAGGTGGAGTAAAACAGAGCATAGCTCAATGAAATATTTTTTTAAGGGCTGTGGGGACATTTATACATGTGTGTTTATGTACTTGTACATATATTTTTATGCTGAGCAGGCAAGCAACATGTGGAGAAATTCTTCTGAATTCACTTAAATTGGCTGAGAACATTAGGTGCACAGTGAATAAAGACAACAAGGCTGACGGAGCGTGCAGTACGAGTCTTCCAAAATAAACAGTTGCAGATATAGGAATAGAGCTATATATTCTACATATATATACACCAAGAAGCAATGGGATTGATAAGATTATTTCTTTGGCTTTACCTGCAGAGCAGCATCTGGTACAGGGCCTTTTTGTTTTGAAGTCACAGAGTAAGACACAATTGTTGAGAGATGAAGATACTACTTCAGAGCTATGACCTGGCTAATCACCTTTTTACAAGACTTGAATGGAGAGATGCTGCTAGCAATCAAAACGACAAGAATTTTGACTTATCAAGCCAAATTATAAAGCAGAACAACAGCCACTTCCCAAACTCCCTTCAATGTGACTACTAACTGATCTTCAGTAAAAATAGGGCACACCTTAAAGAAAATTCTTCAAGTTGAGGCTGAAATGTGTTAGCAGTCACAATAATACCATAAATGCAGATAGCACGTTTATCTCAAAGGAATCTCCAAAAATGTTCCTGTCCTCTTCTGGAGAGACTCAACTGCACAAATGCTCACAAAGCCTAATGTTCCTCCCAGTGAGGGCTCACCTCCTGCAGCCCCAGTGCTTGACACTGAATCTGCCCTTTCAGTTCCTCATGGTGACACCTTGAAACTCATGGCACTCTTGGTTTGGTGCTTGGAGATGATCTAAAAAAGGTTCCTTATTAGAAATTTTATTTCAAATTTCATAAGCAGGACAGCTTGAGGTATTTCCAAATCACATCCTAATGCAAAACGGAACAGCAGTATCCCTGAGCAATGAAAGAGAAGATTACCTCGACAGTGCTAACGAAGACCGATCAGTGAAAATGAGTTAGCACTGTTCCCTAGCAACTTCTCACAGCTGCAGATGAAATCATTTTCTGGACATCACAGAAATTGTGAATACTTAGTTCTCTTATGCAGGAATTCTCCCATCCATTGCCTATATGCAGCCCTCTCTAGGAGGTAACACAGGAGCAATTTACAGCAAGCTGTACCATTACATTAACTTGTCCAAAAATTTTTAAAAAGACCCATGGATCCGTATGTGTGGTGTTTGTCCTTCATTCAATGACGTATATGTCAGATGTTCAAAGAATAGCATCAGAGAGAGAAAACCAGCATATAACAATCTTCGCTGCAAAAATCCTGAGCCCTGCAAACCCTTTTTCATAGAGGTGTCTCCTCGCTCATGGGAGTGATTCTGCTGATTCCTGATGACATTACTTAAGGTTTATAAAATCAGGTCTATAGTAAAGGAAATGTAAAAGTATATAAATAGAGAGTTCAGGTTCTTTAATGGAAAAAAAAAAGCCTGCATTTCTCCAAAGAGTTGCTATCGGCATAAAATAGATATTCACTAAGCAATTCAAATAGGAGTTTTTGTTATATACATAAAATCTCAGGCTGAACACCATACATCTATGCCCACCTATTTAACCACCTTTCTGTCATCTGCACGAGTGGCTACCAAAGCAACATTTGCTAAATAATAGCAAGGAGTTTGGCTGCAGGCAAACCCTAATAGCTCAATGAAGCCACTGATGCAGAAGGGAGTTCAATTAATACACAAATGACACTACCGAAAATTATTCTGTGTCCTTAATGTAGGGTATACACAACATTGTCTGTATCCAGCTGCAGCAGTCAACCCTAGTGCATGTCAGAGCAGTTACGGTTATGATTTTAATACTGGAAGAGCCATAGAAGAGAGCTTGGCTTATCCAAGGAAGCAGAGCAGAGATCACTTGGAATGACACAAAACCCTCCCTGTCGATTGCCTTCCAAGACAGAGATATTTTGCAGGAACACAAAGGCAGCTGGTAATCCTCTCCACATATAAATCCTGAAAAACTAATAATTGCATGTCCTCTCAGCCTCAAATTTCATGCATTTCCTTGCACTGTTTTATTCTATTTGTGCATTTTAATATAAGAAAGATGAGAGGGAGTTAGCGACGTCTCATCACAGCATACAATTGTTCTAACAACCCTACAGTGGAATTCAAACGTGTAAAAACCCCTGAAGTCCACCTATGGGTGGTCAAAATTAAATGTCATAAAACAAAACATTGGAACTTAAAATACGGACTAAGCAAGAATTGTAGCGCACATACATTTTTCTTTTGTTTTATAATAAAACTTCATAGCTTTAGACACCAGGTTTAATGTGTCACAATTTTTGGAAGCAGATTGCTCTTTTGAAAATAGAGATTTTAAAAAGTTTTAGTGAGCTGACATACAGAAATCTTACTTGTGGCAATGACTGACATTTTTTACTTCTGCAGCAAAAGCCCAGTAGCAATCAGCCAAAAATGTTAACACTCTAAATCATTTGCCACTTTTTAAAATTCTCTAGGCAGAAGTGACCACTAGGCAGTTGTTTTTGAAAGTAAAAAGGTTGTATGCCTGGCTACCAGCTGGTAGGACAAAATCCACTAAGAAATACAAGCTGTTTTATCAGGCAACCAAAACATCAACCCAATGGATAAAATGGCTAGATGATAAAGTGCTCAGAGTGATGGAATACGCGGAGGCTGAAGAAATCCTGATGGAGAGAGAGAAAAATTGCAGAAAGGGAGCCCAGGAAAATAACTTAAACCATAAGTTTATCAGACATTGACTTTCCCTCATTCTTTAAACTACAAGAAATGTGAGCTATAGTTTCAGGAATCCCCATGCTCCTGTTAGACAGTAAGGATTTTACAACACAGCATAACACTACTATTCAGCATGGGAAACCCATATGGTTGTAGTAAGAAGGAAATTAATAGTCTGCCCAGGGATTAAGGCATCACTCAGACCCAGTAAAACCCTAGTGCCTGTTTGCTTAGCTTTGCCTCCGATCAGTTAACTCCTGCGCTCTTGCCAAGCAGATATGCACTCACAAACTCAAACCTGTTTGTGGGGGTTTGACAGTTTTGATAGACTTGTGGTCAAAATCAATGCTCAAAAGAGATTCTTAGTTTCAGCTACATGCAGCAGTCTTCTGACTGTGCAATGAAGCAAGCCTGGGCCGTGGACTGTTGCCTCTGAGCCTAGGGCTGGAGACCAGAGAGGAGATGCAACACACTCCAGGTACACCACTGGTCAGACCTCAGAGAGCAGACGTCATCATTTTAAACTGAGGATATATAGTTCACTTCTCTCCCTCCCATGCACTGCCTTTAGTACCAGAGTTTGTAAGGGAGTCCTGGAGAGCTGTCTGGAGTGCAGTAGGAGACTATGTATAGAGTGAAATGATGCTGAGGACCACCACGTCTACACTTATAGAAGATTCAGTGGCTGTAATTGCTGCCGTCCTAGCCTGGTTCTGTGGTCTGATGTTCCTTTAGCCGATGGAGTGCACTTGGTGACCACATCTTCTGGTTTAGCTGAATTGGAAAGGAATCTTATTTGTGTACTTCGCAACTGCTCTGTATTATGAATTGAAGCACAGCAGGTAAGGACAAACAAGAGTCTCACTCTGAAAGTATGCTTAGGATGCAAACTGAACACTAATGTTTACGTATGAACTGACACAGTAAAGAGTTAAAAATCCATTAGCAAAAACTGGAGGTGACTGAATCTTACCCTTCAAAAAAAATCACTTTTCCAAATAAGATGCCAGTAGCAGCAGAGGCCTCTGTGAATACCCCAACCCCCCTTTCTGAACCATGGTCTTTGGTTGAAGATTTGTCTTCATAGTACAGCTTGGAGACATTCAGAATGTTCTATTCCCATGAAAGTCGCTGGAGAAGCCACAACCTAGCTCTGTGACCCACTGAAACATCACAGGCAACTGAGGTTGGCAGAATACGATACATGTTGGTATTTTGATAACTGGGTTAAAATTCACAATATTGGAAAACCTGCAAAACCTAATTGAGCTTTCTAACACAATAGACAGAAGTTAACACTAGGTTTGTATTTATTTGAGGCTCAGGATAAAAGTCCCACAGATGACAACAGGGCAACGGAGTCACGCTGATTTGAAAGGAAAGTATTGTCATCCATGGGATCCCTGGTACAACACAGTTCTCTGAAGATTTCTAATGCAATAGCAGAGCTGACCCATCCCCACTTAGCTTTTAGATCAAGGTATTTCTAGGCAATTGGTGAAAAGTAAAGTCACAGATACCACTCTCACCTTTTAGACTGTTCCAGGTTTTGGGGAGTTTTTAATGAGTTTAAAGGCAGGGGAAAGGCAGACATCTGTTTCATAAAGAACATTTTTCCAGCTGTAGCTGGAATTTCTCCTGCACAAAATGTGTACACAGTGCTATCATTCTGAAAATCACACTGTTTTATTTCCAAATTGCACAGAGGTAAATGATGAATCAATAAACATGGCAATGAAGAATTCAGTCCTCAGTTCATTCAACAGCATTGAAATCAGCACTTCATGAGCTATTTTGCACACAGATTCTTTATAGAGAAAGTTTCTTTGAAGACCTATTTCAAGTCCACAATAAAGGTAGCTCTGTGTGCGTCACACTCTACTGCATATTCCTTTGAACCTCTGCAACTCGAGGCTGTTTGTAGTGAGACTAATTAAACAACAGCCCCTGCCATCACGGGTCCCACTGTGAGAAAACTGGTGATGACACGACACACGTGCTGCAAGCAAAGAGCATAGGCGAACCATGAAAACAACCATGCATGCCAAAGGGTCTTGGGGAGGGAGTGAAAACTGATTTAAGTATTTAAATCTATTCTTTATCAGTGTGCTGTAGTGGGGGGTGCAGAAAGAGCCCTGAGACTGGGTGACTATGCAGAGTTGCAGAAGGTCAACGTGGGGCTGGGAAAACAAAGATGTTGTAGCAGAGACTGTTACAAAAAAGAAAAAGGCCAGTGTCAGTCTCCTCTCTGTGGCTACAAAAGTTCCCTTGGAACTGTCAGGAAATATTGAAAAAAAAGTATAACACATGTTATTAACCCCCCCTCAACCTTTCCTGTTGGCTGAAGTGCTGGCTGCAGGTAACAGATTGATGAAAAATCTCTGGTTTTCTGTTAATGTATTGCTTTTGCTTGAGACAGAAAACAAATGTATTAAAAAAGAATGCTGAGGGTAAGTATTTTAGTAATCTCAGTCACAAACCTGTCGTATTATAAGGATTACAGTCCATTAGGATTGTATAAAATTCATGGCAAAGCTTGTAATATCAGCTATATCTCAATGACAAAAGCCTCCTATTGTGTTTAGGAATCACTATTTGCTAATATTGAAAACATTATCAAGAGCTACTTGTTGTAACAGGACTAGTTTGGGGAAAGACGGCATAAATTCACCAGTCACTACATGTAACGTCCTACTCTTTGCCCAAGCCATGGGGGTGGGGAGCCGGTGAGCGGCCTCCTTTGGAGAGGCTGTTTCCTGAGCCAAAAACCCTGACACCTCACCTTCTCTGTTTTGGAAGTTCTTTGCTTTATTGTTGAAAACAGATGTTGGTATCAGCTAGATTAGCAGCCATCATGGGCACACTGGGTCCCTTGTGCAAGATCTGGCATACAGCACAATTCCATGCACAGAACAGAGTCAAGTAGGGTATTTCCAACAGAGGGAGGGAATTGTGGGTACAAGGGGCAATAAATCAGCCCCAAGGTTTTGCTAAACATAGAAATTTTTCCTCTTCTGAAAATATCTGCCTGGAAGTCAGGAAGTGACTGCTAGAGGAGATTTACTAAAACGGTACACACTAAAAAAAAATAAAAATAAAAAAAATCTGAAAATCTGACAGGCCCTTCTGAAGGCTAATTTGAAGACCTTCCCTCTAGGAAACTCTCTTTCTGACAGAGCTATCACTATACATATGTACGTACTGCAACAGCGTAGGAGGGCACACTAATTAACTTTCACTCCACCTGGTCAAAAAAAAAACCCAAACACATTCTGAAGGGAAGAAAAGCCACGAACAGCATTAGAGAGTCAAATACTAGGTAGTGCTGTTAGCAAATCCTACTTGTATTAGCATGTAGGCAATAGCTCTGCTATATACAGTTGGAATGAATTTTCTGATGTCAAATGTTCATTAAGTTTGTCCTTGAAGCAGAGCAACGTTAGACTGAAATTTGGAAACTGGGTCACTCAGTATGATATTCTGTATCAGAGGTATTATCATATTTGGTTATGCATTGACTGATCAGTGCCGTAACACTGTCTGGAGATGTGCTCTGCTCGGGATAACAGATTAATTAAAATAGAAGCTAAATGCTACTGATATTGGTAACGCAGGAAAAGACCATTACCTGGTGAAGAACAAAGATGGCTAAATGCAACATTAGACAAAAGAGAAATTCATATTAGAATGTCATTTAAAGAAACAGAATCCAATTTAAAATAAGATTTTAGGCCATTATTTCAATAATTCACATTCATCTCTTTCAAAGTTAAAAAGAAACCTGGTTTTCAAGACGTTATTTGCAGTACATACTCAAACTAATGATAATACAGCAATACGGTAGATTCACATTTTCAAATGTTCATTAATTTCTCAACATTGCCAAGAAGCATAGCTATTTACCCCATGATATAATAGGATATTTTTAGTTCTGAAGAACTGGACTTGAGCAAACAAGAGAGACAGACAAAAAAGAACTAAGAATTCAGAATTTCCTGGATTTTACCCATACTCAGAGACTGAGGACATGCACTCCATGTGGATTTTAAAAAGCTCTTCTGCACCTCCTCTCCAAATTGCTATGTCTATGCAAATTGCCAGCTCTCATCTGCACTGTCTGATTTGAATGAAATTGGGTATAAGTCAGTTCAGAATTAATTCAAGCAAGATATTGGAAATGTTCTTCTTACTAGTTTCATGTTCTGTGAAGTCAGTTTGAAAGCAAAGAAGCTGTAAGTCCCATCAGGATATTGTACTTCCAAAGGTCAAAAATGAAGTTTCATCAAGCCAATAGTAATAGAAAGAAAACTCATCAGCCTTAGGTGGGTATTTAAGAGCTTGGTGGCCTTCCTTTTGACTCACACACACTGGCTTTGCTCCTGGAACCACTTTACCCTGCAGTCATGACACTGTTTTTTTTAATGGCATCAGAGCAGAGAATTTTCCCTCAACTGGAACAGAAGGAGGAGAGAAAATGAGCTCTGCTATCCTCAGTGTGCCATGTTCCTATAACAATACTATCACCCGCTTTTGGGAGAGAAAAAGAGAAAGCAGCATCACTTCACCATAGCCCATGGTATGCCAAGTAAGTGTCTATTAGAGTGACATAAAGCAGGGTGCCAGCAAGGCTCTAAGAAGAACACACTTCTGTACTGCTCCTTTGAAAGAAATATTTACAAGAAAAAAAAAAATTATCTGTACCATCCTGTGCAAAGCAAGTGCCAAAGAAGGTTTGGGTGAGGCCATGCACCAGAAATAAAGAGACTAGTTACTAGCAGCTCTCTTCTCCTGTCACACACTTCATAGAAAAAAAGGTGAAGTCAGTCAAGTTGGGACTATAGCATTCTGGTGTTCAAACTCCAGTAATGGTATTTTCTTCAAAACATGGTACAAGCTCACTGCTCTTCTCAAAATCCAGTCTTGATTATCTTTCAGAAAATATACCCCAGACTAAGACACCCAGGATGAACGTTCACATTTGCAAATGTGTGTCTCTAATTTAGCTTCTTGTGGGTAAGATCACAGAAGAACATAGATTAGATGAAACCCCTGTACCCACAAAGTTTATTCAGTTTTATACCAACCCTCAAGTTCTGTAACGCACTCCTTGTAGTTTTTCAGGGAGTATCCAAGTCCCATTTCCCTCAACATAGAAAACTACTATTTTTGTGTGCTCTTGCCTTCTCAGAAGTTTGCAAGCCTCATTCTCACCTTTATCCCTCAGAAGCTCTCCATACCATCTCCATTCCACGTTCGCAATTTCTTGTCTTTCTCTTTTCTGGTCTTTTCCTTTTAGCATTCACCCAATAAAAATGTGATATTTACTTATAATCAAGGAACCTCTCAGCCCTTTAATTTCTTTCTGGCTACCTTAGAAATCCCTTCAGAAATTTTGGCTGTTGCCATTGATGCAAACTGGAGCCGCTTCAAAACTCTGCTAGCTTTCGATGGGAAAGCAGCCCCTCCAAAATAAGCTCTAGGACCGGAAGAACACAAAAGGCATTTACTCGAGAGCACTGAATTGTAAAGCTGACATTGCTGTTGCTCGAAAGCTGCCCATTGATTTCACTGGCCACTGAGGGCAGCTCAGGTTCATTGCCTATAAGCTTATTTTAAGACACTGGTGAAACAGCAATATATTGCAAAGCTGTATTAAATCACAGGGCTTTGCTCAGCAAGACGTGTTTGGAAATCAAAGGGTGTAATAAACATATTTGCTCCTGTTCTGCACAATAAATTATTTATTATGTCTGTTTCTCATTTCAAGATTCCTAGACAGGTAGTTAAAAATATGTGAAATGATTTATTCAAGGTTGGGAACACTTGCAGCATCCATAATACATCTCAAAATAAGCCATGTTGCTTCCAGAATGTGCTTCATTTTCACCAGTAGTTTTGAGACATCTATAAAACTTCTGAACAAGTTTAATAAATCTTCTCAAAACCAGATGTGCATAATTGATCTTATAAATTTCCCATGGAAACAGGAGGCACCATTCATTTTTTAAACCCTGAGAGGTACGAAGTCTATTAACTTTCCTAAGGTACTAAAGCTTCCCAAAATTCACACATCTAAATAAAAATTTTGCACTTTGATATGCCTTTGCCTAACTACTTTTTCCACCCTCAGCTCACCTACTAAAGACATGTATCTATCCTTGTAATTTCTGCAGTTCCCTTTTCAGGAAAACATTTCTGGCAGTTCTGTATCTTCAGAGCTACGGGATGTTTTGTATTCAATAAAAATGTTCACAGGCTGTCTCCAGTTTGCACTCCAGAGAAAAGGACCTCTTCTAATGCTATTGCCCAATCTTTCTTGCATTGTCACCAGGCCTTTAAAGATAGGACTTTGCCATGTAGCTACTATTACTGCATATTAAAGATAAGTACAATTTTTGTCAATGCAAGGTAGTACATAATATACGTAAGATAAAAAGGGGACACTTAGTATACACAAAGGAACGTAGAAGAGATGGCACTACATGTGTTATGAATAAGCATATTATTCTAAAATTATTGTCACTTCACTAAATTAATCTTTCCCCTTATAAACCTATCTTTAAATTCCCTGTCACTAAATGCAGAAACTCTAAGTTTGAGTTCTGCTTGAAACAGACTATTTATTACTATCAGAATATAAATAACATCCATGTAAGAATAATTTTAATTCTGTAGAAGTTTTGGGGGATTGCAAGGATATCTGATATGTAGTTTCTTTGTGTTACCTCAGTGTATTTGATCAGCTTGAGCCCCAATTAGTCTGATTTGTTACTGAGGTTTATACTGCAGTACCCCCCAGACTCTAATTATGAATAAGAGTGCCACTGTTGATAACATTTTCCAAGTTGTTAAACAGTAGACTACACCTTTCATACATTTTTCTAAATGATTTCTGAAATCTTTGAAAAGATTTCCCATTTTAAAAAGATATATTGATACATAGAAAAGTAAACCACGTGTACACAGTTCTTCACTGAATGGGGTCCTACAATTGCCGGCTCTATAACAACCAGAACAATCAGGCTTATAGCTATGCAGTCCTTTGTTGGTAATATTCAAAACCAGAAAGCATCTATACAAATGACCACTCCCAACTATGCAGTCTCCACCCTGAGATGTACCTCTTCCATAACACAATTTCAGGAGCTTCTAAACACCATGGGAACACAGCACCATTAGCAATCAACGGATCTAGGCTACAAAGTCACTTAGGTGCTAGAAAGCACTCTGAAAGCATTACCCACGAATTAAAAAAAAAACACAGGACACCTATAATCTAGACAAAATGCATTCAGGTGCCAAGCCCACATCGTATCCCTTTCTGAGTCCGGTTGCAATCTACCCTATCAACTTCCATTTGCAATGCACGTGTAAGTGACTGGAACAGAATGAGGTCTCATTTTCTACCTTGGTGCAACCCCATTTTTCTCTTCCCGAGACTGTATTTAGATTTGAGACAATTAGTTCTTTTAGCTTAATAACTTCAGCTATCAGCTTCAAATAAATACATAGCAATCATTACATATATCTGAAATGAAGTCCATTTCACTGGTATCGGAATATATGTAGTAAGTGTCTTCTCTCACTGTTTATATCTATTTTTTGACTTCAAGCCAACCTTTCCTTATGAACCACAAAGATTTAGTGGTTGCGTGCTGAGTTTTGTATGGCAGCTGGCCAGGTTTTAATTCCCCCAGTCAGCTGATAACATATTCTTTGAAGATTAAATCACTGTATCACAGAAGCACTGTACACAACCTCTGTTTTTATGCTGGCTAAGACAAAGAGAAGTCCAGCATCTGAACAACTTGCTTCTCTTTCACCCTATAAAACATTGATTGCCAATAAGAAGAAAAAAGAGAGTACACTATAAGGTACACAAAACTATTTTCTGTAAATCTCAAACCTTTATATTGTAATCATTGTGAAGGAAAGGTAATGCATCTCTTAAGGATTTTGAATGCTGCCTCCTATACTCAGTCACTGGACAAATCTGAATCTAAACGGCTGTTCTCTTAATACCCACAGGATATGAACAGCCCAGTTGAGTTTACAACAGTAATAAAGAACAGACTTTCAAACCGAGTGTGGACTGATGTATACAGCAGAGTGAAAAATAAACACACTAAAGCTGCTACATAATTCTGTCAAGCATATGGTTAAGTTACGATTTTATTTAGAAAACAGATTGTAAGAGTGAAGTGATGACAGATGAGGGTATGTTGGTCAGTCATAAATAAGAGAGTATTCTAATAGGAACTGGGCTCGTTACTGATCATATGCTGCCACACAGATTTAGTGAGATCTAATCACTTAGAATATATGGCTTCTTAAATACACATTGCAGTTCATTTTCAACTTTAGGTTGCTCAGCTGAAAAATCCATGAGCATTACTGCACCTAACTTTCAAGAGAGCAACAGTGGAGTTACATTTATGGACTCAATTAGACATCCCCATTCCTTGTAAAAGAGTAGAGTTACTCCCTTCGGAATGGCTTTCCCAGCACCTAGCGCTCTGCATAGAGATGGCTAAACCAGACAAAAGGAAACACTGAAGGCAATCTGAAATCCTTTTTCTGACCCAGACTGCTCTAAAGCACTCAGATAGGCATCACCAGCTATGTCAACACCAAGAGACCAGGGAGCACTTTCAAGCTCCTGCTTCTAGGTGCTCCAGCTGCACTTGCATTTGTTCTGGGACAAGACCTAGGTACATACTAGCTCACTCCTGTCAATGCTTCTGCAAAGAAGGAAAACCAGGTGTGTAATCGGGAAGGAAACCACAGCGTGCTTCAGCCAGGATCCCAAACACTCAGTAAGGCACACCTGACGCTGAGGTTAGATACAGTTTATGGTGGCAATCCTTTATATCCAGTGATCCCCCTGCACAGGAGAGGTGCACACATAACCCCCTGGTTCATGCACTTATTTCTGGGCAACTGCGCCAGCAACTCCGGTATTTTCTGGCAGTGAGTAGGAATAGTACCACTACTTGTGTCTGTTGAATTTTGTGCTGATACCAACTTCATCAAAGCATTATTTCTTCTGTTCTGAGTGCATCGTCTACCCAAAGACTTTCTTAGACTGCAAATCCCATATCAGGCAAAAAACAATCTGTGAGTGCTCAGTTCAACAATTCAGGTCTCTTAGTAATGATCAGAAATACTGTGACTGCAGAAGTCAAAACATTCATGGTTTATAATTCTTCCTGCCATTTCATATTGGTTCCAGAAGTTACTTCCCCCCAAAAAAAAAAAAAAAAAATCAAGCTGGATCACTTACTGGGTTCCCCTCCACCCCAAATCAAAATGGTTCCGAGCATATGTAAAAGCTCAGGTCAGGTGCCAAAGTAACATTAATATTTGTAAACTCTAGGTAACTGTGAACTTCCTGGTAGCTATGATGTTAACTAAAGGGATTTTGGATTTCTACCTGAATTTCTGTGCTCAAGTATTTCTGAGACCTGGCCAATCCCTCTGTTCAGGATTGCTTTGTTTAGACTTGTAATGCAGCTCATTTCCAAAGAGCAGAGAAAAAAAAAATCAAATAATGCTACAGAAGTGGAAATATTCACACCTGACTTTATGAGAAGACATAAAAATTATGCTATTAGAGTATATGAGCTAAGAGCAATTTGTGAAGGTAACTTTTTAAGAGCAAAGAGACTGATAAAAATGAATCCCCTGCATAGCAAAGAAACAATGACATGAAGCCCCAAACACCTTCTCACCCTCCCCTGCAGCAGTTAGCACACAACCATCAGTAAGTGCCTGCCAAAGCTGTTCACTGCTGACACACCTGCCCCTCCCGTATAACGCTCCATGGGACTTTAATTCATTTCCCGGGTACAAACTGAAGTGATGTCTGTGACTCTTCTTTTGTATTTTCAAAGCTAGAAAGGAATTTCACACCTCTTAGAATGTCACTCAGCCCCAGGTAGAACACTGCAGTCCCCAGAAATGTCTGCAAAAGCAAATTACAACCTTGCTTTTCTCAAACCCCTCATAGATGTGGCCTCGCAGCGAGGAAGCCTGACTTGAAAGTAGTAGCATTGCTGTTTTAGCACCAACTGGCTTGTCATTAAGACCTTAGGGACCTAAAGATGCAAAGAGGTCTCAAGAGGAATTTATTTACAAATACTCTGAAGAAAACTATCCAGTACACTGCTTTGGAATATCGTGCACAGCCCTAAATATGCTAGATTGTATGACCAGGCAAGGACGGGTTGTAAAAGAAAGCACTGCAGCACCAGGACTGCTTGGGGAATATGCCAAACCACACCTCGTCCAACTGGCAGAGAAGCTACAGCCCAGTGTTGTAAATATGTGAAATGTCAGTGCTGTAGCACCAAGGCATCTCTCAAATACAAAACTCATTTTGACAGCACTGCAATCAACATTGGCCTTTCAGCAGTCACAGACATTGAAAGCTGGTGCTCAGGTTTCAGCCAAATCCGTGAGGTTCTCTTGCCAGCAGAAGCCCTAGTGCTTTGTAGTTGGTGGGGATCCCCCACCCCCCAGCTGCTATGCAGGAGCTCCATCCTTCTTGCACCAGCTTGCTGTGGGGCCAGGCTCGCTGCTAACACATGCACCGTCCACACTTAGCACAAGGAGAAAAAACAGACTCAGGTTTCTGAAGTTCTGGGTGGGAATGGACCCAGCTCTGCCCAGTATAAGACCCGCTCATGCCTAGCCCCAAACCTACACTGAGATGGAATGCACCTCCCAGGCACAGAGCTGCTTTTGGAAGAAGTCTTCACTTGGAGAGCATCCCTGAGCTCCACTTTCTGCACGTCATAACTCTATCCTTGTTCTCGGGACCACAACCCTAGGAGAATGCAGTTTATTATTCAAATTCACTTTGGAAGATTACATACAGTTGATAACAGCAGCTTATTGGTTCCCATCTGAGCTCTGCTGAAATATTTCAGCTCATGGAAGAAAAACAGAATGTCAAAAAATGGTGGCACTATAGCAGCACTCTTAAAAACATATACTATGAAATATAACATACACTGTTGTATTTATTCCCAGCTCTACCTCAAGCCGCTACAGTCAATTGTTCCAAACGGCTTTTATATCAGCCCTCTTTCCTAGTGCATTTAGGGAACGGGACGGCTCACTTCTAGTTTGTCTCTTTGTTGCTGTTCTCTCAACTTTGTCTTTTATCATTGTTATCAAAGTCAAACCTTTCTGAATTATTTTTCTTGGTTTACATGTCATTTCTTTTGTGTGCAAACTCAGGGGCTTGTAAAGGTCAGAAACAGATAGTTGCATACTTTCTGTACCAACCAGAAAGCAGTGTCTGCTCTTTCAACGATTTTGCCTGTGTGGCACATACAGTATTAAAAGCCTGGTGTTGTCGCTACATGGGTGGGACCACAGGTGGATCAAATGCTAAATTTTGGTTATTAACATGGTTATATATTCAAAGCAGCATCTTCCAACTGGTATTCTCACAGGGTACTGAAAATGGACGAATATGTTGCATTTCTTTGTTTGGTTCCACTGTAAGAGCAAGAGAAGCTATACAGAAATCTGTCACTGGTCCACACTAAGATGTCTCAGTGTGCGGTACTTACCTATTACTGAAAACAATTATGTAAGAGAGCAGACAAAACTGATAATTACTAGGCTTTACATGCCCATTAGGTTAAGTATTCTTGAAAGTATATTCATCTGGCATCACATTTGCATTCTGATGGCAGATGAGAGAAATTGGATATGAAATCTATTGGTTCCCTTAGCAGGCAAACACAGCCAAAGAGTCTATTAAATCACAAAAGGAGAAAAAAAATCCTAGCTATTCCCCATGTATTTTCTGACCTATCTTCAAAACCTACTAGTGTGTTTAATATACCAAACAGCGAGGCTGGAAGGCATCCTAGTACTGTGCAAGAGGAAAATAATCAACTCTCCTGTTGACTTGACACCAGGCAATTTAGCCTCGCGTTTCCTTCCTGCTTCAGCTCACCTGACAGCAAAACGGAGTCAGAGATTTCTGTAAAAAACTATGAAATCTAAAGATTAAATGAGTCTTATAAATGCAAAAGTCCCTTTTGTCTATTATTATTAATTTTTTGGGCTTAGCATTTATTTAGTTTTAAGCAATACAAGGCATCTGATAATCACATACCATTCATTTTTAGTTTTTTCCAAAGCTTCCTAACACATTGCATCCGTTAAGGTCCTGCAAAAAGCATCTTCTAGTTTGACTACCAAGGGCCTAAAAGTTTCTTGTCAGCACCGCTAGGAATGAATTATGTGTTCCATACACACACTATTGTGTTGGGTTTTTTTTTTTTCAAGTGTCATCCAGATCCATCAGGAGACAGCTCTGACACAGTTTCAAAGTTCCTGGTACCTGACTTCCACATGGTATTGCAGTCACCTGTGAAAACAAATACCCCATCAGCAACAAGCTTGTGATATGAATGAATTACCAAATTATCCTCTTCTTCATGGAGATGTCAATCACGCATAGACTGTGACAGTGCCAATGATGCACGAAAAGGCATGCATTACAATCTAAGCTGTTTATTTCAAGCTTGAACAAAACGCCTCACCAGTGCAGATAGCTTTTGTTTTAGCTGAGCTGTCTTTCCAGGCTCCAACAAATCCAGTTCAGCTTCTAGAAAAAGCCAGATCTACTACAACATGAAGATGAGAAGTTTGCCATAATTGTAAAAGATTTTGCAAATACTGCCTTAAGAAACAAACGTACAGTCAATCTCACAGTGCCTCTCAGAAAGAGAAATATAAAAAAGAGCATATTGCACCCAATAAGGTTCTGTCTTACAAGTCAATTGCAATATATGCCCAGTGCCATGTCTTACAATCTTTTCCTAAGACAATTGTAGGGGAAAAAAACAAACTAAACATTGAGTCTGTTCGGGAGCAGTTACTCCAAACAAAGACTGCTAACACTCAGTACATAATAGCACCTGGCTGGTCTGAAAACACAGAAAAAATAACCTGAGTGCAACCAGAGGGGGGCCAGAACATCAAGAAGCATTACTTCCAGGTTCAAATGCACTCGTTCAAGTTTAAAGGCTGAAGTGAAAGACTGTCTGCTAGACAATGACTTAATAAATTGCTTACAGCTTTGAGTAGCCACTGGAAGCATCTTTCATTGTATTTAGATGTAGTTTTGAAATAAATTCTAGAGGGATTCTAGGCATCTGTTATGGATAAATGGCTGTAGAAAATTCGGTCTATTTAAAATGGCCAGTACTCCTACACTCGTAATAACCAGCAAGCACCAGCTACCTATACCACTCTACACACTCATGACAGATTTTCAGGTTACAGAGCTGAAACGTCTGCAAGGCCGCCCACTCTACAATGTTGGACATGGACAAATATTGAGCACCAGTGCTATTAGTTGCAGGCCCTGGTAATGATGTTCTTTTTAGATTCTCAGGATTTATACCAAAGTAACCTGGCTCTATTGTAACACCTCCTGATGCACACCACCAGGGTTTCTTTTGGAGATACCTGTAATCCTGTTATTCTTTGTTGCACTTGCATAACAGGCCAGTGCCACAACTGGAATAAACTAGCATAGTTTCGTTGCCTCTATAGCAATGGGCCCTACATGAAGTCTCAAAAAAGCCTTTGTTTTGTTCCCAGCTCTCAGCCAGCCTGGCTCAGAGACCACAAAGCTCAATTCAGCCTTCCTGTACTTCCAATTCTCCATCTATAAATAAGGAGGGAAACACTGACTGTTCTATACAGGTGCATCAGCATCTGTCAATGAAAATACTGTATCAGAGCTTGTTGTTAAAGTTACTGTTGAACTACACTGATTTACAGCAGGTGCTATGTTTTTGGTTTGTTGTTTTTTTTTTTTTTTAATCAAATGGATAAGTAATAATACATAGAAAAAAACCAAGACATTAACTACATTTTAAGTGGAATGCAGTGAAGGAAGATAAGATCAGCTGCAAGTAGGCTGCTGTCCTATATGAATCTTCCATTTGATTGTTATTTATCAAAGCAGCAGCACTTAGTCCCATATTCAAAGAGCCTGAGAATACTCAGTACAAAAGCCTTGGTAACTCACTCCTCTTGAAATTATTCTGAGCCACTAGAGTCATAATTACACTGTCATAATGAAGAGGAAAAAAAACCTTCTAACAACTGAATTCTTGTCATAAATTGCATTATGAAAGTGGTAATTCCCTCTGAAGTAGGCATTATCATGTCTTACTGCCCACGTCAGTTCATTATGGTGCCTCTGCTATCCCAGTGGAGCCTTCGCTTAGTAAATGAATGTTTTGGGATGATATTGCCAACTCGGGACTTATTACTTAATTGAATATGGAAACATTTAGGCCATTAGCATACATTTAGAAGTGTCTTATTTCACAGATGTTAAATTATCTTGGGGAATGCCCTTCTTTCTTCCCGCCTCCTTTTCCTCTTTCAATTCTTTCCCTGCAGCCAACTTATTTATTCAGTTAGATCCTAGTCCATCCATTTGCAAGCCTGTGGTGAACAGCTTCTTATTTTAACGCATTCTTGAACTGACATTTGGAGTCCATTTTCAAAAAAAAAAAAAAAAAAAAAAAAAATGAACAGCCAAGCTCTTCCTATCTTCCCTCACAGCTGAAAAATACCATCAACTCTAGATGATTAAGAGTGTCTAAACCTGTTCAGCTAAATAACGAGATTTTTCAGGTATTCTAAGTTGTTTTATCCACCTAATTATTACAAGATTTCAAAGCCATGCATAAAGCGTTTCTCCACAGATATCTGGCTTACAGAATTTTTAACTGAAAGCTAATATATTCCCTCTATCAAAAGTGGCAAGAAGCTAGAATACTACGATGAAGGAAATTCCCCTTAGTCCTTCATTATTAATATACATCAGAAAACTTACACTAGATTCATGACACTTGCCAACATATACTTTAGGACATGCAGGATCCTGTAAGTTCCCAGTCATGACAGATGTGCAAAGTCCTAGGGTTTGGTCTCTTTATTACGTTTCAGCAAAGGTTGAACACCTGCATGGTCACAAGTTGCTAGAAAGCTCTGCTCTCCATTCAACATACTCTGCATGACAACTGTTGAGGGTCTCCAAAAGCTTAAGAGGCTGCAGATCACCAGTGCGAGATGTGTTCAGTACAATGATTTCCTGGACTTATTTCTAACAGCACAAGCTACCTCAACTGTGTCATCTGTTTAGAGCTCAGGGAGTACAAAACTCTGACCACTCCTTAGGCAGCAAGAAGTAAAATATGGAATGCTTCAGTAAAACAGAAAGTTGTTCATACATCCAGTTCTGGATCAGTCCTACATCTGTATAATCTCTTATTTTAAAAAAAAAAAAAAAAGAAAAAGAAAAAATAATGATGCCGATATTCAAAGGCATGAAGTAAGTGAAATTCTTGCACTCTGAGATTTTGTGCACCCTGACTCATCCCTGTGCTATTTCCAAATCACACAACCTGACTAGTGAGTGTGTATAGATATTTGCTCACGTCACCTGTTTGCTTCCATGAATTTGTAAGTGTACAACAAAACAAGTACATTCATGTTGGCATGTGCTATGATATGCTGTCCCAAACAAAATTATTCCTCTGAAACTACCGGCTTTCTATCGACTTCAGGCCATCACTATACTGTGTAGGAAGCAGCTTTGCCACCCAGTTTTGAATTCCACCAGTGACTCTGAGGCATAGCAAGTTTCTGCTGGGTTCCCCAAACACTGTACTACTGCGAGTCTTCTACAACTCCTGTGAACAGCGCTTCTCTGAAATGAATCTATTTCTGGAAAATGCTAGAAATCACACTGGTTACAGTCTTTCCAGACTGGCACAGGAAAAACCATCCCCTGTAGGGCATCCACTGACTCTGTTTGGCCTGGAGGCTGAGCGTCCTGTCTTTGTTCCTTCCTTCTCCCTCCCCTCCAGCTCACCTTGGCCCTCAGAATATTGCCCTTGTAGTGTGGAATCTGGCACTTGTCTGAACATTTGAATGCTTGGAAAAAAGGCTGCTTTCTGCTTCTCCAGCATCTGTGTTAAAGATTGAAATGATGCTGGAGGAGAGACAGTATTATCACAAGAAGGAATTTTAGTCAAAAGGAGCCAGGATATATGAAAGAGGTAAATACAATAGCTGCTTTTGCTGAAACTCTGTTTCAAGTTTATATTGTTCCTTCCAGCAGCTTTGATGTTTATTCTCTTCATTGTAGCTCCTTTCTCTCTTAGCAATGCACACACCTATAGCTCACCTCCCTCCCCCTTCCATTTAAGCAGCAGAAGGCCTATTTAAACATTTCTCTGAATTACAGTGGTAATGTTGAAAATTGACTTTCCCCTTCTGGGTTTGAATTTGTCCACAAACAATTGCTTCAGCTGGTGGCGACTGACATTCTTCTTTTGGGTTTTACAGATTGCTCCAACCTACAGACTAGCAAAGCAATTACTGTCTCCGCAAAAGCTAGATCACAGGCACACTTTAGAAAAGGTATTTTAACATAGAATTTAGTTTTTTTCATTTTACATTGATAACTCAAATCAAAGCCAATTATCATTTCTAGTTGCAGAGGAAAAAACCCTTCATACATGAACTCTAAAAGTTCAAGAACTAGAAGCAAGCAATCCTAGCCCTCAAATAAAATAATAAACAAAGCAACCAGGCAAGGAAAAACTGACCAGATGATTTAAAGCCATTTTCAGTATCTGCTCACTTGAGTAATGAATACTTAAAATAGACAATTCCTCAAAAAGAAGACAATACATAAGTGCAAACACTTCAGAGCTTTTAGGTATTAGATCCAAAGATTTGTAAAGAGGTATCCTTTTGTTGATAAGCCTTTACAAAGCATGTTGCACCAAAGATCACAGGATGCAGTTGAAAAATGAACAGGAAGACCACAACTAATTTAGTAGGAAAATAAAGTTTCCCTACATTAGTTAGGCACAGACAGCTTTTCTGCTTACATCAGATAAATGCACAATCACATAGATAAGTCACAGAGAACCACTGAAGTAGCTCCATAATATTTTGTGAGACAGATCCTCTGACTTCACCGCAACAGAACACAGTGATTTGCACAGGCTGAGGATTTCTGCCCAGCACAGCTCGTATGGCACCAAATCAGACCCCACCTCAAGTACTGTGTTCAGTTCTGGGCCCCTCACTACAAGAAAGACATTGAGGTGCTGGAGCTTGTCCAGAGAAGGGCAATGAAGCTGGTGAGGGGTCTGGGGGACAAGTCTTATGAGGAACAGCTGAGGGAACTGGGGCTGTTCAGCCTGGAGAAGAGGAGGCTGAGGGGAGACGTTATCACTCTCTACAAGTACCTGAAAGGAGGTTGTAGAGAGATGGGGACTGATCTCTTCTCCCTAGTGACAAGTGAGAGGACGAGAGGAAATGGGTTCAAGTTAAGCCAGGCAAGGTTTAAGTTGGATATTAGGAAAAGTTTTTTCACTGAAAGGGTTATCCAATATTGGAATAGGCTGCCCAGGGAGGTGGTGGATTCGCCATCCCTGGAGGTGTTTAAAAAAAGGGTAGATGTGGTACTTGGGGATATGGTTTAGAAGCATTGCTGGCTCATGTTGAAGTTCTTATCAATCAGCATCCCCAGGTCCTTCTCCTCAGGGCTGCTCTCTGCCCAGCCTGTATTTGCGCATGGGATTGCCCTGGCCCAGATGGAGGACCCCGCACTTGGCCTTATTGAACTTCATGAGGTTGGCATGGGCCCACCTCTCAAGCCTGTCCAGGTCCCTCTGGCAGACCACCGGGTCTCCCCCGCCAGCTTGTCTACCTCGCCAAACAGCTTGGTATCATCAGCAAACTTACTGAGGGTGCACTCAATCCCACTGTCCCCGTCACCAACACTGCGTTGTCCTCGTTAAGAGCACAGGAAGAATTGCTTAGAGTGCCTTTAAAAAAAAAAAAAAAAAAAAAGACTAAAAGACTAACACAAACAAAATAATACTCAGATTTGGACACAGGCTCCAAATGCATCAACTTCTATCAAAATACCAAAAATAACTGTATACTGACAATAACTCTGTACTCAATGCTTTTAAATATATACCCAGAAATGTATCACTAATCCTGTGTTTCAGTAATAAAGCTTCAAAAGATATCTACAGCGGGGTATGCACTGTACTAAGAGTTCAGGAGTATTATCAACTGGTGCTAGATATCTTGTCTCAGGCTGTGCAGTTTTTAGTGTCCTAAAGACAATACTTCCTGTCTTGACAACCAGTGTCTGGTCTCATCATTTTAAATTAACTGTTACATATTTAGATCTGATTATATCTACTATAATACACTATTATTTTATGCAATGGAATATCTACCATAGGCTATTACTATTGATATTCTTTGTGATGGAGCAGTTAAAGAAATCAGCCAGTATAAACATTGGCTTCATAATAGTAGCTCCACTTTCCTACATTTCCATAGAATTACCGTGCCATGGGAAGTGGGTTTTGATGTAGCAACCAGAAAAAAGAAAAGATATGGGAAACACATTGCAGAGCAATAGGTTGGGAAAGGCCACTGAAATGTAAACAGGATAGAGAGGTACAAAGCAAGTATCCTGCAAGAAATGCAGTTAATGAGTCAGACTGGATTCGCTGTAGGCTTCAGGATACAATACTGTGAAGCGAAATACTGCTTAGGGCTGTAACCATGAAGGCAGGATGGGCTCCATGCAGGACTAGGAGACAAACTCTTGCCAGTGCGTGAACTCGCTTGAGGAGACAGGAGTGTTTAGGCCGACACCACTCTCCTGCACAGAGAGCTTTTTGGCTGCACTAGTGATAAGAACAAGATAAGGGCCTCAGAAGCTACAGTGGAACCACTTGACAACAAAAAGGCAAGAAATGTAGAGGGGTTTTTTCCTATGAAAAAATAGCTTTTTGTATTAAGTAAGGCATTGCTGAATGTGGAAAAGTAGGAAAAAAAAAAAAAAAAAAAAGATGTTGGCATGTCTGGAGTTTAGCAGCTTTCAGCTAAAGATGTCAGATTTTTCAATTGCCAAAACACTGACAGGAAATGGCAGGGAAGGGGGCAGGGGGGTGTCAGGCAATGGATTATATTTTCTGCCTTTTTTTTTTTTCCTAAAAATCAAAAATTAAGTTTTTGTTGTGCTGTTATCTCATTAAGTTTTCACAGAATGCCTAGGAACCAAATCATATTCTTAGAATAAAGGAAAATAAAACAACTCAATGGACAGGAAAGGCAGTTTGACAAAGCTGGAAAGCACAAAGGAACAGTAGATAGTAGCAAGAATAAAACTGTATGAAGAAGTTCAGGGAGAAAATATACAGATAATTGTATAAATTTCATATGAAAATATACAGATCATTGGTTTGAAAGTAGTTAATGTCGAGAACACATGAAGGTGTCTTTCCCAGCAGTGGCGGTGGCAGGAATAGGAAGATATCTTAGTGACACCGCTTGCCTTACATCTGGCAACACAGCAATAAGGAAAAGAGAGAAAACTGGTCTGAAAAGCAAGGGATGCTGTGGAGACAGGAGGAGAAGGAAAAGGAAGCAGTCCCCCAGAGAGCAGAGCAGGCAGATTGAAATGAAACATCTCTTCATGAGGTCTGCCAGCACAAAGATTGTCCCCAACTTCCTCAGATCCTGGGGTATTACAAAGTCAAATGAAGACCAGCAGAGGAAACAGTGCTTTGGGACAGCACTGCTGTACCAGGTTAAAACCCCACACCCATCTGGTTGAAGAAGGGCTTGTTTTCAGATGATCGCTGGGGAGGGCGCTTGGAGAGGTGAGCTGCCAACACCCAACAGGGCTAACGGGGAAGAGGATATGTTAAGGAGATAATCCTAGTTTCAAATTGTATTTCACTTTTGTTTGACTTTTGCCACTGTTCCCTGTAGAGTGAAGCTGAGGATTCACTTATATACTGTATTTTAACAATGAGCAAGAAGAGATGGATGAATTTTATGATTTTTGCAGACATGAAAGATCTTTTGTTTGGAAAGTTGATATCCATGAATAAGTGGAATTTGATAAAGTAACAAGACAATTTATTAAAATATACCACAGCTTTACATAGCTATTACAAGGATGTCAGATCTGTTTCTTTAAGAAAAGTAATACATTTAAAAATGTAAAAGGGCTCAGATTTGCCATTAGAAATAGGAAACTAATGTTACATTTCTCTGTGATGAAAAATGCACTTTGAGATTGCTTGAAGCATTTCATGTGTTCATTCAGTATAACCATTACCCTTAAAAAAGTGAATACAACATTGTGAAAGATAAAATTATTTCAACAATTTCAAACCAAAGATGTTACTTCCCCCCCATGAAATGTCTTTTATTCCTTAATGCACTTCACCTTT
This sequence comes from Ibidorhyncha struthersii, assembly GCA_013398815.1. Lineage (NCBI taxonomy): Eukaryota > Metazoa > Chordata > Aves > Charadriiformes > Charadriidae > Ibidorhyncha > Ibidorhyncha struthersii. Next base: position 1,273,238 of record VZSZ01002970.1, on the reverse strand, counting down.
ATTTTAAAAAGTATTTTTGAATATAGAAGAAATCCTTACCTAGATGGAATGTAATGTTTTACTAGAATATTAGAGGAAGAGAAAGGAAGTTCATTGCCCCAGAGTTTTAGAGTGTTCTACATATTTGGCTACCAAGATTAAGACAAAAGGAGAGCAACAGCCAGATAGTTTTATGTGAAGATATGCATAATTGGGCACATCAACAAGAATATAAGAAGAGCATACCAAACCCAACACGCAGCTCCTAAACTTGTCAGCAATAACTAGTAAAATACAAGAAACTGGAATGGACATACTCATCACAACAACCAGACCTGGCAGAGGAATTCTTGACAGACAGTTGGAAGGCTGATAAAAGTCTTCTAACTTTTTGCCACTGTGTGACATCGTGCAGCGGCTGGGGCACATCAGAGCTAGAAAGAAAGTTTGCATGGGGTTTTGCACAAGCCTTGCTGTAGAAATAGACATCCAAAGCAGACACAAACTCAGCATCGTGACAGCCTCTGAACTTTCTCAAGGGGCACGTTTCCCTGTCCTACAAGAACTGCATGAAACTGGTTTACTCTTAAGGAAATGGGAGGCAGAAAGGCAGTGACCACTGTGATGGCTGGCCCTGGCCCCAAGCTCAGAAGAGACATTGCTGCAAGTTGTATAATCCCCTGGTCCTGATGAAACAATGAGAAATGCTTGCACAGATCAAACAGCATTAGGGAGACCATGTGGTACAGCGAAACGCTCTGTGTGTTATCTCAAAACCACTATGTTTGATGCTTCTTTATCTGTGTTAACACACCTTAAAGTTACACTGTTCCCAGTACAATGCCCTCACCCAAACCCTTCTTCCTGTTGGCTTCACTTTATCAGTCAGTTGGGGATTTAAGTACATCACAGTGACAACTCCCACTATTAGGTGAAAGTGTGATGGATGACAGGAGCAGCACCCGCAAACAAGGTGGCTCGCACCTTGTCAGCGCCAATCACACTTACCATCTGTCTTCCATTTATCTAGCACAGACCTGACAGCCTTCTTTCATATTGTTTCATTTCTTACCACAAAGGAGCCTCTAATGTTTTCTCCATTGAGAACTGAGTAGTTCTATGGGAAGACAATAAAACTCAAAGACACTGAAATTTAACTTATGGTACCCCAAATCTCTCCACTCCTGGGGGAAAAAAAAACCCAAACAAAAAACAAGCACAAACAAACAAACAAAAAAAACCCACCAAGCAAAAAAAAAAAAACCACCCAAACAAACAAATCCATATTTCCCAGCTATAACCAAGTTAAGCTGATTTCTGCTGATGTTCTTCATCTAAGTTAATCAGGGTTATATTGAAAAAACAGTTTTCATAACTAAATCTCCTAATGTCTCCATAATGTATCAGGAACTATAATTCTGAAGTACTGGATCAGCAATCCAGCAGCACAATTCCAAACAGTTCTGCTATGGAACACAGAATATGCTCTCAATACGTTTATCAGCCTAATTTCCACTTTTTCTGCTATCATGGAGGTTTTACATTTGTATGCTGTGGACATCCCTTTCTCTCAGGTGGTTAGAACAGGCCCACTGAAAAATACAGAATCCCTAGGAAACATGGAGGCCAGATTCACCGTGTCCTTTCCTTCAGGTTTACCCATGTAAAGACAGTTGACGGGAAACCATGTCAGACAGGTTCTCTTTCTGTCCTCCTGGGATACAAGCAGAACTTTGGTGATAATATGCTATTGCGTCCCAACTAAAGGCAGACTCCTAGGATGGACTGAGTCACTCAAGTCCTGCTGTTTCCTCTGTCAAGAAAATACCAAGCAATAGTTGGTACACTCAGATTAGAGTGGGTTCATGGGAGACTGAAGTTTATGCTGAACTCCAAGGATCAACCCATGAAAGAGTGCTGCTCATTCCACATTCAGGGTAATAAACAGGCAAAAGCAGCACCTCGAGTGATTTATACTGACCTGGCTTTACTTTCCCTAAAGGAGATCCACACACGCCTGCCCACTGATGTTTGAGCTATCAACCTGAAATCTCTTCCTGTTGCAAAAGACTCTACTTCAAGGCCTACAAGGCAGGCCACCTATGCAAAGGCATTTGTGCATTAATAAACACACGGATTCCTTTGGAACAGGACTAGGAAAGGGACAGGAAAACAGTGCAAACACAGATCTTGTGGTTGGAGCAGTCAATGGAACAGCGCAGAAAACCCTCCACTGCCATTGTTAGCCATAGCTTAGAATAAAGGATGCAGAACACTAAGTGTTGAATCACATTTTATACCCTTCCCACTTGAAGCTAAGGTTCAGTGGGGAAAACTCTAACTGTAGTCTACATGTGAAATGTGAGTTTCATTGCCTTTTTTATTCTGAATGAGAAAAAAAATCCCAGAATAATAAAGCTTCAGCATCAAAGAGCTCCCATTAGCGTAATGTTTCCTTGTTATCAAGTGGTTAGGAGGGGAACACTAGCCAAACCAACCCCTTTCAGCAGGACGAGCAAAATAAAGCTACCCAGTCTATGACCGCATGGATAGAACAGTGACTGTGCAGCCCACTCATACGTCCATACGCAGCAGCACAGAGACTGCAAGTAGCACTGTTATGCTGGTATTTGTTAGCAGAACACCAATGCACTGGTCACAGGGCTTCACACTTATTGATGGTCAACCAACTGTGCTTAATGCCTTGCGAAGGAGTCGGTCTTTGTTCTGCATGTATTGACAGTAGGGCAGTAGGCCTTGGAGTATGACTGTAGCTCTTACATACTACTGCAATGCAATAAACCATAATAATAAGTCGGCTGTAAAGACCACTCATGGGAGTAACGGTTTGCTTGATCTGCCTCTCAGTTTTTTTGACACCTGCTCAGTCAACGTGACTTTGATTCTCAAGGCAGAGGATCTTAACTGAAATAATTTTAACAGAAAGAACTATTTCCTTCTTAATATAATCTGCCAGTGCAACAGGAGGTAATAGAGTGCCCTAAAAGTCAATAGTTCTTAAGTACTTGTCTCCATACTGCTACAACAATTTTAGTGCCATTAGCAAGTCACTCCGAAATGCAGGAAAGCTATTTCCCCATCTAGAAGACGGGGAAAATTATATTCACTTGACTACCTCATAAACAGGCTATGAAAGTTAATTCATACTTGCATAGTATGCTGAACACAGCAGAAAAAAAAAAAAAATCAGTCTGAGTAGAATCTTTTAGCAGCCAGTAACATAGGCGTGATTTCACCTAAGCACTACTTTAGAAAGGCCATCACTGTACAAACTTAGAAAATAACATTTATTACGATGAAACAATAAAGACACAAGACTGTCATCTTCTTAGGTGCCGATACGTAACTCCCACTTACTTCAATATGTCACTTATTTAGTTTAAACCACTAAATACAATCTGACTGAAGTGTCAGCCTAGGATACCATCAAGAACGATTCACCTTGTTAAAGGCCTTTACAAAAAGGGCAAACCAAGCTACAAGGCCTGGAAACCTTGAGGACACTGTAAACTTGCTGTTTAAATTCTCAAGGTACCGTTAAACAGTGTCAGGCATTGTTGCCTTTCCTAAACAGTCCCTTTGCCTCTAAGTCAATGTGAAAAAAGGCTCAGACTGCTGCATCTTTTATTCTCTTTTCCACTCTGAAGAATTAAGCAGGCTCTAAGTTTTCAGATTTCCTTAGCACCACATGCTGTCTTTTGGTCACTCCTTACATTTCGCCAAAGACATTTTACCAAATTTCGGCCAGGGAGAGAGGCAAGAAGAGGGAAAAAAGATCAGATCTTCTGAAGTTACCTTAAATGCACTTTTTTATGCCTTCCAAAAATCAGATACATATTCAGGCACTAATGTAAGATACATGAATTCTAGAAGCTGCTATCATCAGATATAGACTTCCTGATCTGCTAAGGTCATATTGCCAAAAGAAACTTCCTTTTGTCTATGGTACCATCACTTGGTGAAGAGATTGTAGTAAAGGCTCCAAATCCCAAAAAAGTGACAAGGCAGAGGAAACAACACAACCTGAAGAGCTAACACTTGCTAAGGGGCTGTCTATTTCCAGTTCAGCTGCCTTTTATACTACCAGTGGACAAGATCATGATCTGGTGACCATCAGTCAGGTAACCAACACAGTGATCTGGGGTGTTTTTTAAAACTGAAGAAATAAACATTAATTGAAAATTTTACATTCCCTGCTAGTTCTTTGCAAGTACAAAGAACCCAAGAAAAATAGTAAATTCGTTTTTACATCAAGATTGAGCTACTGAACAGCTGAAATTTAGAGGCTGTAATTCAAAAGAATCAAAGGGATTTTAGTTACGCTTCTCCTTAGTTTTAAATTGGCCAAAGTAGGCCACAAGATCACTTAAGAGGAAGGAGGGGGGAAAAAAAAAAAAAAAAGTCAGTTACATACATTGTGGAGAAGATCTGGGGAGTTGTTTAAACCAAAATATGGCAGGGAACGTTTAAGTAACAGAACAAACCAAAGCTATAGAAGAAGGAAGTGAAAAACACACATTAGGATTCTTTTCAACCTGGCAGAAAAGGTAGAAATTCAGGGTTGGGATACCATGAAATAGCCACATAATCTAAGGCCTAAAGAAAAGCCCATCTCATTACAGAGTTTTATGTGGCTGGTAACCTTCCTGATCACCACTTATTGCCTGATTGTTTCTACTACTAACATATGATTTAGTTCAGCACTAAGAATAAAATTTGATTTAGCTCACCACTAGAAGAGCACACAAGCAATTTGATAAAATGTCAGTCTTGTTCAAATTTTCTTGCAGTATAAACTGAGTGCTAATGATCTTGACTCTGCTACCCGCATGTATTTATGTAGCCTTTTTCATGTTTGCTGGATTATTATTGATTGTTAGATAAAGTGATAAATAAGAGAAGCTGATACAACCTAAACTCTGGAGGCCTTTTAGGAAAAAAAATCTTGATTATCAGGGAGCATTGATTATTCACTACCACAATTTCACACTAGCCACTGTATTCCCACAATTATCATCAGAGAGAAAACATGAAAAATACCATAGACCGACCACAAACCCTCTCAACATTTTATAAAAATGGTACCTAAATATCTCTGACCTCTGAGTTTGGTTTACAAATGCAGAAATATTGTAGTTAGGGTTTATACAAAGATCTTATCTTTCTCACAATATCAGTTTTACAAGTTTCTAGTACAACCTTCAGTCATTTTCTAAGAATAATGGTATTTTGTACTTTTTACTTCTTTCTTCCAGAAACCCCATGATGAAGTTTGACAGTGAAACCTCAAACTATATATAGGTTGGGATAGCGTAGACCAACTTAACAGTATAAAAATCAAGACATTTCTTGCTGCTAGTGAAGCTAAACTGGATTTCCTCCAAATGAAAAGATTTTCCAATAACTACTCACTCGGCAGCAACAGCTAAAGAAAATATTTAAGGCCACAATGCTATGAACATGAAAGAATGAGAAATAAAGAGAGGATTCTTTAACTGGAAAACCAATCCTAGTCTCTTCTACTTAAGAGTTTATTCTCCTTCACAATTTTTAATGTTGATTGAGAAAATATATACACTAAAAGAAAGAGCCTACAAAAAGTTAAATAATTCAGGACTATTCCAATTCATTGCTGATAGGATATATTTCTCTCTCAAATAAAAACAGAATTCAAACCAATAAGCACATCAATCATTATTGCAGAAGTGAGCTAGCAGATGAGCTGTAGGGTTTAATGGATTTTAAAAAATAAAAAGGACAGTTATAAACTCCTAACCAAAGATCTCAGATAAGTTCATTCATCTCAGAGAAGGAGCACATCTTACAAATATAGATATTACTAATTTCTTCTTAGCAGATGAGGAAAGCAAAGACTAGGACTTCATTTTTCAAAACCTGTATTTTTATCCCAAATTTCCTCTGGCTGCAGCTGTGATGCCCAAAGGTTCTCCTTTCGTTCAATCCACCATGCACCAGCAGGCTCACCACAGGCCCTATCACCTTGTCGGCCACAGTTTGCGAGTCCTCTGAAAGTTAATTTCAGAGCTCAGCACTCCCATAAAACACCCAGCGATTTCACACTGGATGCAAAAGAAACCAAAAATTTTGGTATGATGAATTCCAGTGCCTAACTTTAGAGGATTTAAGTTTGAAGATCGTACATACAGATCTACACAGATAAAGTCAGTAGGAAATATCAGAGAAGGATGTCTGCTTCAAGGTCCACATTTTAGTGGATGCTGCTTGGAAGATAGCACATACAGAATCGAGAAGGATGCACTACCTCGTAGGCTATCCAGTCACTTTTATATCCTGTGTGCCTGGGCAAATGAATAGCATGCTGGTGGACTGCTCACTTGAATTCAGATAACTAAATTCTATTTAAGTGTAATTTTGGAGCATCAAATTCTTGTTTAGATTGGTCTTAGACTTCCATGTCACAATGAAAAGCCTATGACAGAGCTAGAAATAGCAAAGCTCATCTCCCAGTCACTTCTGTCAGATCACAAGGTTTTCTTTCTTCTCTTGGAGTTTATTTTTCCACTCCAGCAGCATCTCTTGAATGCATTAGGTCACATATATAAAAGAAAAAGCAGAGCTAAGCAGAGACCATAATTAACTAATTTTCTCTATTTAGATCTTCATACAAAGCCATTCCAATTTCTGGGAATAAAATACCAGTGAAAAGGGCCTCTCTCCAAAACACAATTTCCATACCCCTTTGCACTCCTACACATCCTCTACTGCACAACACATGTTCTCACTTCTTACCATCATCTCCCATGCTTGCAGTGAGGTCATCATACACTATAACATGAATTTAGCTGATCTCAGCAGGAAAGCAAGCACCTTCCCAGGAAAGAAGAGAGTGGAAGCCCCAGGTAGGTAGGAGAGCAAAACCGAACCATTTGCAAAGTGTATATTTTGCATGTAAATCTACTTGCCATAGGAGAACAAAACAGTAAGAGCGCTTTCACTCTGCTGGCACTTATATCAGCCCCCTGGAAGCTCCCTTCAAGCCTAATCCTGGAGCACCTTGGGCTGCACTAGTGGTTGGTGAGCTCTCTCCCCTCAGATACCACCCAGCAGAGCACACAGTTGCCAAGAAGGCACATCCCTGTGGATCCCATGTGTTGAGCCAACGCATGAGAAACTCTGGAGCGATCCCATGAATGTACAGGGCTTATGAAGCCTAAAAAGCTCTGCCTCATTACACAGCAATATCTAAACTCCTGTTACCAACAACCAGTTCTTACCAAACCTTTCTGGTGAGCTCAGCCCTTAAATGCAGGTTTCCACCATGAATCTCTATTACTGGAAGAGGCCACGAGTGTAGGAATTACAATAAGGCAGCGCATGCTGTAAGCTATACTGGAGGGAAAGGTGAAGCTATTGGATGCTCAGTGAAGAGTTGTAATTACTCTCATGCTTCTGCTGCAGGTGCTTCTGGCAAAGCAGATGAACTAGGAGAAAAGAAAAAAAACAAAAACACAACACACCACCAAAACAAACCACAGTAGAGTTGGGCTCTACCAGATAATCAAAGGACACAACTCTCCCCTCATATGCTAAGCATTAGAGAAAAGGGCACCCAACAATAGCAACACAAACTACATCGTGGTTAAAAATAAAAACAGAATGCACTTCTCATAGATGGGAGTAGCATTAGAACCTGCATCCCTCCCTGAGCACCAAAATCCTTCATCCTGCCCTATCTCACACGAGCACACTCAGCCCTACTGTCACTTTCTGACAAAGTTCACATCACAATGTGAAAGCAGATGGATGCAACAAAAAGGCACATTTCCTCATGTCCTGATGAACATGCTGGATTCCATTTCAGAATAAGAAAGTGAAAATAATGTTTTTCTACATTTTTCGTGTGTGTGTTGGGGGGCAGCGGGATCAGACTTGGGAAACTAGAGGATCTATAATCATCAGTTGCTGCCAGAACTTCATTTACTTCTTTAAGGGTAACAACTGTATATAATTTAGCACACAGGATTCACTAAGTATAATTATAAATTGAATAGCTGTTTAAAAAAAAAAAAAGCTACAATTTTTTCACTCATCAATATGTCTATGCCTGACATTAAGTACCTTAAATGATAGAGATGGGATTGCCTTCTTTGTTGATTTGTCAACAGCAAAACAAATTTAAGAGGTTGCAAGCAGAAATTATAAATACTGACAACTTTAAAACAAAAAAGGAGTATTATATTTGTTAGGCTCAGCAAAAACACACTAATAAAAAAGAACTATATCTACACTGTAGATTCAGAAAACCACGTTCCTAAGTTTGGAAAACTATGCCATCCCTACATATATTAATTGTAATGCATGTGACAGCACAATGTTAATAACCAGCAGTAATTTGGGCTTGCAGCAAACAGGAATTGTAATTGCATAACACTAGAAGCTTTGAAGCATTAATTACTGAAAGCATTTTGAAGGAATGACATGAAATAATACTTTATGCGCTTTCCATTCTTGGCAGAAAACTTCAGATAAAGATTTCCTTTCAATTTCAGTTTCCTTGTATACATACCTTGAAATTTGAAGAAAAGCAGTAAAACAAAATAGACTAGAATATTTTCCACAAACTTCAGGGATCTTTCAACACATTTTGATGGGAAGGATAGAGAGTCTCCAGCCGCCTCTGATCATCAGCATGCAAAAAGCTGACAAACCAGCCTCTGGGACTGCACATGCTGCATGTCCAGGGCTGGTCAGGGTGAAGGGACTTTGAGGTTTGCTTTTGATGGCAAAGGCATGGCTGTGGGCTCTACAGCAGCTTTCTGTGGGCTAGGACGTACCACCGCACACAACCCTCCCAGGTGCCCAGTTACAAAGAATACAATTAATAATTTATTTACATTCAAAAGGAGAGAAGATAATGGGATAAAGGCACAGGACATTCAATCACTTGTTTTATAAAGGCATTTAATAGTGCTTTACTGGGAAGATATAATTGCTTGTTGCTTATCTACAGTATGTCATCTTCAAATAATTGTTGATATTAGCAGTAATAAAATGGCTTCAGAGAGGTTAAGTGACTTGGCCAAGACCAAAGAGGAAGCAAGCATGTGAATTAAGCTGAGAAATCAGTCAGTTTCTTAATGCTTCATGCTCCAGCCCAAGCTTACTACCTGGTGCTCACAGCAGTATTCCATATTTATCCATCATTTATATTTTATCACCTTCTTTGCTTTCCTCTGACTCTCACCCCCACACAGAGTCAAGACAAATATTTTTAATTTCTCTAGTTCATTAAAAAAACAAAACCTAGACCTTGGCCCTTATGGTCCAGCTCTTTCACAAAATTAAAAACAGTCCATCAGTTTCACGTTTCCTACTCTAAATCTTCCACTGCACAGAACAGCAGTATAAGGAAAGATCCCAAAGGTACCTTTCCCTATATATTTTAGTATTTAGCAGTTTCTAGAAGGTTCCCCTTGGAGATAATTTCCTATTAGAAAGGGGATAGAGTTTAGAGTAAACATAATTGTTTTGAAACAAAAAAATATTCAGTAGCGATGAGTAATTTTTGCCTTTTGGTTGTTTTGCATGGCTGCCGCTCCTTTTTTGACCTGTATATCCTATATTTTCCATCTGTTCAAGCCATGATTTCCAGTCCACTGGAGCAAAAGCAATGGTAAAAGCATTTTGCCAGCAGCCCTTGGCCTCACTTTATGATACAGTTCCAAGTCTTGCTGCCACTCAAGGTAGAATGTCTAAAAATGAGGGACTGTTTCAAAATAAAAATTAATACAATTTTCTCATAAAAGTTATTTGGAGGGTGGGGAGGGGTAGGGGCCCTTTCCTTTATCAGAGAGAAGATCAGAGTGAGATGAGACCAGATAGACGCTGCACACGCTGGCTTTATTGATATTTACAATATAGAAGCAGAAACCATAAGGACAATATCCATTACAGGGATCAACAGCCACCAGCACTCCACTTTTTGTCCCAAGAAGCGGTACTTCCATTGCAAATCAAGGGACACAGCATGGACGTTGCCACTATTCCCAGCACTCCCACTTTAGAGAAGGCAGAAAGGAGGATGGGACACATTAACTGACTTGGTTAAAGTCACCCTGTAAGTGGCAAGAAGTGGCAAGTGGTGTTCCTCAGGAGTCAGTACTGGCACCAGTGCTATTTAACACATCTTTGTTGGTGACACGGATGTTGGGATCAAGTGCACCCTCAGCAAGTTTGCCAACAACACCAAACTCTGTGGAGCTGTCAACACACTGGAGGGGAGGGATGCCATCCAGAGGGACCTGGACAGGCTGGAAAGGTGGGCCCATGCCAACCTCATGAAGTTCAACAAGGCCAAGTGCAGGGTCCTACATCTGGGCCAGGGCAATCCCATGCGCAAATACAGGCTGGGCAGAGAATGGATTGAGAGCAGCCCTGAGGAGAAGGACCTGGAGGTGCTGATTGATAAGAAGTTCAACATGAGCCAGCAATGCACAGCTGCAGCCCAGAAGGCCAATCATATCCTGGGCTACATCAGAAGAAGTGTAGCCAGCAGGTCAAGGGAGGTGATTCTGCCCCTCTACTCTACTCTGGTGAGACCCCATCTGGAGTACCACATCCAGCTCTGGAGCCCGCAACACAGGAAAGACATGGACATGTTGGAGCGGGTCCAGAGGAGGGCCACAAAGATGATCAGAGGGCTGGAGCACCTCTCCTATGAAGGCAGGCTGAGACAGTTGGGGTTGTTCAGCCTGGAGAAGACTCAACTCCAGGGAGACCTTATAGCAGCCTTCCAGTATCTGAAGGGGGCCTACAAGAGGGCTGGAGAAGGACTTTTTACAAGGGCATGTAGTGATCGGATGAGGGGGAATGGCTTCAAACTGGAAGAGAGGACATTGAGATTAGATGTTAGGAAGAAATTTTTTGCTTTGAGGGTGGTGAGACACTGGCCCAGGTTGCCCAGGGAAGCTGTGGAAGCTCCATCCCTGAAGGTATTCAAGGCCAGGCTGGATGGGGCTTTGGGCAACCTGATCTAGTGGGAGGTGTCCCTGCCCATGGCAGGGGGGTTGGATCTCGATGATCTTTAAGGTCCATTCCAACCTAAACCATCCTATGAAGTTTCTTTCAGTGTACCCTGATGCAATATCTGTACCTCTACAAGCCAAGAAAACTTAAAGTTTTAGAGACTTAGAACTCTATTATGTCACAGAAGACATCTCTGATGGCTTTTACATAATATCAGCTGGAGAGCCCGTTCTGAAACCAGAACGGGCAGCATATCACAAATGCAGTCTTTTGTTTAGTTGACCACATCAAAAGAGAACCTATATATATAATTGGAGAATGGTTTTGGTCAGAATGGACCTTTAAAGATCATTTGGTTATAGATAACAGGTATGCTAGACTGACACATAAGATTTCCAATCCTGAAATAGGGCCTTATTTCAGTCAGAGACTGCTTCAATATCTCATCACTTAAAAGAGTGACATTTACTCCTAAAGAAAAGGCCATGAGAGAGGCATTAGCATCTTGTCCGACACTGGGATTATAGGAGATCCCAACATAAAAAAGAATTTAAGCCAAAGCATTTAGTCAAGGTCAATTTTCACTCTTAGCTAGCAGTTGCTTTTTCCCTTACAGCAGAAGAGATATATAAATTAGCAGCCACTGAAAACTGAATTAGCTACGTACATGTCATGGAGAAATAAATGTAGAACATGGATACTACAATTCTGACCAAGAAAACAACCAAACAAAAGCTTAGACATGGTGACACTAGATCAAAGACAGACAGGCAACGGTGTTTTAGAAACACAGTAGAACAGATATTATAACTACTCTGATATTGCAGCAGATTATAGTCTGAAAGCCAGTTACTGTTAGAAAAGCAGGCCACGAGAAATCAAAACTCATGAAAGTGACATGAGTAATAGCAAGCTGTTACAGAAGTTTGTTTTTAAAAGGTAACAACAAACTGATGTTTTTGAGGAAGAAGATGCTACATTTTTCATTTTGAACTGATGCTTGCTATCTATTTATAGGTTTTTTGTTTTACAATTCCTTAGATCTCAAAATAAAAAGCTAAAATTCAAACACATCATTTCCTTTTTGTTCCAGAAAATTAATTTTAGAAGCATTCATTTAAAAGCTCAGGTGTTCAGTTTTCATCCTAATTTAAACAAAACAACATTTTTGAAAATTTTATAAACCTATATATTATATAATTATCATGGTTATAACTAGCTCTACTTTTAACTGATCACAGCTCATGGAATTATAAATGCTTTGAAGTCAGATTTCTAAGACCCCGCATTTACAGAGTAAAAAACAAAAAAAGGTTTTTACTTTAATTCTCTCTTAGATAGAAAAGATTTTCAATGTTTACATTTAAACCAATTTTCATATGTAGTAGAAGTTTCCATGCACGTCTGAAGTAATATCCCTTTAAAGTCATAAGTATAGAGAAAGATAGAAAGGCACCCCTGAACGCTTACCATGAGGAACTTGGATTGTGTGACTTGAAATTAGTCACTTGGGAAACAACTTGTATCTTAGACAGATTGACTCAGAAAATGAAAACCTCATATGTAAAGACAGCAGATATCCTACTGGTGTTTGTCCTCTACCAGATGAAGGGGAAACAACTGTCCTTGAGTCAGCAACTAAGCGCTATGGCTATTCCAGTTATATATCACACACGTGCAGAGGAAAAACCTGATTTTATTGCAAACCACTTCCCCTAGAAATCCCATACAAATCTCCAAGGGAAAGGAGGGCAGGCAGGCAGAAAGAAAGAAGAAAAAAAAAAAAAAGAGAATTACTAGTTTGAGCCCTTACTACTTACATCACTGGAGTCAAATCAGACTTGCTCCTTACTCCAGCATGACGCATACATCCAAGTTCAACGATGCTGCATTTACAGCTTTGTGCCATTTCAACAATTGAGCCCTGGAACACACCTAGGTGACTTTAGCCAGAGACTTTTTGAGTTTGAGATGTATAACCACTAAAGAAAGGAGAGTGCATTTTGTCTCAAGTCAGAGTAGGATATGATTTCGCAGGTAAAGGCACTGAGCATCTCTAGTGCTCAGCACAGCTGTTGATTACAGTGCACCCCTGACATTTGTAAGAGTGGAGAGTTCACTGCTCCCTCTTACCATGCACCTCCTCTTTTGGAGGTATGTCTTGTCAGCCTTTGTGAGCTTTGGCACCAATGGCCATTTCTAGGACAAACCCCCAAGACAAGTCAGTCTTAATCTCAGAAGTCAGAGTACAACGTTTACCTCCAGTGCTAAAAAAGCTGACATGAGTCACTGGTAAGAGAAAAAGAACAATATCAGCTCTACACACAACGGTCTTCCATGTGCCAGCCACACAACCCTAGTTTGTAGTGCTGGAACACAGAGTGGCAAACTTGACAAGAGAAGACAACTGGACAGAGTCTCACTTGCACGCACTGCACACCTGCTCTCAGTTTACCACAGTACAGCCTGATGCTCTTTGCTCATCTTTCTTATATTGGTGGTTATAGTGAGCTTCCCACTGTAATACCCCAATGCCTGGAAAACAGCAAAGCAAATCAATGCAGCGCTCAACATTACATTCAAAAAACAACCACCATCACCCTCAGGTATTTTTCATTTTCAGAAATGGTTTTGGCATATCAATGATCCTTAGGAACCTCAAACATCCTATAAAACAGAACCAGGCTTACAAGAAGTTGGGGAGAGATGTTTAAGCATATATATCCTACTTAGATGCCTAATTCATGCTCATTGCCTATAAATACCTTTGCGGATTTGAGCTTTACTATTCTTAACACGAGTTCAATGAGAGATTAGGAGCACCACAAACTCCAGCTCAGGAGACTTTAAAATGTTATCTCTTATTAGCACACAGATAGGTCCCAGCTTTAGTATTTCAAAGTATTCAAAGGACAACTTCAAGAAAAGGCCTTTCTTGCTTGAAGAGATCACATCTCAGACAATTCATACAACATTAGACTGAACAATAGGAGAAATGTTGAGTAAACCGACTGCAATACAATTTCTGTAGAGCAGCAATTGAAGGATTGTTAGGTGATTCACACATAAGAAAGTGACTTCCCATACTGAGAGAACAGAAACAAAAAATAAGGTACCAAAGAAACACAAAACCACCTTACCTCAGTGTGAACTGATCTTCTGTTGAATTTTTAGCAACAGATACAAGGAAAGTCAAAATGTCACCTTGCTTGACAGTCTTTGGTGCATACTGGATGGCAATATTATTATCCAATCTCATTTCACTTAAAGAAGGGCCAGCATGTGTCTGGTAAAGGAAAACACTTCCAATCCTCTGCAAGGGAGGTCCCGACTCATCAATATCATTGCGCCCTGGTCGGATCCCATTACTTTTCCTTACATCCTCCTTGGTGCATTCCCCTTTCTCATCTCCTGGTTGTATGGCATAGTAAAGCTCCACAGGGCTCCCTTCAGACTGATCCATTGGCTTCTTACGGCCAGCAACAACTGTAGGGGGGTTAAACCAGCCGGGCAGGAGCTCCAGCTCTGCCACACACAACCCCAGATCCCCTTGCAATCTGCAGCTGCCTCTGACTTCCCGCGTCTCTCGAAAGGCAAACACCCGCAGGCAGGGCAGCCGTTCCGTGGTGCTATAGTCATCCCAGTCCCTGCCCACGATGTAGAATAGGACCTGGACTTTGGGCTTGCTTGGGTAAATTTTGTCACTCATTATGAAGGCCTTAAGTTTCCAATTAAAGGAGAACTTGTCAGTAGATCCAAATGGATTCGAAGACAACATTAAGTCCTGGGGCACTACTTGTTCAATGGAAAAAGGTCCATAGCTGGCATTTAACACAGGTGGCCTCTTGGATTTGTAGATTAGAAAGGATTCCACTCTGGACTGCAAGCTAGAATTCCTCATGATATCTTGGTTGGCTTCCTTAAGAAAGAAGGAAACATCCGCATTGTGGATACGATAGGTCACAGGCAAGTAAGTTGGCAGTAAAGAAAATCTCTGTATACTCTCCAGGATCCCTCGACTCTCAGTCACTGTTGAAAGGAAAGGAGAGTTTAACAGATCAGGTCTTCAAGTCATATTGTGATATAACCTCACCAGTTTTACTGAGAGGATTGACAGTGCTGTAGCTGATATTAGTGGCCATAGCAAGCATCATCAATCCATGCAAAAGTAGCCTAGGTAGATGATGATTTATCTAGTTAGCTTGGAAAACAGCAGGTTGCAATACATTCTACGTGGCAGCTAGATTAAAAGCAGCAGCTTGTCTAGGTTTACCCATGCCAAAGGTCACATCTTCACTCGTGATACACATTTATTATTGGAGAGCAAAATTACCCAGTCAGCATCGGCAACATAAGATCACTGCACAAGCACACTTAAAAAGGAATTTGATCACCAAAGCAATCTGCACCTGTACAGGAAATCAATGCAACAATTTTACACCAAATGCTGCACATGGACCACTTAAGAGTTCACTTCAACCTTCTTTTCAGCGCTCTCGAGCAATACATGGACTTTAAGTAGTTTCCTGCACAAGGCTGAATTTCACTTTAAGAATAGTTAGCACAATAACTATTTACACAAAAGCTCCTTTACAACAGTCTGGTATTAGAGGATTTCAAAAGAAGCTTTATTTGCATCTAGTTTATAGTCCCTTCTATTTCACTTCACCTATGAAAAGAGTGGTTTTTTTTTCCTGTAAATAACCATCAGGATTCATGCCACTGTTGTTACCTAACCCTACATTGTTCCTTAATACAACTGCATTATCTGTAGGCTGCACATCACTGCACATTGAAAGAACATTTTCAATGACACTGAGCCTCTCTTACTGCAAGACATCTATTTTAACTGTGCCATCGAGCAATTACCTGAGGCAGGCTATCATATTAAAGAATAAGCTCTCCATCCTTTCTAGGAACTGTCAGTCCCAAAGAGCAAAGACATACAGTTAAAAAATACAGATGCAAATACAAAATGACCTTTCCTGTTTGAACACCTGACCTTCACGCTTATGACTTCACACTCTAATTGTGAAATGAATTGCATTTTTTTCCATAGCAAATTCAAATCATTACCTATATACAGGAAAGTGACAAAGGGTTACCACAGATGGCATTCAAAGACAACCCAGTTTCCGAAGCTGTAGTCTACAAAGGCTTTATTAGTCCTTATTTTTTGTTTGTCATCTGACCTAAATATTTATTTGCTCATCAAGTACTGCGTGGCATAGACTGCTATCCGTTATTCCTAACCACCAATCCACCGTTAACGTACTGCAGTTCATTGCAAATCCTAGAACAGGATAGAAGAGGGTTGTTATCTTCAAACCCTGTGGGAAGGTATTGTTAGTTCTCAAAATCCTCCGGTTTCAGACTGCAACTGTTCACCAGAAGTTGATCTGGAAAATGCCTCTCGCAGCAACAATCATCTTATCTACCTATGGCTCTATAACCTGAAAGAGGAATTCGCCTTTGCATGAGAGGAAGCCACACTGATGCTACCCATAACCATCGTGTCAGTCAAGGCACCTCCACAACAAAGCAGTTAATGCAGGAGATCTCACTCTGCCGTAGACTTTGTCCAATCTGACAAGTCACTTTTCCTGGGCTATGTCCTGTGGTTTTTATGTACAGCAAATAAGGGTATTACTATTTATTTCCCCTCACCCTTTGTCGGTGTGGACCACAAATGCAACAGGCTTATCTTATAATTTATATAAGAGCATCACCTACAATAAGAAGGCTGTGATCTCAGTTAAGGTCTCCAGGTGCTGACATAATGCAAAACAATAAACTGGGAAACTGGAGCAAAGAACTTTCTATATGGAAAAATCAAAATCAGCTGGCTATTAAAAAAAAAAAACACAAATAAAACAACAAACCAAAAAAGCAAAACACAAACAAACCCTAGAAAAGGGCATCATTCAGCCGTAAAACAGAGGGCATACAACTCAGAATGAAAGAGGCCAGGAAGAAAGGACTGCAGAGAAGAGTTTCACGGTTTTGGAATTCTTTCTCTCCATCTTGAAAAAACTGACATTCCTCTCCCAATAAACAATTAAAATAAAACCTTACTTTTAAAAGTTTAATGTCACCTCTTAAATCCCACCTGGAATTAGAAATAAATTCCATCTGAAGACTCGGGAAAATAGCCTCAGCACACATCATCATATGAGACTATAAATTGCAATAGCAATAAAAGGCTGAAGTCCCATGATCCCTGGAGGTGGCAAATTCAGCTTAGATCTTGTTTAAAGTCACACCCAAAGCTTTTCTGCTTGTTTTTAATCAAAAGCGCAGAGATCCTTTGCATGCAAAACCACCCTTTATTTTAGCCTTGCTCTTTTCAGCATTCAGCTCCCACTCTCCAGATATTCATTGAGAGCAGATGAAGTTTTTAAAGACCTTTTTCTAGATAATCCCCCAACAAAGATTTCCAACAACTGTAAATGGCTTTGCTAGTACTTAGAGTTGCCGGGATGCATCTCTCCTATCCAGCCCTAAGGCAAAATCTGTTCTGCTGTTGTACTCCTCAGATCACCCAGCCCATAACATCGTTCCTCCATCTAATGTCCCATTTATAAATTCCACACTCATTTTGTACTCCTCCCAACAGCTTGGCAAAGCACCATTAAACACAGTGAGGCATCAAGGAGGCAACTTAGAGAGAGGAAAAAAGCTCAGGGTATTCAATTTTTTATTTCCCTTATTTTGATTGTAGCTCCCTCCCTTGCATTCCACAGGGAGAAGTACATTATTTTTATATTAAAACTAACAGAGTGTTTCACCTCATAATTTTTTAATCATTTATTTTAGTGCTTAATTATCTAAGGGATTAAAAATCTTCCCTCTGTATTCCCCATCGCCACAGGACAGCGTTCCTCAGTTTATAAATCAATGACTCTTCAGAATAGGAGAGCAACACAAATAAATAAATAAAACCCCCAAACCAGAAGGTGAACTGTCTATTAAAAAAGGAAACGATCTCACCAGATAGAGCAGGGCCCACTGGTTTTTAAATTTTTGGGCAATGGCAAACTGGTCTGCTTGCTGTTGCACTTCCCTCTACCATCAAGCTGTGGATGTGCACTGAATATGAATTGGCTTATGCTGGAAGCTGACAGCAGCTTTCCAAACAGCCAAAGGCCAAAAATTCAAACAACTTTACACTTTTATCTGGGGAGAGTTATAATCGGCACAAACAGAAAAAAATTCTTAAAAACTACACTGAGCTCTGCAGTACCATCTGGATTTTGACCGTGAAAGTTTATTAAGGATTCTGAAGGATAGGAAATTAAAAACAAAACCAACCATCAACGTCCTTAATTGCAACCATGACTATTTTTGTAAAAAATTATGCATGTTTTTACAAAGGCAGAATTGCAGAAGATTACAGTTTGTGTGTTATTGGGAGAAACCCAGCATAAAAGTGGAGTTTAAAGATTTTTCATATCATCTGCCCTAAGTATTAGGTCAGATCTATACCATCATAATCAAAATTCTACAGAAATAACCCATCTGAATAAAAAAGTCAAGAATCCTACAGTGAATCTCTCCATTTAAATATGTCAAGCAAAATGAAGGAGTGGCAACTGAAGTGCTGTTAAGGAAACAACATCAAGACAAAAAATATACAGTTACATTCAGGAACTGCAATTTATCATTGCTCTACCACTATATCTGAAGGCTTGTCCACATGGGGAACTTGGCAGCAGAATAACCAAGTGCAAGAGCGCAGTACATTAACTAGCCTTACTAGTTCTCTTGGTGGATGTACGGCACAGAGTACGTCATCCTGTGTGTCAATAGAAAAAGCAGTGGTACCAGACTAAAACTTTGAGGAGTTTAATCTATCCATGTAAGGATAGATTCCTATGATCCACAGACATGCTCAACTTTGAGTCAATTAGCTGTGGCAAGCTGTAAAATCAGTTTATCTTAAGCTGAGACATTGCAGAGGAAAAAACAGATTCTTCCAGAGGACCACAGCAAGCAATGCCTCACAGCACTGCTGAATCTCGAGGGGCTGACCCTCAACTGGGGTGAACTGCTTCACTGCAAGGTCTGGTGAAGACAATCTACTGCAGAGTGGTGTTACAGCATTCTGGATTCAGGAGATGATCTCCAACAGTTTGAAACAAACCAATAAAATCTAATTTTGATGCTGTGCTTATGCCAGGAGCTATTATTTCTCAATCCCTTACAACTACGTCTGTATTTGACCTCTCATGCTGTGAATGGTTTGTTGAGGATTTCAGTCAGTGGCCACCTGGGAAGAGATGCTGTAGTAGGGTGGTTTTCTTTCCTTTCTCTTTAGTAAATCTTCCCCTGACTGACACTGTTTAAAAAATACTTGTCATTGATGGAAGAAGCAAATTCTTTGCAGGTCAGCGAGTTTGAAAGAATCTGAGAAAAAGGCAGCATATTGAATGTCTTCCTGCACAGCCAAAGCTTGTGCATACGATATATCCATATATGAACATGGCATTGTAAACATGCTGCATTTACCTTCCAAAAGGTCATACTGCTTTCTTCATTAGGCTATTCATTTTGTATGCAGTTTGAATAAGAATCTTAACTCTTTATTTCTTTAATATCGTGTAACAGCAGCTCTCAGTCAATGACAAAACCACTATTCATAGCTCAGTTTTACTGCAAAGTTATTGACCGTGCCTTCAGAAAATTGAAGAAATCTGCCAGACCACTAACTTCATTCTATATTGCCAGATCCCTGGGACTTCATTGCCCTAACAGTTACCTTATTTTTAAAACTGTTCAATCCACAATCATCCAGCATTCATGAAAAAATAAAACACTCTTCCAATCAATTATATAATGCTACTGTTAAAAAAAAATTTGCCTTTTTCTTCTAGGTTGAAGGGAACAACTTCTTAGGAAAATTGCCTTACCAGCTGCAAGCTCAGACTGGTAATGCAATAGATGAAGTTTGTTGCTGTATCTAGGGCACTAAGATAAGTGATTCTTTTCAGCCTGGCCAGAAATTTTACCTTTTTAGTTAGTTTCAGCTGTTCTCCTTGAATCTTCTGAACACTTTTGCTCTCCTAGGTTTGTTATGCATTAAAATATTTTTTTAGCCAAAGTCGCTAGGGAAGAAAGAAATCTGGTAGTGAGATCTGTTTCCAGATCTGGAGACTAATGTCAGAAGGATGTCTGTTCCAATAAAACTTCACACTTGCTTTTGGAAAATTAAAACATTTCAGTCTTAGCCTAGTTAAGGGGCTGAATCCACTCATGCTCAAAAGTGAGGCAGTTTAAAGTTAAGCTATAAACATAGTGAATACCATCAGCCAGGTGCATCTCAATCACTTCTTAACAGAGGGATGATCCACTCTGCCAGTATATGTCACTTACTATGGACAGAGTCGATTAAGACTGTGTTACATGAGTACCTGAGTAGGATCATTTCCATCTTATAGGATTTGGTGGTTGCTTGTCACATTCCTTTCTCAAGTTCACACATCCTTCTGGACAGCTCTTACACATGAATAGACAAAACTGGAGCTCTCCAAGGATGACTTATTGTGTTCCCTCTTCTGCCAGTCTTGTGGCAGCTTCAATTTGCTTAAAACAATTAGCACTGCATTTTCAAGCTTTTGATTAAGTGCTATGCTTTATTAAGAACGGCTTTATGACACAGCAACAAACTGACAGGAGGCTTTGATCTCAGACAGAAAGGCAGGCAGTACAGGCTTTGTGGCCGTTGCTCATTTTGCTTGTTTAAAAGTCATGAAGTCATTCATTGATTACACTTTGCAGTGGTGCCCAACAGCAGTCCAGAGGGAGGGAGCACAGATATAGAACAGCACAGCGCAATAGGCTGTACAGAACATCAACACCTCCGATGCACTGGAGGGCAACAAATGAAACCTACAGGAAGAAGCACATGATCAAAAACCTGCAAACCTGCCCAGAAATCACTGCAGATGATTTCCTTTGAAACTATTTTCACACAGCCACACACCTAGTCTGTGTAGTAACACAGAGTCAGGAAAGTATTTTAATGATTTGATGCTATAAGCACATGGATCTATCCCACAGATATCCACATTGAAAAATCATATGCTAGAGTTATTCCCTGACAAGAAATTAAACCAAAAGCTGCAAGATTAATTTTCTGTTAGGCTATACTACATTATATGCATCCACAAGTGAACTGCTTGGTATCCAGTTGGACAGGCTAGCTTTCTTCCTTAGTTAGCATCTCATTTTAGCATTGATTCTGGACATTTAATTATATTAATAAATCTTCATTACTTCTGTGACCAGAAGCCTTAACTGAAATCAGGCTTCATCAGAAGGAGCAGTATTTGCCTGAAAGAATCTACAATTCAAGTTAATAGACAAGGTTTTAAGAACAGGAAATTGATGCCAAAATAGTGATGAGATTTACCAAAAGCCATAAAGCCAGCATGCATTCAGGGCTAAACACCAGTCTCTATAGTCAGTATTCAATACAAACATTTCAAAAGTATTTTCAACACTGATTTTTTGATAAAAACCCAAAAACATAAGGGGGGTTGAGGACTAAATCAGACAGATTTTCCTGTAGTCTTCCCCTACCTTATCATATCAGCCAAAAAAGAAAACTCATTCAGCATCTCTTGCCACAAACAGGTAACAGAGGAAGCTGAGCCATTACATCTCTAGCACAGAGACACAGTGTGATGGCGAGCTCCTGCCTACGCTTCACAGGAACAGTGCAACAGGTAAGTTTTCCGTTGCTGAATATGACCTATTTCTTACAACTAAGTATTTCCTTACAAAGACATTATTATACATAAAAACGTTCAGTGATCACATTATTCTCTATACAGCTGTGTAACACATAAGGTTGAAATAATGATGGACACATTACTATCACTATTCACATTGGAGCACTGATTTCCCATCATTTGTCACCTACTCGCTTGGAAGAGGAGTATCAGCGTCTATCTTCCATACCAGTATAGAAGTAAAAGACTCCAGCCTATCTGGCAGCAGGAACCCTAATCTTTCTTCCTAGAGTTGTCACAGCATTNAAAAAAAAAAAAAAAAAAAAAAAAAAAAAAAAAAAAAAAAAAAAAAAAATCTTATGCTTTCTGTAACAAACACCAAACACCATCATTCTAAAGGGCAAGTACCAACAGAACAGTGATAAGGCTAAATCAATGTGTCACAAATAGGAAAACAAAAATAGAACCCTGGAAGCCGAGAGTCATGCATTTATCTGTAGCAGATTAAAAAGAAAAATGGCTTCAAAGCCAAAAGTCACCAATTTCTTTTCAAGTCCTTTCCTCATTAGCATTTCAGACTGCTCTGCCTCCTTCGCTTTCTAACATTCCCTGTAACTGTTTCATCCTTGGGAAATTATCATTCTTCTCCGAGAACAATGCTGTTCCAAACCTGCCAACATCCGCCCCTTTCCCCAAGTTATTACAAATCTTGTCCCAGCTCTGCATGTCTGTGCAGAGCTTGTTACAAAGGGGAAAGATTCTTGAACATCAAGGCCGCAGACTACGTAGAAGAGCTTCTTTGTAAAAAGGTGACTTCTCATTTCTTGTAAGAGAATTTTAAGGAAGTTTGAGAGTGCAACATACATTAAATGACAGTCACAAAGCAGATACTGAATAAAACTAATTAAACTCTGCACAGATGCAGGCAAATCATTTGTGCCATAATTCCTAAGAGGAATACACCCTTACAAAGCATTCTTTTTATGAAAACTATCAAGTATTGCTACAGCAATCAGAAACAGAAAGAATTTTGAAGTACCAAGACCTAGAAGGAAGGAATTTCACTGACACAATGTGCTTAAGGTTCATGAGAATATTCCTCTGCAGTAAGAAAAGTCAGTTAATTCTTTCCTGAAACAGAGACTGGACTCCATTGCAAGAGGCAGTGTTACAGCCTGCCCATCAAAGCATGTCTTCACCACTTTTGCTTCTGTGTTATCAATCCCACTAGATCACTCCTCTTGAGCGATCTTGTAGTCCATCTTGCAATTTCTCTATTCACTCAACAAAGAAGTTTCCATGACCCAAGTGGGAAAGGAAGAAAACCTTCTAATGAAATACAGCCCAGAAGGGTCTCCAAATATAATGCTGAATCAGAAAACCAGACAGACATCTGCAGAGCAATCCTCAATTAAGAAATCCACTCCGTCTTTAGCAGTGTACCATTTGGCCCATCTCAAAGAATTGCCACTCAAGGGTTTCAAAGACTCTGGCTCAAGCTTCTGANAGCACCTCTCCTATGAAGACAGGCTGAGACAGTTGGGGTTGTTCAGCCTGGAGAAGACTCAACTCCAGGGAGACCTTATAGCAGCCTTCCAGTATCTGAAGGGGGCCTACAAGAGGGCTGGAGAAGGACTTTTTACAAGGGCATGTAGTGATCGGATGAGGGGGAATGGCTTCAAACTGGAAGAGAGGACATTGAGATTAGATGTTAGGAAGAAATTTTTTGCTTTGAGGGTGGTGAGACACTGGCCCAGGTTGCCCAGGGAAGCTGTGGAAGCTCCATCCCTGAAGGTATTCAAGGCCAGGCTGGATGGGGCTTTGGGCAACCTAGTGATCTAGTGGGAGGTGTCCCTGCCCACGGCAGGGGGGTTAGAACTATATGAACTTTAAGGTCCCTTCCAACCTAAACCGTTTATGATTTTATATCATGTGGTCTCTTCACACAATCTCTTTCACACAGGAACTCCAAGTTTGATTACCTGAGGAACAAGAAAAGCTTCTACAGGTATGTTGGTGACAAAAGGAAGACTAGGGAAAGTGTGGGCTATCTCTGGAAGGAAATGAGAGACCTGGTCACCCAGAACTTGGACAAGGCTGAAGTACTCAATGACTTCTTTGCCTTGGTCTTCACTGGCAAGGGCTCTAACCACACCACCCAAGTTGCGGAAGGCAAAGACAGGGACTGGGAGAATAAGGAACTGCCCACTGTAGGAGACCAGGTTCAAGACCATCTAAGGAGCCTGAAGGTGCACAAGTCCATGGGACCTGACAAGATACATCTACAGGTCCTGAGGGAACTGGCGGATGAAGTTGCCAAGCCACTATCCATCATATTTGAGAAGCTGTGGCAGTCCAGTTAAGTTCCCGCCAACTGGAAAAGGGGAAAGATAATACCCATTTTTAAAAAAAGATTAAAAAAGAGACCTGGGGAACTACAGGCCAGTACACTGGAACAGGTTGCCCTGAGAAGCTGTGGATGCCCCATCCCTGGAAGTGTTCAAGGGCAGGCTGGATAGGGCTTTGAGAAACCTGGTCTAGTGGGAGGTATCCCTGCCCATGGCAGGGGGGTTGGATCTCGATGATCTTTAAGGTCCCTTCCAACTCTAACCATTCTATGATTTTACAGAAAAATTTAGAAGTCAAACATTCAGAAAGTGGTCTTCTAAAAAGGGAGCTCTTGCTCCACCAGACAAAGCAACTGGCACCACAGGAAAAATCCTGTCTTAACATAAGCCACTAGCTGATGCTTCAAAAACAGGGCAATAGACTAAAACCAAAATGAATCTATCAATTTCACAAGCCTGCCTGTCAGGAACTCCTTGTGGACTGCCATAAACACTAAGTCTGAAAGCTGAATCATGACATCAAAGGATTTCCATGCCTCCATGTCTGGAGCAAGAGTAGGCATCTGATCTTGGCGTACATAACCTTATATGCGTGACTTCAAGGATCATTAAAGGTCATATACTCATCCAGCACTTTTCATACTTTAACTCTGCTATTTGAGTTGATGGCTTTATAAGTGCTCATCCTTGATACATACTCACTGATGCAGACTGTATGTACTCCCAGTTGCTGTATCAATCCAGGAATGCCAGCTGCCTTAACAGGCCTGATTATCAGTCAGATAAGGCCTTTTTGACAACAGCACTATAGTCTGATGACACAATATTTTCTTTGAATATCCCATTTTACTGAAGTTTGAAGAAACTTTTGTAAATTAATCATTGATGTCAGGACAGACTACATCTCATCATTCATTAGGAGAGAGATGAACAATCCCGAAGTTATTTTATTACTCACATTGACAGGCAGATAAAGAAATCATTTAAATAAAAGGGCCGCAGAGGAACACATGCACCTTTATATTACCAAGTGATACAAAAATGATCAGAGAAAGATCATATAACAAAGGCAAGTTCCCACCTGAAAAGGCAACAAAGTAATAATTACAGAGAAAAGTATTAAGATAAAAGGATGTGGCACCATTTCACACAAGATCTGATGTCAGCGTGAACATGAAAGGGCAAAGCAGTGATGTGCACCACAAAGTTTACAGTAAGAAAAACAAAACCCAAACCCACAGTCATGTTAACTTCTGGGGGACAGGGAAAGAGTAGCAATGAAAATTTTTCTGATGCTCCAGATGCAAAATATCAATAACCACACAGAGGGCTGTCCCAAATCCATCAACTGCATGTGATGCAAGGAGTAAGAGGTACTAGACGTGGTAAGATGCATCGCTCCCTTGTCATTGCTTATAGCAAACAGTGGGTTAGTGATGAAAGCTCACTTGGCCATCTTGACACGTACCACTTCTTGGTCTTTTTTGCAATTTTGATGCATTTATTTGATGAACCATAAAAGACAGAATCCTTCTTTAATGAAAATAGTACTAGGCTAAGTGCTATTCACTTACTGCACAAGGCACCCTAATGGTGAAAGAACTAAACAAGGGCTTCAGTGTCTAACCTACTGAAAGGTTCCCCAGGCTTTCAATGGCAATCATTTGTGTCTCCCTTTCTGTCCTCCCTCCCCTCTTATGCTTCTACTTGCAGAGGAAGAAAGAAATGAAGATTTCAAACATTTAGAAAACAAAACAAACACACACACCCCTCCCAAACACAAAACCCCTGCAAACTTACAAAGCTGAAATTCTTGCCCAGAGTATCTTGACTTAAATACTATTTCTAGCATAATTATGTTTAGGAACTAATAAAAGGAAAATAAGGCTGGGTACTGGGGAGTGCAGAGTGCCAGGGGTCCAACATCGGTTGTCAAATTCCTCATGACCAAGACAGAAATACAGGGCTACGCATGGAACAGCCTTATACTGCTTGAACAGACTCTACTCAGACAAATCAGAAGCCGATCAGATTCTGCCTCAAATATCTGCAAAATTCCCCCTTCATTTTCTGCAAAGATACCAGGGACTGCATGGAGGCTGCAGTTCTGCTACCAGGCCATTATTGATGGGCAGAAAAAAAATCCAAGCATTAAATTAACACCCGACTCAGCAAAAGTAATAGGCCAGTTCCTGCTGCCAGCCTTTTCTGAGACAAGCCATGTCTATACACCCTAATCCCATTCCAGTGGAATATCAAGTGCAGCACAAAAGTGTTTGTGGCTCCTGGCAGATCATTCTCCCCCTCCAGAGTGTGTTTTTTTTTTTTAAAAATTCATTTTAAATTTGTTAATCCATGTTGTGCCTCTACATCTTGCTGTAGGCTCTGTGCCTAACACTGAATTTGTAGAACCAACAATTACAATATTGATCTTCTATTGCAACATTCACTAATAAGATAAAAAGATTTTTCTTCTTTTTTTGTCTTATTTAAATAATACCATAATGCTGGTATATGCAGTAAATTTCCAGGAATGCCAATAAAACTAGCAATATTTCACTAAATACATACCCATTTTACATTCACTAAAGAAAGCGCAACTTAAAAATATTTGAGTGTGTTCTCAGAAGGAAGTGAAGGTATTAATTGGTATTTGTACCTGAAAAGTCTAGAAATTGGAGGGCACCACACAATATATATGTGTATGTACACACACAACCATAAATACAAGAAAAAAAATCTGACTTTGGTACCATGGAACAGACAGACCTAATTATCATTGCTTCTTGGGCATTTCTATTCTTTCCTATAGTCTCTGGCATAGACACACTATGAACATGGGAATGCATAGTGTCCTGGATCCATAGGGTCCTCCTGCTTAGAAGATTCAGGAAACAAAGGTTTAATTCCTGTCCTGAAAAGCTGTTCTAAAGCAACATGTACAGTCCAAATCTGTCAGCAACCACTAAGGTATCTCACCACCTTTCCCCAAATACAAAGGCTGTACTCATTAGTGGAATAGGAACCTTCTTGACATGTCCTTATTAGCTTCTAAATCACGAGGTCTTCATGCTTTGCATGAAGTTTTCTCTCTTTGCTACAAGGTACATCTGTAACCCTGACACATCCCCAATCCTTTTCATCTTCTTGTCAATCAAATAGGAAGCTAAGGTCTTTCAGAAAGAGAATTTACCTGAAAAAAAGGCACACAAACAGAAGAATAACTAACCAGGCAGTTTTTCCAGGAGTCTTAGTCTGACCACTGAATGACACCAAACTTCAAGCAGGCCTGTAACATGCTTACAGATGCTCAGCTATCTCTAACAGCATGAGCTGTGGTATCTTCTCTCTCTGACAGAGAGGCAAGATGAACATGTACTTTTTTCTAAAGAATGCTTTGCAGAGGTAACTAAAGCAGCTGCGTGTGCAGCTAGCTATACCTCAGTTGCTTTAGCATCCCCAGGAGTAGCCATGAAGATCCACTCCCAGATCATGACTGAGCAGAAGAGATGATCCAGTCTAAAACTTGCTGCAAAGCGCCTCCTCTCTTCTCATTCCTCTTTTGCTTCCTCCCAGTTGCAGAATCATGCTCTTCCCACTAGCCAAATTGGGTGGTCATCTCTTCTTTCAGGTGAGACGACTCAGTTCACCTAGACTGGCAAAAATAATCTACTTTCTCCTGGCTCATTTTCTGGTGAATTAGCACATTGTATTGGCTCAGCAAGAGGCCGGCTGGGGTGCCGGGAGTGTGCACAGGAGGACAGAGTTACACGCCAGAGCCCTGCTGTTGGAGAGCAGGACCAATTCTTCTGGTGGCATGGGGCTGCAGGATCATTCCAGATTGTCTAGCAGCTCCTGGAGGCATCACCATGCAGAAACCTGCATCTGTTTCAAGCCCTTGGTCAATCATAAATACGAAGCTTGTTGCTTGCCCTTGCTCTAGCCCAGGCACAGCTCAGTCACCCACACTGTTGCAGTAATCGGTTAGCATGGCAAACCCCCAAACCTTTAAGAGAAACTACTTCTCCGATTTTTCCAGTACAAGAGAGAGACACAACATGATTCTTTGGAGACTGCCAATTTATTTACTCAGAAGTTAATTTTTCAAATGTATTTAGACCTTAAAGACACAAGTAGCATTTCACTGCAAGTCTCACTACCAGGTCAAGTACTTTTAAATATTCAATCATGCATCATATGCATCTTTTCAGACTTAAAATACCTTTGAAAGTCTGACATGCTGTTCTACAGGGCTGTGAATTATTATTGCTCTTTAAAAACAACGCCAGTTTGCAATTTGATGGTTTATTTTGTAACGAAATATTTTTGCTTCTTTTGAAACGTATTTTTACAGATACATGGCATATTACTGTATCTTTAAAATTCTTTCTGTTCTCCAGGAAATAAACCATTGGCTATTCTTTCAACTTTCCCAAAAGCGTAATAGACAGAAGAGTTAAGAGGATTGAAATTATCATTTTATGGATCCATAATATTTTTTTCCCCCCCTATCCAGGCAAACTCCAAAGGGCCTGAACTCCTGGACTCACCTAGTATTCATTTAACTAAATCCAGGGAAAGTTCTCTGCTCATGCAAATCTCCAAAGTCTTATTCGGAGACTGATTCCATCTTTTCAAATCATCCTCTTTCCCTTCCTTCTCATACCTATTTAAAAGTGGTTTCTAGATAAGCTGATACTGATACAGATGCTATAGTGTTTGACACTCTGTAAACACCTAAAAATAGAAAGATAAGCTAGAACTCTTTTTCTTTTTTTTTTTGCTGCCTAACAAAGTCTCCAATGTTTTCTTTGGGAGTTTGTTCTGCCAGTTTTGAGCCACTTTCATATCTCCTCACAGATTCTAAAGGTCATATTAAAATCTGCCTCAGCTAAATACCTTGTTTTCTTGAAGCCTGACTAGAAATTGGAATGTTACACCTGGGTGTCACAGTCAGAATCCTGCGAGGAGGATGCCATGAGACATGAAGCCAAGGACTCCGGCTATTTAATTACAGGAAAGTTCCTCCTGGAGAATGTGGAGGATGTCTGAAATTCAGCAGCAATAAAGACTGCAGGAGAGCTGCACAAGCAGTACCAAGAGCTCAAGATTATTTTCCCCTACCCTGCAATTATCTTGGATACTTAAAAATCCCTGTTACTTGGACATGAATAGTTTTGCATTCTAGTCCCACTGAGAAGCTTTGAACAAAAGATTTCAGAAGCACGGGTGAAAAATATATAATAGAAAGCTCAGAAACAATAATCCTACATTTAAAACAAATTACAGATACATTTTTTGCCAAAGCAGGTCTTCACACTCATAAATAGCACAAATTGAAGTCCCTGTCATAGTGAGCTCTTAGAGGCTGGTTCTCTGAGCATTCAGAACAATTATCCTCATGAGTGTCTCAGTGCATGTTTGCATATGTGAATCCATATGCACATTTGGAATAGTTTAATTCATTTTTACCATCAACATTTATGTTTAGTTAAGAGCAAATCCTACTGCAAGCAAACATATTAAGTTGTATATGTTAAATCTGTACCAAATGGATTCTACAATTGTGCAATTGACTGCGGCTTCACATCACTGCTTGTAAATAACAGATTAAAAGATGAAGTTCTCTAATTGAATGTCTACAGAATAAAGAGCAGTATCTACTAGGCAGAGCAAGACAGATGGTAGGATTTGTCTGCAAGCAGAAAACCAGCAGAAAGGCATTTCGTGCTTTAAGTTGCATTTGCAACATGCACTGGCCACTGCATTTTATTTAGTAGGGCCAATTTATAGAACTGATGCCACGCTTTGGTATATTCTCCTCTAAAACTGTGTGAATGAACTGATTTTTCAGTTGCCCACCGAACTGACCAAAAACAATTCTCTCAGGTCAATCCAAAGTGAAATTCTTTTTTTCACCTCATCACTACAAAAGGGAAGCAAAACAAGAAAAACACCCCACCTAATAAAACCTTAAGAAAGGAGTATGTTCCCCTTTAAAAGTTAAAGAGAAAAAAATTTAAAGCCTCCAACCTTTCTTCTGAAACTCCATCTTACTTTTTTAATATTACTTTCACTGGAAAGCTATTCTCCATTTTAATCCACAGCCTTTCTACTAAACTAGCATGTAAAAGAGGTACTGGAATTTTTTTAACCAAGTGCACGCGTAACAAAGGCAGGTCATTTAAAGCTTGACATTAGCCATTCATAGGGAATCATTCTTGAACATACTAGCTACCTCTCATTGTCCTATGTGGGTAATAATCAAATCGCTGGGTAAATGGAAAAAATAGTTGAGCAAATATTTCCATGCCTAGTTACCAGGATCCACAAATCACTACCAACTGTTGTGTTATTACATAACAAAGATAAGGATTAAACCCGTATTTGGAAGACAACAAATACATAATTAAGACCAAACAGGAAAGTACAGATTACTTAATCTAATTTATATTACTATTTCTGGTTTTACAAATTAAGCTAAGCGTCTTTACATATCCATGCATACAGTCTACAAATACTTAAAACCCCTTTCCCGGTTCCTAAAAAATGGTTTGCGTTGCTCAGACCAATCACAGAATGTACAGACATTTACTGCCTGGCACTTTAGGAAATATCCAGGAATAAATCAACCAAGACAAACCACTGAAAGTGAAGGAAAGCAAAAGCATTAGAATGACATATTAAAAGTGTTCTCCCAAATTACATATGGTTCACAGAGGTGCCACATATAAAATTTAAGCCTTGAGGGCTTTAAACTGTATAAACAGCAAATAGCATTACTGATACAGAGTCATTGAAAGCGAAGAACTTTGCATATCTTAAGTAATTTTGATACCATGCTATTCCACCTGAAGAAGAAAGATCAGATTCCTTGGGAATATCTTGTGAGGGCATACTTGTAATAGGTGAAGAATCTCATACACTGTACAGAAATGGGAGAAGTGCTCCCAATAAAAAGTTCATCAGATAAAATGCACATAGCGTCTCATGAAAGTTAGCAGCAGAAGCAGATCGCATGCTAAAAAAAGTTATATAGCTGGTCCTTTCAGGTCGATAGGATTTCTCTGCTGCCTGTCCATGCAGTTCCTTCCTCAACACAAAAGCATTAAATTCTGCATAGTTTTTACTGCAACACAAGCTAAAAAGTAAATACTTTATACCTGGAGCAGCTCAGTGTTTTTATTAGCGTTTTTCTGCCTGTTGCTTCCTCGTATCATCTAAAATCCACCACTACCTTGTCTTGTGACCACATCAGGACCTACAGGCTAATTCTTAAATAACAGTTGGACACTGCAAGGAGACACACTGTAACTACCATCACCAGCACTCTCCTTTAAGTGTGGAACAGGTAACTTCCTGACAAGACTTTCCTGCTGCACCCAAGTATTTCAAATACGATGAGAAACAAAAATCTTCTCTTTCACATTAGCTGATTTCAGATCAGTTTATCTGCACAGTACCTGCATTTTTGTTTTGAGAGGGGGCTGCTGTTTTCTTTGGTGGTAACTTTGCTTTTTTTTTTTTTTTTCCAAGTAGTGATGTTTCAAGTCATTTACATTTAAGAAGATACACAACTATAATATGCACTTACTTTCAACTCTACTTTCTGAAAAGAGGATTCTTCTCATTTCCTCAACAGAGCACAATGTGATCTCTGCTTAGGAACACACATACTTCCATAGGCTAAATAACTGAAGGCAACAATATATCACCTTTTTTTTGTAGATACAAAAATAGTCAGCTCCCACCCTTGTTTGTGCAGAAACATCCCTTAGGGCTTATGCCCTCTGGTTTCTCTCAGTCTTTTTAAAGGTCACAGCCTGACATTTCAACAACGTTAGAAGTCATTGTCTTCCTTCCTATACTTGCACGTCCCTGCTTAAACATTATTCCCTTCTAGTCACAAGGCCCAAGGCAACAAATTACTTCTTTGTAAGAAGACTAGATCTGGTAACTGCACTTAGAGACTGATTAAAAACAAGACAAGGCAGCTGAAATAATGCTAGATGGAAGGGGGTTATGCATAAAACTAACAATCCACAGGAAACATGAAATTAAAATAGAAGATACAGCTTTTTTTCCTCCCACTCAGGTTGAAAAACAAAGCAAAAGATGAAGTCAGTCTCATTCACAGACCAGAGCAACTCAGTTCTTTTCTAGAACGGCAAGTAATATATTATGAGTTATTACAAATACTTCAACTTAAATCATTAGAATTCTCCTCTCTCCATTGAGCTACAGCTAAAACGTTAAAAAAAACCCCAACAATTTACTTTCTCTATAAGCAGGATTTTCAGCTTCTATGTAAGACATTGTCCTTTCAAAGCTCTTGGAATTGGTGAGGTGACCAGGTAGCATGAGCTGCTCTTTAAATGAGGAGGGGGACTGAGGGGAGGAACTCTGTATTTAATTAGAACACACACCAGGGGATGGTTTGGCTAATTGCATGACTTAGCAAAACTCCAAGACTTCTTTAGGTTAAATTAGTCTATGAGGGCCTTCTATAAGCTTTTATGCTTTACAGTGCTCAGAATACCATGCACTCCAGTAATGCCTTCCCTGACACCACTGCCTGCCCAGTTATTCAGCGGAAAGCCTCCTATGAGAAAATTCTTTGGAAGTGTCTACCTCCTCACTGAAACACACAAATAGTACTAAGCGGCCACAGCAAACAGAAAGACAGGGAGTCTCCTTACCAAATTCTTCTGAAAGCATTTTTACACCCTTACCAGGGAATAGGTAGAGTTGTGGAGAGTTTATTGCTTTTTATTTCAGGATTGAAGGAAAAATTGCAGAAATTGTTCTCTGAAAATTTCTGCGGCTGTAATTAGGGAGTGTATCAAATATGTTGCCAATTAGCTTAATTGGTGTGCAGGCTGATTGAGACCTGAGTAGGAAA